>OZ030399.1:13557015-13955840 GCA_964023965.1 Melinopterus prodromus
TTGTATATATATATATATATATATATATATATATATATATATATATATATATATATATATATATATATATATATATATATATATACTCCTATAGGTTCTCCAAGTATAGGCTTGAATCAACCGGAACTTGAACCTGCGTGCACTATGAAAAACAGTGTGTGTATAATCAGAATTTGTATTTAGCATAAAATACCAGAAAATTATGGTATATCATGCATTGTGTGACTGTATGAGGTAAGATGGTAAATAAGAAGAAAAAAGTTGTAGGTATGAGTAGAGATGTAGCTGGAGGGTGAATGAGTTAACAATAGGCAAGAGTAATAAGGCAAGATAAAACAAGCGATAAGTAAGCTAGTCGACTGCGGTCGGGTCTTGAGGTAAGGCAAGAGACGCGAGTTGGCAACCTTTGGATGTAAAAGAGTTGACTGTCGTAATTTCGGTGTCACGTAACGATTTATTGGACAGTAATTAGTGCCATAATAAAGATTTATTTTCCATGAAGAGAGCAGGATCTCATGAGCGGACGTTCGTTCGTTCCTTCGCGTTTATACGCGGCGAGCGGCTAGCCCGACCGATAGAACTCCATATTCTTGTAATAAATTTCGAAATTACATCATGTCCCAATTATTTTCTCGCACCGTTGGTTTAACGCATACATTAGACTGAATTGAGTGGCAATTATTTGTAATTGTCCTCCTCTCCTCAAGAGTGGCGAACGAAGATTACAATCGCACTCTTGCGGACTCTCTAATGAATTTAATTAAACAAAAACAAGAGAGAGACGTAAGGACA
Organism: Melinopterus prodromus; assembly: GCA_964023965.1. Lineage (NCBI taxonomy): Eukaryota > Metazoa > Arthropoda > Insecta > Coleoptera > Scarabaeidae > Melinopterus > Melinopterus prodromus. The sequence goes on from OZ030399.1 coordinate 13,557,808, forward strand.
GAGAATTATTATCGTACAACTTCCGATATAATATATTTGCATTGTTATTCATCACACAAGCCAACATCATTTGAATTTTTGTATGGGGTTTGAATTATTTTGTGTGAATATGAGTCCAAGTCAAGAAATTTAGTATCGTCTAGATTTCTTAGCTTGTTTACAAACAAATTCAAATTCATTTGTGCGAAGAAAAGGGGTTAATAAGTAGGCACATCCCTAAAGTTGGGTTGGGTATTGTTTGTATGTATGCTAACATTGAAATAAAATCGTAAATATTGGGTGAACAGCTTTCAGGATGTGTTTGATGGAATTGTGGCTTGGGTTGGGTGTTTTTAATAGACACGTACCTACTGAATAAGTATATTCTAACAATTAGAGTCATATTTCATGGGTCCATAATGAGATTTTTACTCGGGCTGTTATTTATGCGCGCTGGCTAAGATATAGGTAATTGATAATGAGGAGGCGAAGCATGGAGAGACTGGGGGCCAGCATGCGGTCCGGAGACCGGCACAGAGCGTTAAAAGAATCAACAACATCGAACGGGCTCCGCGCCCGCTCCTCCGTTCTACCGTTCTCCCTACCTCGGAGCCTTAAAACAAACAGAATTATCATACGACCTATCGTATCGCATGATCGATTATCTTATCTGGTTTTAAAATGATAAACTGGACCCGCGAAGATTGAAACGAGAGAAAAACGACCGGCCCGGACGGACTCTGAACTAAATGCCGTTGACCGAAGGACCGATCGTAAGGCAATCGTAAGGCCCCCGATGACAAGTGATCCCCCATCGTGAGAGATCATCAATAATTTGTGCATAGACCAGTGGGCGTCCATTACCATTTGTTACTCGGTTTCAACGGTACGCCGTAGCCGCCATAGCGTATACTTTACATTTACAATCCACACGCAACCTGAACGGTGAACGCCGAACACTGTGCGGCTTTACTACATGTTCTGTTCTGTTCTCCACTCCGTCTCGCCGCTTACCAAGACAATTAGATAACTTCTGACCCCGTCCGATGGGGTGGACACTCACTCGCACCCACACCACGACTTCCCAACAACAAACAAACACGACTACCATCATACACCAACACATAACTTCCAAACTTATTCATATTTCCTTCTCATTCTTTTTAACCATGCTTATTTCATCAGAATATCATTGCTCGGTCAATTTCCCATCCCGTACCATCAACATCGGATGAAATGCGCAATTTTGTTAGTTGCGGATGTTTCAAACTACGAAGATGGTACAAATACGACTCCCACCATACAGTAACACAACTTCCAAACTTATTCAGATTTCCGTTTTCACTTATTTTACCCAAGCTTATTTCATCAGAAATTCATTCCTCGGCCAATTTCCCATCCGGTACCATCAACATCGGATGAAATGGGCAATTTTGTTAGGTACGGATGTTTCAAACTACGAAGAGGGTACAAACACGACTACCACCATACAGCAACACATAACTTCCAAACTTATTCAGATTTCCCTTTTCACACATTTTACCCATTCATCAGATATTCATTCCTCGGCCAATTTCCCATCCGGTACCATCAACATCGGATGAAATGGGCAATTTTGTTAGGTACGGATGTTTCAAACTACGAAGAGGATACAAACACGACTACCACCATACAGCAACACATAACTTCCAAACTTATTCAGATTTCCCTTTTCACACATTTTACCCATTCATCAGATATTCATTCCTCGGCCAATTTCCCATCCGGTACCATCAACATCGGATGAAATGGGCAATTTTGTTAGGTACGGATGTTTCAAACTACGAAGAGGATACAAACACGACTACCACCATACAGCAACACATAACATCCAAACTTATTCAGATTTCCCTTTTCACACATTTTACCCATTCATCAGATATTCATTCCTCGGCCAATTTCCCATCCGGTACCATCAACATCGGATGAAATGGGCAATTTTGTTAGGTACGGATGTTTCAAACTACGAAGAGGATACAAACACGACTACCACCATACAGCAACACATAACTTCCAAACTTATTCAGATTTCCCTTTTCACACATTTTACCCATTCATCAGATATTCATTCCTCGGCCAATTTCCCATCCGGTACCATCAACATCGGATGAAATGGGCAATTTTGTTAGGTACGGATGTTTCAAACTACGAAGAGGATACAAACACGACTACCACCATACAGCAACACATAACTTCCAAACTTATTCAGATTTCCCTTTTCACACATTTTACCCATTCATCAGATATTCATTCCTCGGCCAATTTCCCATCCGGTACCATCAACATCGGATGAAATGGGCAATTTTGTTAGGTACGGATGTTTCAAACTACGAAGAGGATACAAACACGACTACCACCATACAGCAACACATAACATCCAAACTTATTCAGATTTCCCTTTTCATACATTTTACCCATTCATCAGATATTCATTCCTCGGCCAATTTCCCATCCGGTACCATCAACATCGGATGAAATGGGCAATTTTGTTAGGTACGGATGTTTCAAACTACGAAGATGGTACAAACACGACTACTACCATACAGTAACACATAACTTCAAATTTTATTGAGATTTCGTTTATCACACATTTTACCCATGCTTATTTCATCAGATATTCATTCGTCGGCCAATTTCCCATCCGGTACCATCAACATCGGATGAAATGGGCAATTTTGTTAGGTACGGATGTTTCAAACTACGAAGATGGTACAAACACGACTACCACCATACAGTAACACATAACTTCCAAACTTATTCAGATTTCCTTTTTCACTCATTTTACCCATGCTTATTTCATCAGAAATTCATTACTCGGTCAATTTCCCATCCGGTACCCTTAACATCGGATGAAATGGGTAATTTTGCTAGGTACGGATGCTAGGAAACTGTACTAAATTCAAACTCGGTCTTGGGGTACGTACATTTAATAAACGCATCGCAGATTACACAGCCATGCAGCAAATGACATGTGACCATCTTCTTAGTTTGCAACGCCTCACATATTCGCTCCGTGGGACGCGTTATGTCGAAAACGGGCTGAAATCTGCTAACGGTCGATGACGAAATGTGTATCAGATTTGTCATTGATAGATGATCCTGGTCATTCATCACTCCAGCCAGAGTGACGGCCACCGGGGCCACGCGGTGGCCGGCAGTTCTCAAATGGCCTGGAAAATGCTACAACGATTACCGCTGTTTTGCTTTCTGCTATTCGATATGGGCTTCCATTTCGATCCTCATCCGACCATGCTGCCAACCGAAATAAATTTTCAACGAATTCTATGGTGATAATGATTTTAAATTATTAATAATAAACGAACGTAGGCAATACATTTACCGTCATCTATGTTCGGTTGCCTATCCACTGTACAAGCTGCGCCCAACGAAATCTACTCAGTATTTCGCAATATTTTTTACTGCATGTCGCAATTTAAATTTTGGTCTGCGCTCAGCTGTACCTACCGTTTTTTTCGTTTTGTTTTGCAGGACCTTCGGCATTGATCATGAATGAGCTCGTGAAAAAGACAGTGGCCGCTGAAAAGTGGGCAGTATTCGGTATCGCGCTGAAAAAGTCAAAGGACGCAGAGGGCAAATGCAGCAGCAGTGTGCCGGCAGGAAAATTCGTGTGTCCATTTGCGTAATTGGAATATGCCGCTTTGAGCCTAACTATTCAACGTCCAAAAATTAGATGAATGGGTCCAGCCCGCCAGACGTGGACGGATTCTTTTTGAGCCAAAGGGATTATGGCCCGTTTAAGTTGCCCAGCCCTTTCATCAGCTATGTATATTCGAAACCGGTAAGTACCTTTTTGCCTTCATATGCATATATTTTAATTACTCGAAAAATGGACAAGAACAATTGACTCCTGCCATCTCCTCTACATGAAGCGTGTAGACGCAAAAGCAGCCATTTGACACCTACACCTACTTTATTAAAATAATAAATATAAAATTCCTATCAAAACTAGTCGTCTGCTTTTGCATCTATACGCTTCACATTCTCTAACGATTTTTGGCATTCCTGCCGTCTTATGCGGAGACGTAAGGATGTAGGTGCGCACCTCTTGATATACCTAATTACTGTGTATGTGTGTGTATTTGCCTGCTTCGATGGTCAAGTGAATTGCGCAAGTCGTGACGGCGTTTTGTTGGGAAAATGTCACGGTTTAAAGTTCAGTCCGAGTCAGTCCGATTCGAGAATCACTGTAATCCGACGGTCCGCCCGCTTCTTAGCGCTCCTGCTTGCTGATTCTCCGACCTCGGACCTTAATTAATCGCCGTAATCGCGATATTAAACGCATTATGCCTTGGTGTGTCCTTTTCCTCTCATCTCGCCATTTTTTCTATTGGTTAACGCTAGACGAAGGAGACAGTATTGTGGAATATTGGCCTCGAATTCTCACAATCTGTGCACGATCAAAATGACTTTGTTTCTAATTATAGACGAACACAATCCTTACCTACGTCTCGATGTGTGATTTTTTTGCTATTCTGTTTATTATAATGCATGCAGATTGAGCGCGGAACTATTATTGCTTTATGGAGAACGAAAATTGGTTTTTGCTTATAAGGAATTGTGGCATTTGATGATATTTCGCTAGTGTTAGCGCGTTTCAGTACCCCTGTTTATTTCCTCCGTGCGGGGCAGAACCTTTTTGGGTAATAAGGGCACTGAGATAAAAAGTTGATATTGATTTTTCGGAGACTAACCCACATTAGACTATTTCAGTGGGGTAAGGATCATATGTGCGTGCTGATGTATGTGTGTCTGTGTGTGCATTCAAACAGCCCCCTCGAAATAGGGGATGAGTATTAAAGCTACCCTCCTTGTTCGAAACTGTAATTCGGGGAATGCAATGCCTTGTCGAGGGTCGGTTTTCGGCCCGATCCTCTTCTGTTTACCAGCAGATAAAAACAATCAAACAAGGCATACACGTGTTCTGTTGATTTTATAATATGTAATGCCAGCGTCGACCAAGGGGCGGAAAAATAGGGAGATAATTACATCCAAGTATCGCGTTTCCCATCGCGTCAGAAGTTTTCGTTTTTCAAATTAAACTTATATAATTCTGGTACAAAAGGAAACAGAGCAATGAAATAACAATCAATTTGATGTTTCCTTCACCCGAGTGGAATGATTGTCTGACGCCATTTGGGGTCCCCTCGGGCGATCTTATTACGTGGATAAAAAAGTGACACACACTTTTCCGACTTATTAACCACGTACATCTGTCAACGGGGAAAAAAAGTGGCAAATTCGACCATTTGTCGACCCCAACGAAATCTTATTACAGTCGCCCATACGAACCCTTCGACCTTTCCGCGTTCCTCTTGGACGCATTCATGTCTCAGACCTATTGCTCAGACATGAAGCTCCATTTATATCACTTCACGACTTGTATGTTCTTGCAGAATTCTGTTCTATTGGGAATATTAATTCTTTTCAACGACTTAGTATTAATTAGAAAATGTTACAAAAAAACTGATGGTCAGTGTCTTCCATTGATGTAACAAAAGGCCTAGTTTAGACCGGGACAACAGACGGTGACAGCAACAGGCGACAATATCGGACCAGACGTATTACTGTCTACAGCGAGGCGAAATTATTAAGATAGGTGCTGGTCTCAACAGCTGAGGCGGTACGAGTCACGTGGCTTCGACTAGCGAAGGAGAAGGGGAAGAGGAGAAACCCACTTGACTGACAAAGCCGTTAGACGATTGTACCACCTCACCATTCGAGAAGTCTCGCATTCGCTTCAAAAAGATGACGAGAGTAGACTCCCAGGGCATGCCCACCACAAAAAGAAAACATGTCGCATGCTGCATGTTGCCCACTGTTGCCGAAGTGTAAATGAAGCCTAGTATAGACTAGGGCAACAGACGGCGATAGCAACAGGCAACAACATCGGACCAGACTTAGTACTGTTGTTTACAGTTCAAATGTCCACTGTTGCGCAGGTGTAAATGAGACTTTAGACTCTACGGAAGAAATGGTTAGGTTTCTGACGGACCCTGTATAATGGGTAAAGTTGGCAACATACCCGGGGCTGTCCGGCGTTCGTATCGTTCGCGGGAATGCGTAAAAACCGCGTGAGCGGCTCGGAAACGGTACATCGTAAGTGGCCTGGACTGGACGCCTAACACAAAATCAGAAATACAATGGGAAAGATGCCACGCCAATGGCCTCCCGGTAATAAAGCCGATAGATAAATGAATGAAGGGGTGGGGCTCGCATTCGCTCTTGCCCTGGGGTACAATAACGCGGCGCGGTGATATACTCCTTCCGTCAACCATCGTAAATGTCTTATGGTCATCAACCAGCCCATTAGGTTCCGCTTCGCTGCCGCAGGACCCGTTGTCCATCTCCTCTCCACTCTCCACTCTTAGAAAAATCTGGCATTTACTACTACTACGTCGGAGCGAGGAGAAAACGCCAACGAGGTTTATCCAGGATACAATAAATACCTCCTACGTTATAATATACCTCCTGCCTCGATTCTCCTAACAAAATTTTCAGACATACGTCGTGTTTGGTAATTTTAAGAAATCTGACTGTAAGCAAGTTTTCAAGATTGTTTCCTTTTTCGACTAGGTTGTATTTCACATAGGACCTCCCTCCACTCCTACTGGGTGTAGTGCTCTTTTGCTAGGTGATATTGTGCGAAGGGATATTAGGTAGGTGGGGACCCTCGAAAAATAGGTAATGAGGAATGACGTGCTGGGCCCGGGAAGAGAAAAGAAAGCATAAGGGTGGGCTAACGAGTAGTGTGTGTGGCAATAGATGGCCATCAGTGGCGCGCAGTCTATCAACCACCAATAATTGAGTATTGATCTTCGGCTCGAACCGCACCACTATCGCATAGTGGTAGTCTTAAGGGGGTGCCCGTTGGGTGGACGCGAGAGGGGTCGCTTGTCCACCCTACGACCCGTGTTATTGTATTAATGTTTGATCTGTCGCACAAAGGCGCTCAAATAAAAATTAATTACGACCTGTCACATGCTGGAGACCTCGGACTTAAATCTCTGATCTAAATTCTTTCGATTAAAGCTTTTAAGGAGGAAGTTTGGGTCGCTGCGTTGAAATCGATGTGCGTTTCCAGTTTGGAAAACAAATACAGAAATTGGGAAGCGCGAGAGTTGACTGCTCATCTGAGCTATTGGCCTGGTGGCGCCACCCTAGGCGTTTTCATTAGTCAAGTAAATAATTTTGGTAGAGAAAATTAAGTTTGACAGTAGTTGGAATTCCTGTCGCCTCTTACCGTCTTTCTATTAATTGCCGAGTTGTGATCTGTAAGTGTGCTGAAGGGGAGGAAGTCAGGGGCGCGCTGATGAACACCAGGCAATCACGGACCTATTCTAGTATCGAAAGCACTCAAGAGGAAATCAGTATTAAGCATTAATACCGATGGTATTCCGCTCACTCTTTTTCCTCCTTTTATTTACTTATTTTTCTCCCTTTCTGTTAGATTTCGTCCGGCCGCTACAGGCCTAATTCAGAAATTAAAAAAGTACTTAGCGGGCCCCCGCTTTTCGAACGGATTATGTCAGCTTTTTTTCCAACCGTTCGCTTTTTAAGAGCATTACCCTCGCGTGCCACGGTTATGCTATTAATAATGGGATTGTATACTTATCGCTCTAACGACACAATGTTATACCTTATCTCAACCGCTCTCAATTTAAAAACCATTATCCCGCGGAATCATTTTCCGCAATTCTATCAATTTCAAACATTTGAAGACGCTCCGATTCTGATTTAAATCACCGTTGAAACGTCCAATCATAGTGACGGCGACTTAATGAACCAAGGAAGTCGAGTCCTCGTGGAATATTAATATCCACAGGAGGGTAACTGGAATCACGTCATGTTGCCCACCGTGTCCAGGTTGACAGTAGCGTAGCGTAGCGGCAGGCCTAGCCTGGTGTCAGAATACCGAGTTGACGCATGACAGTTAAAAGGGTTGGATAGCAGGTGAAACATCTGCCGTGGCGCAAGAGGAGCGAAGGACAGCAAGAGCGAAGGGAGGTGCAGACCACGGCCCGGCGAGACATATACGTATGCAAACGAAGTAGGTAAACGCTGCAAGAAAACTTACTACGTTACATGAAAGATGGCACCCACAACTGAAAAACGGTCTTGAGGGCAGGCGAAACAAAGTAGGTGAACGTAATAAGTTGGTTAGAAGGAATACTAACTGCGTTAGATGATATATGGGTCCCAGAAGACATGCGTCTCGAAAGCAGTTTTAATTAAAGTGGGTAATTGTTGGAAGCGTTCGGAGGATCGGCAAAAACCAAACCGGGAGACGTGACCCGACGAACGACTCTGTCGTGATTCTGCAAATTTTCCTTTCGAGGAGACGAAAGAGGAGCGAGCGAAGCCGTCACCCCAAACAAGAAACAATTTAGTACAAATTGCAGCCGGCACTAATCGAAAAACTGTTTAAAACGTATATCGTGTTGGAATTGTGAGTATGCCGTGGATGCCGCGGACGATGGGGTCTCCCGAGGCGCGAGGATTGTCGCCGTTCTTCCGAATCCCGTTATCAAATTATATCTGAAACATTACACAGCGAGTCGCCGAGCGCTAATGTACACATTCCCCCCCAAAGAGCGCGACGCTGCTTTTGGCGGTGACAAATTATTCCCGCGATTCGATCCGGTGCTGCGTCCACGTTTCACTTTTTTCACGTCCTCTCTCTCGGGTTCGGCGTTAGAGATGTTCCCAAGTTAAGTGCTTGTAAGAGCTTGCGACGAGGAGATCGGTAATTATAATCGCGAGAAGCAAGAAGCTCACCCGGAAAATCTGAATATGACGTATCCACATTCCTGGCGATTTTTCCTATCGAGCGAGAGCTCGAGCTAGCGAGCGGCAGGATAGTGGAGGCATAATAAACATCTTCAAGAGCAATAGGCAGGCGAAGTAAATGTCGGAAGCCGAACGTACGGGCAATGAAAGTACTAATGCATACGTCTATATCGTCACGACGTCGACACGTGTTGTCGCACTCCGCCATGCCATGCTTACGCGACGGCCGAGCGAGACGGTAATAGACGAGCAGGTTGAGTATCGAGTGCGCGCCTCTCGCGGTCCTGTTGTTGCCGGTAATATGCATACGGAGTTGCTTCAAAATATCCACTTAGGGACCATTTTTGCACAGTTTTGTTGGCGGTTGTCACGATCAGAGGCCAGTCACGATCTCCTCGACGAACGGAGGCGGTTCGAGCTGAAACGAGATAATGCCTACCACACCACGGGTACCAACCTCACTCTGTCAACCTCACCTCCAAACCCAGAAAAATTCTTAATTGCACGCGAAAACACGTCATGAAGAAACACTTTGCGAGGAGTATCCAATATCTTCTAGGAGTCACTGCATTACCTATACGGCACACGCCTTCGTCCACCGTATGAGTTGAAGAGAATTCTGTTGATGATACACATTAATTCGATGATTTTCGGTTTCTAGCGTATAATAAAGAGAAAGGCCACCACAACTACTACGTACGAGTTCGTATAGAACTCGTGCAGAAGGGCCGACGAGGGAAGGCCTCGGTAATAGTTGCATGATAGGCCTCCATTCCGTGGGCTGTCAGGGAAAATTGTGTGCGGAACAGATTTAGTGAAGGATGGCGTGATCTTTCGCTTGTCCCCCCGTGGCCCCTGTGTTGTCCACGGGAGATTTAAATTGTCTCTGGGTTAGTGGTTTGGCCATTATCTGCTGTCTTCATCTTGTAACGGGCGTGTAATTGCCATCGATAACGGCCATTGTTGGGGCTCGTGTCTGATCTATGCCTACGAACTACTCCCCAGCACCATATATACTCCTAAAAACCTATAATTAACAGACGCGCGACGCACCGAAAAAGGGAACCGAAAAAATACTGAAATAAATAAGTTTGCAAGAGGAGAGCTAACATAATGGATCACTGAAGAGATGTACTGAATGACTCAGGAGGTATATGCCAAACTCAGAACTTGCTTAGGGTGATTATTAATAGAAAATTTGCAAGAAGGAATGTTTCAGGAGATCCAAGCAGAGGACAGAAATGAAATAGTTGTAGTAGTATTTTTTCTTGTCATAAAACCTGTGTTTACTGGCATGGGATGTCTGGGGTGGGCTGTTAGGGGGTGGTATCCCGCGGGAGAGCTTTATATTTGAACGTGGAAGGATGTGTGGAACGGAAGGAAGAAAAACCTAATTACCAAAAGTAGTGATGTGATGACAGGGCATTAGGTGGACAGCCCCAAGGACTCTCACTTCTCTCCTGTTCTCATTTATTTTAATACCGTTAATCACGAGAGATACTGCCGGCCGTCGATGTTCCCGCAACAACAGACCAACCCCAATGAAACGCGGGACGCAGGCTGCTGGACGCAGGATACAGAACGCAGGACGAATATCCTGGCACGTACGAACTCCTCATACGTGTTTGTCTCCAGTTCGCCAGCACAGGCAACACTCGCCATTCATATGCGTCGTAAACGCGACGCTCATACAATATATCTAAGGATAATTGCTTTAAGGAGCCATTAAGTTAGTTGTATAATTAACTCCGCAGTCGCACGGTTAGATTTATAAGCCTGCTCTGTCTCCTAATGCCCATTGCACATTCCAATTTGCCGGTTGTGTTTACAGTTCTACACAAAAAGCGACAGTAATTTCTGATAGTAGAAAACTGCCATGTATGCTCTAGTTTGCTCTCGTCCCACACGTTTAGTATATCAACCAAACCCTCTTGAGCGTCTGTGGGGAGGAATTGATATCCGATGGATCATAAAAGAAAGCAGTGACACGCGTGTGCGTTATTTAAGTAGCGATATTAGCGACGCGTACGTACGGTCGAGACCGAGGAAGGTGGAGCAAGGAAGATCGTTCTTCTTGCTTTACCGCGGTATAAATAAGGGTTGGTGTGCCCTCGTTCTCAATCATGGCTATTTCCCCCCAGTCGCACGTTTGGCGGTTAAGAGATTCCATCATTCTGATCACTGTGGCACTCTTGAGTACCGTCACAGTCACCCGTGAGCGATCGGTTACGATAGCGGACTCCGCGGAGGACAGGTAATGCCCCGACCCCGCGGCCCCGGTCCAAAGTTATTGCACCGAATTCCGGTGTAATTGAAAATACCGCTATGGAAAAGGGCGCCACGTCGCTTTTTGCCTTGTCTTAGTATCTCTCTCCGCTAGTTATTTATTTAGGGATTTTTCGGTTCTCCTTTTTTCTTTAGGTCTTACGTTAATTATAGCGTCTTAGGGATGATCTGTTACAAGACGCCTACAAGTTATTCAGAGTGTGGCCCAGTTAATATGATTTGGTATTTTATATATATATATATATATATATATATATATATATATAAGGAGAACGGTAATTCTCCTTTAATATCTTACCGTCGATTAACCTGTTTTCCATCTATATATATATATATATATATATATATATATATATATATATATATATATATATATATATATATATATATATATAGGAGAAATGTAAATATTTCTGGTTTTCATTCTATTTGAATGGAATACCACTGTTCTACACGCAAACGTTAAATTGGTTGCATAACCTGTTCCAAGTTTGACTGTATGATAAGTTCAACAGGGGGCACAGAATTATTCAACTGTGCGACTCTGGGATGTAGATCTGTGGTGATGCTGAGATATAAAAGCTGGATAATCAAAGTAAGATTAGGTAGTAGACATGTCGAGTGGAATATTTACCCAAGTCGGAGAGAGAGCAGCAGTTTAGAATGTCCTCGGGGCTGCGGGCCCTTTGGAGGCGAAGACAAGTCGCTTTGACGGCTTCAGGGTAATTACAAGAAGTGAGTAATGTTCAGACTATACCAATTACCCCCTCCGACCTCCGAGGAAACAACCCTCAGTGACGCATTGCCCCCCATCTCACCTCGAAACGCAAACGCGAGAGGGCTCCGCTGTGTTGACTGTGCTCTCCTCGGCCGAAACGACTCGAAGAAAACGAACAAATCACCTCCGCGTAATTTCGACAAAAGTTTGCCACTTACAGGCCTACCACCCCCCACCCAAGAAAAACATTCACCGGGATAATCTTAAACTCAAAGTTTAAATGAAAAAATAAGATTCGACCTACCCTACGAATTAAGTTAATGTTAGAACCATAACTAGGTAACTCCAGGTTTCTGGACGAGAGGGTAAAAAAGAACTGTGGTGGGACCGGTTTTGGATACTCTGACGTTTGTACTTCCGGTCTCTTAGAGGTACAAACGATTTGAACTGAGGTACAAACGGATGCTACCGATGCTCTTTCGAATGGCGTTAACCGCTTTTCGATATCTCAAAGTTCTTTGGCGATTTTTGGATACTATAAATTTTGTACTTCCAGTCCCTTTGGGGTACAAACGATTTAAAAAGAGGTACAAACGGGTGCGATCCATGCCCTTTCGAATGGAGTTATATAACTTCCGGATATCTAAAAATAGAGATTTTACCTATTGGATTTTTGGAAGCACTGTACTTCCGATTCCTTTAAGGTACAGACGAAATGAAGAGAGGTACAAACAGGTACAAACGATTCTCTTTCGAATGGCATAAACCAAATTTGAATATGTCAAAGTTGGGTGCTGGCTGTTTTTTATTATTTAATAACATTTTTATGTTTGAGGTACAAACGAAAATAATAGCGGTACAAACGGGTACAAACAAAACTACAAACGATCTGTTAAAAACTCGGACTTTTTAAAGTCTAGGGTTTGAACGCCGAATCTGTCCCGGTGTTCTATACTTCAATTCGTGAGAAATATTTCATATTAAGCATTATCGAGTTGTGGTAAAGGTACACCAAGCGATAGTGAATATTACAGCGCGTATGACTAACCCTAATCGCATTATAGGACATGTTTTGTATTACTAGATAACACGCTTTAGCACCGACTTAGCAAACAAGTAAGATAGATAAAGGCATACTATTACAATTTTTTTCAACATCGACATTTTTCGTTCTGATTGACCTGTCTTAAATTTAAGATATCAGGTTTGTCACTATCCTCAAACAATATTGATAATACGTATTCATACCAGAAATATTCCGTTAGATAACTGTCCGGGAACAATGGATGGAAACATAAACATGCTTCTGCATATTTCTTAGAACATTATCCGTGACATTACAACCAGTTGTTATAAAACATTTTGCACTTTGCTTGCCTAGTTTGATACAAAAAACGTATTGATTATCTGTATTATGTTCTACAAAAGAAATGGTATTTACCAATTCACAATTGTTTTGGTCAATTCTGTGTAAACGACTATCTATTTAGGCATGCGAAAGTGGCGCGATTTTTTCTCGGAAAGTGTAAATTTGGTTAGACCGTGGCCCCTGGTCAGAGTGACCAATGGCCTTAACAATTATCATTTGTCAAGTGTCCAGTTAATGAAAGTGACCCTCCCCACTCATTTAACGGGCCCCTTTATCTTGCAACCCTTTCGATCCTTGCGATTCTGGAAAATTACGCTCGAAACTCGTCCAAGTATCTCGACGAATTGATGTTCGGCAATTCATTTTTGTCAATCGCTAAGTGACCGCCGCCGCTGGCCGGGATGCTAGGCACGCAATAGAACCAAAACCCTTCCGGCCTGGGTGTCGAACCCGTCAGAAAATTGTGATTCCCAGCGGAGAGTGACATCTAATGAATCGGCCAGTCATTCAATCAATATAATTAGATTGGTTCGTCGGGCAAAGGGTTGTGTGCTGACGGAAAGGGAACAGTAGCACCACTTTCCTCTGACACGTAATCGAATAAACCGACTGTTTTCTTCTATAATAGAGAAACGAAATATCATAACTCCCTCTCTACACGTAACGAACCCCTAATGACATTTACCCGGTCCTGTATTAACCCTACCCAGACAATTTCCCAATTTTGGACTGTTTGCAGAAACAATATCACCCTGCTTATAAATGTGTAGTTAAAAGATCAAGAAGTAAGTTGGTTTGTGTTGAAATTCGGAGAAAAAAATCATTCAATTAACCGTGTGGGGATAAGAGGTGACTAACTTTGATCCCAGAGCTCTGGTCAACTTTAGAAATTGGCTTTCCCCAGTTTATCTGACTCGAACACGTGTCCTCGGTTTAAAAGACAATCAGGAAGTTCGACCTCCGGCACTCTCCGGTGTCAATCAATCCCCCAACCCCGTTTATCGTAAGTTTTTTCTCGTTCGCGTCCGAAAATTCGAAGATCGCTCGAGTAGAAATTTCGTAGAAGGCGCCGCGACACCGTGCTAATTAAGGGGGTTGTCGTCTCGACTCGCTCGACCCTCGGATTCCCAACGTCCCGTCCAAGCATCCGACCGTAGCGGCACTTGTAATAATATGGCCGTTTGAGTAGTTTATTGGATCGTATAAATTAAATGCCTGACACTATAATTAGATCGCGGGAGATATACCTCCTTGGGACGAGGACAAGCCTAGGTGAACGGAGTACACCTTCCCGTTTCAACGGTACTGCACCGACTTGAGTTAAACCAAAATTTAAAAAAGACGAGATAAGGGGTCCCTGGGCGGAAACGCTATGGGTCCCGGGCGGAAAAGCTGAGGGCCCTGGGCAGAAAAGCTGTAGGCCCTAGGAACTTGATTATTACTTAATGACATGACACTTAAGAGCAAGAGCACAAACAAGAGCACAAAAATGAGCCTCGTCGCTGAAGATGATTTTGTCCACAACATCGGCAAAATCTTTCTTACTGGAGAGTTAAGGAAGGACAAGGATCGAGCTGATCACCAAAGTCTATGGAGAACGAGGACAAGCCTTGGTGGACAAAGAATTAAAACAAAATTTAAAACACGAGATAAGGGACGGAAATCATTCTTACTCACAGTCAGCGCCGGATTTAAGACTGTGGGGGTCTCTGGGCGGAAAAGCTGTGGGGTCCTGGGCGGAAAAGCTGTGGACCCTAGGAACTTAATTATTATTTGATGACATGACATGTAAGCTTCAGTACAGTTTGTTTATAAAAGTATCTCAACAAGAGCGCAAAAATGAGCCTCGTCGCTGAAGATGATTTTGTCCACAAAATCGGCAAAATCATTCTTACTGGAGTGTTAAGGAAGGACAAGCATCGAGCTGATCACCAAAGTCTATGGAGAACGAGGACAAGCCTAGGTGGACAAAGAATTAAAACAAAATTTAAAAATCGAGATAAGGGTCGGGAATCATTCTTACTCACAGTCAGCGCCGGATTTAGGACTGTGGGGGTCCCTGGGCGGATTAACTGTGGGGTCCTGGGCGGAAAAGGTGTGGACACTAGGAACTTGATTATTACTTGATGATATGACACGCAAGCTTCAGTACCAGGTTATTTATAAATGTACTTCAACCAGAGCGCAAAAATGAGCCTCGTCGCTGAAGATGATTTTGTCCACAAAATCGGCAAAATTATTCTCACTGGAGAGTTAAAGAAGGACAAGGATCGAGGTGACCACCAGAGTCTATGGAGGACGAGGACAAGCTTAGGTGGACAAAGAATTAAAACCAAATTTAAAAATCGAGATAAGGGACGGAAATCATTCTTACTCACAGTCAGCGCCGGATTTAAGACTATGGGGGTCCCTGGGCGGAAAAGCTGTGGGGTCCTGGGCGGAAAGGCTGTGGACCCTAGGAACTTGATTATTACTTGATGACATGACATGTAAGCTTCAGTACAGTTTGTTTATAAAAGTATCTCAACAAGAGCGCAAAAATGAGCCTCGTGGCTGAAGATGATTTTGTCCACAAAATCGGCAAAATCATTCTTACTGGAGTGTTAAGGAAGGACAAGGATCGAGCTGATCACCAAAGTCTATGGAGAACGAGGACAAGCCTAGGTGGACAAAGAATAAAAACAAAATTTAAAAATCGAGATAAGGGACGGAAATCATTCTTACTCACAGTCAGCGCCGGATTTAAGACTGTGGGGGTCCCTGGGCGAAAAAGCTGTGGGGTCCTGGGCGGAAAAGCTGTGGACCCTAGGAACTTGATTATTACTTGATGACATGACACGTAAGCTTCAGTACCAGTTTATTTATAAATGTACTTCAACAAGAGCGCAAAAATGAGCCTCGTCGCTGAAGATGATTTTGTCCACAAAATCGGCAAAATCATTCTTACTGGAGTGTTAAGGAAGGACAAGGATCGAGCTGATCACCAAAGTCTATGGAGAACGAGGACAAGCCTAGGTGGGCCAAAGAATTAAAACAAAATTTAAAAATCGAGATAAGGGACGGAAATCATTCTTACTCACAGTCAGCGCCGGATTTAAGACTGTGGGGCTCCCTGGGCGGAAAAGCTGTGGGGTCCTCGGCGGAAAAGCTGTGGACACTAGGAACTTGATTATTACTTGATGATAGGATACGTAAGCAAAAATGAGCATCGTCGCTGAAGATGATTGTGTCCACAAAATCGTCAAAATCATTCTTACTCGAGAGTTAAGGAAGGACAAGGATCGAGGTGACCACCAGTGTCTATGGAGGATAGTTTCCGGTGTCCGGAATGCTGTCTCTCTGGAATAGGCGCGTTCGCTGGCAATACAGGGAGGCGGCTAAGGTCTGGGGGTGGTTCGAGGGGTTAGCTCGTGCGAGAGACTCGTGAGTAACGTCTGTACATGACGCGACGAAAGTCCCGGGCGTCACATTACGCGGCCAGCTGTTAGTTTGACCGTGAGCTATTCCGTTCCCAGTTGGGAACCGAACAGTTCTAACCTAGCTACTTGATGGCATCCCCGAGGCTTCTTGGTCTCGTCCTCATCTCTTTGTGTCCGGTACTCTTAAGGGATACGATTAATTATAGACTCTCCCCGGACGGCTCCGAGAGCCGTCAAAGATCTGTCAAATCGTACCTACGAATAAAACCTCGTTACCGGGACGCAGACAATATTTAATCACCGGCGACACCGCTTTCATCTTTATCAATCATTTAATACGCTCGGCTTCAGAGCCAGGAATCCCTCATCAATGTGAGACAATCAATAATAGTCGTTCTATTCCCAACAGGTAGAGGAAAAATATTTTTTCCTGAACTACCATCTACAGGAAAGAGAAAGAATATTACAGGCGTTCGTTCGTCTGAAATAGGTAAATTGATAACAATTATTCATCTGAATGAATCTGTCGTTTCTTGATGTGTCAGTGACACGTTTCTAAATGCATTCGAAAAAAAGTTGAACAAGCTCGCATACACGCGTACATTGGCGTAATTGTGTGCTAACGGCGCTGGAAACGGCCTGTACTGCACGGGGTCGTCGGGCGCGCACATGTCGAAGTTTTGAAACGGGCCGATAGAAACTACATTGTTATAGCATGACAATAACATGTTCGTGTGCGACTCGGGCCGCCCGTTTTCTCTGTTGTATTTATTTTATTCATGTAAGCATGTCAAGTTCTAAAAACAGAATCGTAAAGCAATATAAGCAAGCCATTTTAGAATTGGACAAGAGACAAACTTACACATGTGACTTGTATTGTATAAACCGAGCTCCTGAAATAGTCACACATCTGACATCTGTTCTACATCAAGCGACGAGCCAGTGTCGCGCTCTTTCCATACTAGCTCGAGCCTCATCTGCGTAACGTCCACTTACGGAACAGATCACACATATATGTATTGACTTAATTGATTAATAAGAATACGCGGTTCCGAAATAGACTCCAGAACGATCGCCAAGGGTCGCCAACCGAGTATACACACACTTGGTGAACATCGAAAAGACTATATTTACTAATATGCCCTGATCGACCCTTGTTTTTGAATATTTTATTTCTTGTTTTACAGACGTTGCCTAGGGGCCATCAGAAATCACCGCGAAACAGGATCTAACACGTCATTACCACCATCTAAGGTAGGTTTTTCAAACAATACTTTTTAATTCACAACTGTTGGTACAATTAACATCGCCCCTAGCAGTCGAAAGTAATTAAGTCTTGGTAGGATTCGGCCGTATCAAATTTATTACGGCGGTTCCCATGTTGGGGACTAAAACGTCCCTCAGAACTAATGTCCAGATGTAAGGTAACGCTCACGTCCCATTCCACTCCCACAAGATGTATAAAACGTCAAGGAGATTTGTGAGAGTGGCATTCTGGGACATTTAGTACTTTTATAGAGCCCCACGTTGTCAACATGCGCTCACAATTGAGCAGATAGAACGTTTTTCAGATAGAACTGCAATATCGCATAGCGTTCTTATTTGGAAAATCCGTTATAATTGCCTTAACTTTTATCATTCATTAGTTTGTTAGAATTTTAATCTAACTAGGTGACAGAAGGAAGACCAGCAGTAACGCGCATTTACCTTCTGTCGAGCGAGATTCTGTTATAAATTGAACCGTTACATCTCCAATTCTGTCTCGTTCGGATTGTCAGGTGGCAATATGGTTTAACTGTACATTTTTCGCTTTTTGAAGACGTTATGGTTTATAGTTTGCCTCTCCGGTGTTTTGAATCTTTTGTCTTGTCTATTTGGTAGCTCAGTGCTGCTTTTTTAGGTTTAAAGAATAAAAACCTCTGCTTTTGCCACTAAGATGTAGTTTACCCCTGGTAGGTGTCCATTGCATAAGGAGAACATATCTTCTACATTAAAGATTTGGCTATTAAGTGGCCTTTGAAGACTGGCTTTAGCCACTTGTCGCTTCGTTGTCCCCCCCTTTTCCAAGTGCAGATCCAAAAAAATGCCATTCTGCATCTAACCCAAAGTCTGTTTTATGATACCAAACACAGAACAAAACCAATAAAAGCAACAGTTATGGACGATTCAGTCACATACAACTGGCTTCTGGCTCAGCTCATTCGTCAGCCTGTTAGAACAGGCTCACGACTAAGGGAGCGGTGAGGACAGTCCAGTAGTGGCCAACATTAACATATTGAAAACATCTAAGCCTACTGGAACTGTTTATTTAGTTACATGACTGTGTTTGGAGTAACATGACCTCAAACATGGGGAAAAATGTTAATCAGCGCTTACTAACAAATAGGATAATTCCTTCCTGAAGTTGGAAAAGCACAATTATTACATTTAATTACATTTTATTACAACGGAGTAAAATAATTTTAAAAAAATGGTTTTGTACTCCCAGAACATAGGCAAACTCATTAAAAAATGATTTTTTTCTGAAATGGTCAAGCGACCACCTCAGGAGCACTTCAGATGGATTGACCCTAAGAGTAACTAATGTACATGTGACTTGACTCACTTGTTACTGTTCGCAGAAGTTCTTTTTTTCAATTATACCGGATCTGAGCAAAGACAAAGGGGGGTAATTGGAACGCAGCTAAAATAAATATTAAAGATATCTCTCAATTCAACCCCCGGTGTTGATCCCCGTGCCGGGATCTAAGGAAATGCGATATTACAAAGTCGTTTTAGGGAGTTCCGTTTCGAATCGGGAGATTTGCTACCCCCTAGGGCGGCGGCGGCGACGGCCCGTCGGGGGTCGAACCGCGGGCAACAAGTCCGCGACGCCGGGACGACCCGGGACGCCTTTGACAGTCGCCGCGGCGCGCGTCTAAACGAGGGGACGCGAGGCATGATTAAATTAGCGTTTTATATCCGGCGAGGAAGAAAAAACGCAAAGAAAGCGGTTTAAGGGGGCGCAAACCAACCCCCACTGTTTGAACGAGAAACTTAATCTATACTTTGCGATACGGTTACTTGTTAATATTGTAAGCGAACCAAGGGCTGGGGGAAATTGGACGGGACAATCTTTTGATGGTATTTCGCGCCGGATTATGGTTTTCTAATGGGGGTAAATTGGCCGTTTGTACGCGACGAACCACGGGGGACAGCGATGAGCCCTTTAGTAACAAGAAAAAAAAGGATATAGATATTCTGTGCATGTTCGGACTTGGTTTTGTTTACATGTGTTACGTACTACTTTGTGCGACGCGGCGTCCGTACATAATGCATGTGCGTGAATTGTCTAGTTTTTAGTTACTGTATTTACTGTATTTACAGTATTTACGACTGTATTTACAGTCGCGGAAAAAAATATGTTCACATCCGAAACTTCTTGTTTCCATGTAACTCGGAAGCTACCTACGTGTTTTGATCGGACTTTCACCCAGAAATTTTATGATGGATACGCACTGTTTTCTGAGTACTATTTTATTGCAATATTTTGTTGCACTTACAACACTTACTTCTTGACTGCCTTAATCCAATAAATCAAATAATTCTCTTAACACTAGATTTCGAAGAATGAAGTACGACTACTGTCATCCTCAGGCATACGTAAAGCCTGTCAGGGGTCTGCATTGAAACATTACAGATATTCGGGCGGCATTAAAAATGCATGGATGTCGCGAATATGAGAAGTGATTCAGTGAGGAGGGTTAGTCGCTCCTCGGGGACCTTCACGGGGTGTAATTGCGTCCCTACCCCTTATTTCATACGGCATTAGCGATAGGGCACCGGGGGCAAGCGCCTACAGAAGGAATTCGGGCCTCCGTCCTGCTGTAGCCTTTTTGCTCCCCGCTACGGTATCCGGCTGCAGGAAATGACGGCTTTCTGCATGGTGGGCACGCGCTAGACAGGACACAGGAACGGGCTATATTGTGCATTGGTCACTAACACGTCAAACTGACGCACAATGGAACTTTCTCCGCGCGCTTTATTTATTTCTCTGTTTCTCGCACACCCCATTGATTACGCCGCCACTGTACTGTCATCGATTTTTCTCACCCTCGCATCATCAACCACGACAAATTCCGAAGCACTAACTGACTTCTGTAATTATTTTTCGCAGCCTGTGACCAGTCTTCCAACTCGACGGATCAAAACTTTTCGGATTTTTTCTTCTTCTCTACTTTGCAAAGACTTGTCAGAAGTGGGCTGAAGCCCACCCGAATAATTTGGTATAAAGCAAAACTAAGTATATCAAATTTAAAGGATATCTGGATGAACCGTTGATTTAGGGTGGTGGGTATCACTGGGCATCTTCGAAGATGGAGTGAGAGAGAGATCAGCAATTCCTCGTCTTCCATTCAATTAATCATAAGGCGGAATATGTGCGAGTTGTTTATCGGGCGGGGCGGCGGTGGCGCGGCGGCCGAGGGGTGGGCAGGGTCGCGCTAGATAGGGACAAGGGTCAAGGGGCTGAAAGACGTAGTATCAGTACAAACGTGCCGTGTACGATTGAGGGTGGCTATCTACGTGACAGACATACTGACGTACGGCCACCGCCGCGGAAAGAAGTTCTGATTTCGGCCGCCAGAGGGTGCGCAACGGCGGCCACTTTTATCTCCGAGCATATTTATACCGCACCGTTTTTCATTCGCCTTCAACAAACGTAGCTGCGTTCTCATAGAAAACATTTTTCCTTCAGCAGAGTCTTATTATGAAACTGAAAAAAGGACTGTCACAGTAAGTCTATTATGAAACCAAAGTACGAAGTAATACATTATCCACCAGCGTCCAATAGATGTCATGATAATATTAGTTAGACAGCAATCCTTTGAAATGACGAATTAAATCTGTTCCTTATCACAGGGCTCGGTAGCTCAACGGTAGAGCAATGCCCCGGCAAGGCAAAAGACTCCGGTTCGAATCCGGGCTGAGAGACATCGAAATTGTTCTTAGTGTAATGAAAAATGTATTAAAGTAAAAATGAATTGCCGCTGCTTTTTGTGTTGCTGTGAAAATTGATATAAATGCTAGGAGTAGTTCGTAGAGAGAGACTAAGTAACACGTAATTCGTATAATAACATATATTTGAGGCGATGTCCAAAATGTCAGATGACATCGAAATTATCTAGTTTTAATGAAGGCACTTTGGTGCCGGCTCCAAATGATAGTAATCTGCGCTCCGGTAACTGTTCCTTGGCGGTGTTGTGCGACATATTTTCGTACGCCTGACGATATATGGAAGAATTTGTTTCACAGCTCCGATCCGAGCAGATACCGTTACCGTAATTATCTACAATCGAAAAATGCGCACTGTGTACGCTACATTTGAACACATCCGTCACTGAGGGGCACAGATTGATACGGAGATTTCCGCTCAATACGGTACACACAATGAGACCTACTTGGAATTTTCCACCATACTGAACTGCCTTCGACATTTGATGATGTCGATCATTACCTAGAGATCTCCAAATCGGAGGAAATTGGAAGATGTGGATGAGAAAGAGAAAAGGAAGTCCAAAGCAGTTGACACGATGAGTCCATTACATCTCGTATTACTTAGCGTATATAAATTATAGGCGCCCTGTAATCCGCTAATTGCGGCACAAAAAAATGATCTGGCATCAGAAGCAGGTAATCCGGCTGTGTCGGCTCGCGAAAAGCCTGGCCGAACCGAGCCGGCCGATTTGAATATTAACATCCGAAGAGCTGGAGGCCCAAGGATGAAGTCACAAACCAGTATTTGAATAGGGCGTACCGGTATAATTATACCTCATACTGTATATATGAATGTATGTAAGGACGCGCAACCAACACGTTCGACTGACCTCTCTACTACCTGCAGCGAGCCCATACCTTTGTCTTCTCCGCGCGACAAAGGGCATTATTTATGCCTCCTCAATTACATACCACTACTACAACTACCACGGCGTCTCTCCGTTTCGTTTCAATACGATGAAGTCTTCTTAAGAAGAACGAAGACATTTTCACAGATCTGATAATTTAAAGTCGCCTGTCTGTGCTCTTCCTTTTGTTCGTCTTCTCCAGTCCTTCTTGCATATCTCCGTGACAATGAAGTCTTCATAAGAGAAGGAAGACGGAAGACATTTTCAGATATCTGACAATTCGAAATCGCCTTATATTTAAGTGGCGGTCAGCGCGCTCGATGCGAAATACTTTAGTGGTCGCGCATAATGGATAATGGGCGTGCACACGAGGTCCGATATACGCCCGAGCGGCGTAAAATAAATGAATAAAGAAAAGAATAACGCAGTTATGGAATCGGCGAGATAAGATCGCGATTCGAGTGAGCAGAGAGGAACGAGATGAGATCACGAGGCGTCATCTCAGCCGGGCAGGCGAATTGTGCCTCTTCTTCCTGGTTAGAATGTGGACAGCGACAGCTCTCCTGTCCGGATTATCAGTTTACTCCTGCTGGGCATCTGTCATGTATGTACCATCTAAGAAATTGCTTCTCTCTCGGTCTTTTCTTCTTATTTCCTATAACGCCACTTCGCTTCCTCGACTTGCCAAACTATCACGACCGAGCAAAGAGATCGAAGAAATTGTCAAAGGAATTTGACGCCTGACACAAGAGATAATTAATGAAGAAGCACGTACTCAAGGACACACCATTGCCTAAGATAGGTAATGATGTTTTTATTTAGATCCCATAAGACTCAACAGAAGTCTCATACGGAACACATCAAGAACCTGATAATGGAGACACCACTTGGCGTATCCACAAAAAACCAACGATACATTGGTCCAAGGGTCATCAGAAGTTCAGTAATAATTTGTAATGAGGTAATGACGAATCGTGTAGTGTTTTTCTAGAGTAGTCGGATCGTAAGTTTGGGCTGGTAGGGTAGGGCCCTTCGACAGTTTGCGGGGACCGAACGTAAGAGAGGTATAAGTAATTGTGGGACATCGCATTAGCAGTAAGGTCGTTCGTATAGCTTTTGTGAGACGAAACACATGGCCTGTGCCCATAAATGAACGGCGAGGAGTAATTTACGCAGCGTAGAGGGACGACCCGTAATGAGATTTACTGCGGGCAGTGGACGACCGACGCCAATAAGAAATAGACCGGGTCCTTTACTACTAACACTACTTCCATCGGGATGTGGAGACTGGACGCCTCGAGTTTCTACGTGGAATCCACAATTCATGCCGGAATCGGACCTATCTTATCCAACCGGCCACGGAAATGATATATCGTCCCTTTTACCATCAGCATAGGTCATCTTTCTTCCCAGACCTTCTCAAAAAATCGGACTGCGACGATAGTTGAAGCATCTTGAGGCTATCTTAAGCTATCTGTACCGTAGCAAAATCTGAAATAATATGTATGGATGGAGTTTTATGTTTAAACCGCATCGATTGATTTAAACGACGTCGGTGCCGAAAGGGCTGTATGGAAGAGGAGTCGCGGTGACCGCAGCGGAGCGTAAAAGTCGCGGGCCGTATTTATGTCACAGTTTTATGAAACTGCACACGTACATACACGCAGTTTAAATGTCGCGGTAAGCAGATTAACAGAACGGCCGGTATCCTGTAGTTAAACGCGGAATAGTCGTCGTTAAATGTGAATGTATGTGACAACCAAAGGCAAAAACCGTAAATTATAATTTATAAGTATTATATAATTTGCATTAAGTCCGATGAGAAAACATGTCCGCCTCTCTTCGAGTGAAACCTTTCTCAAGCGATTCTAAGCCGCGCGCCGCGCGACATTTTTACGTAATCGAATGCCCATGTATGCTCGACAAACTCGACCTTGCCGCATGCAGAATGTCATCAAATTAATGGTTACCTTCTCGAGCGGTACTCTACGCCACCGAACGTGGGAAATCCCCAATCCCAATAAGAAGCGTGCTTCAGGTTCTTTACAGATGGAATAGACATACTAGGAGAAGAGAGGAGCTGCAGCATAGTTCTGAGTGGACAAACGCCCAAATTGCCAGGAATAGGCTACAGAGGAAATCCAGCCTCAAAGATTTGAATGGTTTAAAGCCTAGTGTTTCTGAGGCGTGTTCCGATTAGATTTTCTTTGGGGAAGTTGGTTGTAGCGCCTCTTCAAAGGTTTTCTTCCCCCCAGGAAGTGAATGCAAAGCATATCAATATGATATGAGAGGCATCTTCCTCCTCTTCATTGCAAAGTCTTCACAGTGGTGTTTCTTTCAGAAGTCCAGCCGCCATCCTTAGGTTGGGTTCGGTTGGTTTGCGTCCAGTCTTCAGTTCTTCTTAGCCTATCCCAGCTTATGGTGCGATTGCATTTTTAAGAAGGCAAGATGAAGGAAGAAGGTGGAACTGTTATGGTATGACAAGATGGTTTGGCAACTCACAACGATGTTAGTCACAACTGAGGTGGTGTACGACTTGGATGTCAAAGTGTCTGCAGCTAAAACTCGAGTTTCGGCAAACGTCTTTCCTTAAGAGGCATTGTTACTTGCCGTAATTACTATAACTAATCGAGGAATTAATAGAACGCGGCTTGCGCGCGTCAAATTAAGTATGGAGATGAGAGCGAGGGCGAGATTAAATAAAACTGCGGAAGTGTCTGCCCTCTCCTTTGGTGTTTTTTTTTTGTGCGCGGCGTTTAAAAATGGGCTGGGAGATACGTCTTGTCGCGATTTAATTTCTTAATCCGAATTACGGCGACCCCCTTACGCGGTTAATTCCCGCGGCGGCGGCCGAATTAATAGGGCGGCGCTGGCATAAATTGCCTCCGGGACGAGTTTTTAATGACAAAAATTAAAAACGTGTAGTTGTCGCAGATGCGGACTTACAAATTGATAATCCCGAAGATCTATGTCGGCTATTCATCTCCGGTAATTAGAAACCGCCCCCCTCACCCTTCTTATCCCCGCTTACCCCCTGCGTCTTCGAGGAATATTCAGACCGTCGCATCCTCAGCACCGCCCGCGACTACTGCCAGCGTACCCGTCTCCTTTATGCAATTGTCAATTGACTAAGTAATTATTAATTAATCCTATGTTATAGAGGTTAGGTTTAGGTAGAGCAACATTGCTCAACAAAAAAAAATTGTGGAGGCATTCGGTCATATGTGGCCATCAATAATGAACAAATCGATTTCGCCGGCGATATAGGATCGAGGGCTTAGCGGGACAAAAAGTCCATCGCCAATGCGGAATCTCACTGTTTTATTAATGGTCTCGGGCGGCGGCGGCGGCGGCCAGATTCGAACTTGTTACCGACAAGCACATCATCTCTGGTAGAGAGGCAAGGGTCAAGGAACGGCCCTCCTCGGCGCATGATACAGTATCAATCATTTGTTTCATTAGTCAAATGCTTTTTTAATGACAATGAGAGCAGCGGCGCATCGTCGTGGGCCCGGCTCTGCTCGGCTGCTACTCATTGCTCGCGCTCCCATCGTGCCGTCGTACCAACGTACCATCGTGCACCGACGAAGTGGTACCGCTTATTAGTTGGTTATGTAACGACGGACGCGGCCGCTCCGGCGACCACCAACGGGCACGTCGCGAAAAGCACCCGTGGCTACCTCCACAGCCCAAGACACTGGCTCCTCGAAACGTTCACCATCATCTCGCATCATCACCGTCACCCGTTACTTCCGCCTCGTACCATTTTCAATTATTGCACCGCCACATCTCATGAATACGAGCGTGTTCTTACCTCCGATGTCCTCGAATAAACAGGTGAAACAAAACGATGATCAGATCATTTGAACCATAGTATGGAAAGCAAAGGTTGCACTGGGACAAGCAATTGGTGAAGCCCTCAGCACATCAGCAATTGTTTTCAATCATTTTCATTTATTGCAACGCCACTCATGAATACGAGCGTATTCTTACCTCCGAAGTCCTCGAATAAACAGGTGAAACAAAACGATGATCTGATCATTTGAACCACAGTATGGAAAGCAAAGGTTGCACTGGGATAAGCAATTGGTGAAGCCCTCAGCACATCAGCAATTATTATTGATCCATTATGGAGATGTTCGAGAAGAATTAGTAGGCTGTTCAGGTGGTGGAATGATTTTAGACATTCCGATGGTAGCAACAAAGTGCTGGTGTATCGATTAAGGAGGCGCGAAGGAAATAGGATTGTTTATATTGTAGATGAATCAAATTCCTAAAATCGTCACCCACAGCACCTATTTGTTGAAACAGCCGCGCGTCCAGGAATCCACTATTTAAATATACAAGGCTCGAAATTGTCGATGAGTAATTGTGCTGGCTCAAAGAGAGCAGAGCGAAGGAACAATATTGGGCACGAGGAGTGGATGGTACCTGCGAGGGGGGCAACGGGAGGGGGAAAGTGGGTGCTCGTCTCAACTACGTAGAGTTAAAATAAGATAATATTCATATTGCATAAACCGATCGATTTTATAGCAAACAGTGCGGTTGACAGCTAGGAAGCAAACGTAAACAGTTGACGCGTGGTGTATACAAAAGAGACTAAAAATATATGTAATTTAATGGGACAACGGCAGGCACGTGTCATCGGCGGGCATTAGCGACATTGGCTCGCGATCTCGCGTAAACAAACCGACTCGACCGACCGGGACGACGCTAAAATACCACATATAAACAACGGCCGTTTTTAAACCCGGCCCCTGCCGGACCCCAAACTGCTCCAGGACGCTACGCTTTACAACGCATCCCGACGCGATCGCGGCAGTTTTATTTTATTTTACGCAATTCGACGCGACGGTCCCATTGTGCCACCGCAACCGCACCATACGACACACATGCATACCGGCATCGTTAACTTTTACGCCACCAACTGACATTACATCAGCATCCTCAATTGCTGCTACTCATTCCTATGACACAAGAATGTAACAGCGTTACTCCTTCAAACAATACCCTTTGGATCAAATCGACTACCAGATTTTCAACCATTTTGATTGTGAACTACTTCCACATGTCACGTTTCAGTTGAATGAAGCTGATGCTTCATTTGTGGCCAGTCTGGCCTCTGAGATGTGTTTTTGCTGGTGTTTTCTTGAACTGAACCCTTGTCTCGTATATCTAGATTGTAGACTTGCTGTCTGAGTGACTTGCTTCTGCAGTCGACGGTTCGCACTCTGTTGCAAGAGGCACCTTCAGGACTAAGTATCAAACCAATGGCTAAGAAGATACTGTCGTCTGTTGGGGAGAGTCTTCTTAGCAGTTGGTTTGATACTTAGTCCTGAAGATCACTCTTGCTGTTGCAAAAGTCGTCGACTGCTTCAAAGTCATCAACGCGGTTTCCACCCGGAAATCAAACGCCTCGTTTTTAGAAACTATTCTCCTTAAGGAATTAGTTCGTCCACATGTGGCAGTTTATCGCCAGTGGTACTTGAAGTAGGTACTTGTGACAATCGACCAGTCGTGGCTGGGTCATATCAACTGCGCGGTGCGGCGCGGGCAGGGAAAAAGGGTAATAATGAGTTGTTGTTAGATAAGGGCACTGTTTGCGCTGACACGAGCATGTTTAATGAAGTGCTCGACATGATGGAGTGGACGACAGTTAGCAGATTCGCACTTCGGACTCGCAGATCTTATTGCCGGAGCGTCGGACCTACGCCAGCTGTGACAACCGACGCTGACTGACGCCTGAGTGATGGTCTCATTACGTCGTGGGAAAGCGACAGTTGCGATAACCGATGACATCCATCCACTCTCGGGACGCGCCGATAAACGGCCCACCGAAAACGGGGCGGGGGGGGCAGGTTACCGCTGGACCACAATTACCACTGTTTTTCGCCCGGTAGACCGTCACGTACATCGCGAAACGCATGGAATGCGATTTCACGGTGTTGTCTTGAAAATAAGCAAGAAATCGCCGCCCAAAGCGTCGCCCAAGAGGTGCATGTCGTGATCCCATATAAGCCAAAATCACAAGATTCCCCATTTAGACGGATGGCTCGATGGGCCATCCACTAGTCGTTCGGTGGACGTACATAAATAATTCTTTGGTAGAAGAGGAGCTGTGCTGTAGCGGCGCGGCATCAGTATTTAAAAATACTTGGGCATCGACAGCTGACAACGATCGGGTGTTCAGATGGGAGCCACGGAATTTAAATAACCGATTATTGAATATAATTAGTTCGTGATAAAGTTGTTCCCGTATTAAGAAGAAGACCAAGAAGAGTCTCGGGCATAATTCCATCATACGTTTATATATAATGCGCACAGATTCAATACCGATAGCGCAACTGTTACGACAATTATAATATTTTATCGATTAATTTCCACCAGTCACGGCAATATCGGCTGCTAACGATGGCTGCGAACGGCCGCGGCCGCGTAAATTGGCTTAGCATGACGTTGCGCTTTCCAGAATCCCGATGTGAAATGTGTTTATGATGACGTCTCTATTGTTTTCGAGATTACCACGGGCAGAGGAGACGCTCAACCCCGCACGAAAACCGGCCCTCTGCACACCAGTGACAAGCCGAGAGTCGTGATTGATTCCCTTCATTTATTCGGAGACATGTGCTAAATTGAATCTCGCCACCGCAATTCTAGAAATATCCATCCGAAACAATCTTATTCCAAATTGACAACATTACACTACTTTAGAAGCATCTATAGTACTCTTTACCTTGACTTCGTCTGTACGAAGATGGAAGATGATGGTTCGATCTTGGGTTTATCTTAAGTGATGCATACACAACATTTCCTTCGCATTTCAACATGTCTCGTCGCCACCGACCAAGCAACTGATGGCATGCGACTGCTTTCCATGATATTTACTTGGTACACTGTTGAGTCAAGTGCCGTAGAAGATTGTCGTCAATCGTCAACTAAGACTATAGTAATAAGAATGAATGTAACTTTACAGATAATTGTTCCCTACTTT
Source organism: Melinopterus prodromus (assembly GCA_964023965.1). Classification (NCBI taxonomy): domain Eukaryota; kingdom Metazoa; phylum Arthropoda; class Insecta; order Coleoptera; family Scarabaeidae; genus Melinopterus; species Melinopterus prodromus. The sequence goes on from OZ030399.1 coordinate 13,587,299, forward strand.
CTGTATGAAAATTGAAGATGAAACAGAAAGACGAGAGGAAGTTTGGTTCGTCCTTGGGTGATCTTGAATGGTGGATCTACAAAATTTCGTTTTCAATTGAACTGTCTTGTCGTCATCGACAAAGTAACTGATGGCATGCTACTGCTTTCCATGATATTTCTTTGGTATACAGTTGAGTCAAGTTGAGTCGAGGATCCTATGTCATCAGTCATCAAATTAGACTATAGTAATACGACTGACTGTAACTTTGGTATCCTTTGAGTGTTCGCTGGGAGTTTTGAAAGTTTTGCGGTCGGACGTTATATCTGAAAGTTAATTTTTGCCTTTGGGGTGGTCGTATCGATGTTATAGATCACGGTTGTCACAAGCTGTTGATACGTGCGCGGAATGCTGGGTTGAGGTTCGGTGGGTGGATTTCCCACGACAGCTATCCATCTTTAGGGACAGAGACCCGACCGCTTAACGCTCTGGCCGCCTTATCACGCCGCTTGCATGCTTATCACGAGCTAGCCTTGCTGGGCCACTCTTATCCCCGTACCTATGTCACACGTCTCCCCGTACCCGCCTTGAGACTACATATGCGATATTAAGGGCCGTTCCTTTTAAAGACGACTCACCCCACTTGTCGCTAACTGTTTCCCTCGACCGGGAAGGGCCCCTTTAATAAAATATGCCGCCAGATTTATATGATGCGGCGAAGACCCGACTACCAGAACCTATTCAATAATTACCGAGGTCCTCATAACAATATGAGCGAGCACCCGCTGACCACAACCTGACCCCGCCCCAGATCCCTTCACCCTTTGTTTATAGCAATTAGTTTGCACACAACCCAGCAGCTTAAAGCTTAGGTACCCAGATTTTCTCTGCATGGAGAACAGTTTTCACATAGGTAGAAACTCGTGATCTGTAGATCACTGGGGCGTGCAGATCGCCGAAATAGGTAGACTTGTAGACTTCTAGCAATTGTTTGTATTTCTTTGTATACAACCTCTAGTTTGAGGTCTTTATGGAGATCATTATTTCATTAGAAATTCTATTAAGAACAAACGCAATGTTACTTTTTTGTTCAACCCCAGAGTTGAGCACCAATCGTCCACACGGGCTTTAGAATTTGCTGGTACAAGAGTAGCGTATTATGTACTGAGCATAGAGCATAGAGTTTCTTCTCAGCTGCTTATACATGTCGCTGTATCGGATACCTAGTTCCTCTCTTTTGTCTTTGACATGGGCGGTTAACATGTGTTGTATTTTCTTGTTGGTGAAGTCAACGTGTGCTGCCTTGAGTTCGTTCAGTTTTATCCTTTTTACTTTGTCCACACCTGTAAATGACGAAGAGCTGTTTGGGGATTTGTTTCTTCCTTGCTGTTCCTAATAGCTAGGACAACCGTGTCGTCTGCAAAGGTTGACACAGTATCAGTTTCTAATGCTGGGAGGTCGCTGGTGTAGAGTAGGTAACGGACTGGCCCTAAAATACTACCTCCTGCTTTTATTTCCTAAAGGACGGAGCATGCATCATCTTGTTTGGCTCCAAAGTAAAATCTTAATATTTCTGCAACCTGTTTGGGGATGATACTTCCTAATTTATCGTCAAGTCCTTTTTGTCCGACTCTATCAAATGCCTGTACCACATCTATGGGAAGATTGCAGAAGAAACCGTTCGTCAGTCTGCATCCACGATAACTGGCGTCATGTTGCGGAAACTGATCTGAAATTACAATACAAGCTTATCCCTTAAAAAGTAAAGACAAGTTCGTGAATGGGGAAAATCAGTTAGCTCCTTTTCTTTTTCTAATTCCACACCAAAAATATTTTACGGTGGGGGGGGGGGTTAACTTCGACCCTTCAGAAGATAGTTTTCATACTAGTTTTTAGTACGGTTGAGCTGATGATTGATGAAGTATTGTTATTAAATAGTTTACCCTTCACTTCTTACCCGGACTTTTAGTTGGGTTCGTAATTTTACCCGGAGTTTTAGTTGGGTTCGTAATTTTACCCGGAGTTTTAGTTGGGTTCGCAATTTTACCCGGAGTCTTGAGTTAATAGTTGGGGTCGTATTTTTACCCGGTCTTTTAGTTGGGTTCGTAATTTTACCCGGAGTTTTAGTTGGGTTCGTAATTTTACCCGGAGTTTTAGTTGGGTTCGTAATTTTACCCGGAGTTTTAGTTGGGTTCGTAATTTTACCCGGACTTTTTAGTTGGGTTCGTAATTTTACCCGGACTTTTCAGTTGGGTTCGTAATTTTACCCGGACTTTTTAGTTGGGTTCGTAATTTTACCCGGAGTTTTAGTTGGGTTCGTAATTTTACCCGGACTTTTTAGTTGGGTTCGAATTTTTTACCCGGACTTTTAGTTGGGTTCATAATTTTACCCGGAGTTTTAGTTGGGTTCGTAATTTTACCCGGACCTTTTAGTTGGGTTCGTATTTTTTACCCGGACTTTTAGTTGGGTTCGTAATTTTACCCGGAGTTTTAGTTGGGTTCGTAATTTTACCCGGAGTTTTAGTTGGGTTCGTAATTTTACCCGGAGTCTTGAGTTACCCGGACTTTTTAGTTGGGTTCGTATTTTTACCCGGACTTTTAGTTGGGTTCGTAATTTTACCCGGAGTTTTAGTTGGGTTCGTAATTTTACCCGGAGTTTTAGTTGGGTTCGTAATTTTACCCGGAGTTTTACTTGGGTTCGTAATTTTACCCGGAGTTTTACTTGGGTTCGTAATTTTACCCGGAGTTTTAGTTGGGTTCGTAATTTTACCCGGACTTTTTAGTTGGGTTCGTATTTTTTACCCGGACTTTTAGTTGGGTTCGTAATTTTACCCGGAGTTTTAGTTGGGTTCGTAATTTTACCCGGAGCTTTAGTTGAGTTCGTAATTTTACCCGGAGTTTTAGTTGGGTTCGTAATTTTACCCGGACTTTTTAGTTGGGTTCGTAATTTTACCCGGACTTTTTAGTTGGGTTCGTATTTTTTACCCGGAGTTTTAGTTGGGTTCGTAATTTTACCCGGAGTTGTATTTTCTTGTTGGTGAAGTCAACATGTACTGAGTTGCGTTCGTTCAGTTGAATCTTTTATTGTCCAGACCTGTAAATGACCAAGAGCTGTTTGGAGATTTGTTTCTTCATTGCTGGTACCAACAGCTAGGATGGCTCGTGTCGTCTGCAAAGGTTGCCAAAGTATTATTTTGTTTAATTGTGGGAGGTCGCTGGTGAGGCCTTCGTTACCTTGTTCATTCCAGACTTTATCAAAAGCCTGTGCCACATCCAGGAGGATTGCAGAACAAATACTTTTTCCTCTAAGGCTACAATAATTTGGCTGTAATTTTACAGTCGTTCGTTTATGGCATTGGGGTATTTATACATCAACAAGCACAAACGTTTCGAGAAGGGGATCTGCTAAAAAAAGGTTCAAATATTTGTAATTTTCCGGTCGATTAGTGGCACGAGCCCTTGGGCGGCGTGTCGTACAAGCGACAGGGCCAATATCTTGTCACCCCCATAGCGAAGGGGACACTTCAAACTAGCCGACCTCCGGCCTCAACCCCTCTGCTTGTTTTGCGGGATTAAATCGAAACTGTAATTAAATATTAAATAGATTTGGAAATTGCGCCCGCTCCTGTAATTGGCATGTAAGGCCGCCAAGTGACAGGATCACCGTAAGGGATTATTCAACCCTTGCGGAAGGGGATGAGCACGGACGGCTAACCGTAGGATATTTAACGCAATTGTTTTGATGTATCTGCGGAGATAAATTGCAAAAATTGTGGAGACCGTAATGTCTGGGGATAGGAGGAAGGGAGAGGCGTTATGTAAGACGGTTGGTGTATATTATATTAATATAATAAACACAAACGGACGGTCTGTATAATGGCGAGATTAAAACTTGTTCGGGTCGGCGTATCAGCACTAACGGTACAATTAGTACGCAAGTTAAGAGCCCACTTAAGACGTTACCGAGGTGATTTGTCCACGCCGTGAAGGTTTTCATTTTGGCTGGCCGCAGATGGGTGAGCTTGATTGCCATCGATTAACTTCAACTAATTAAAACCGTAAAACTTACACCAAAAATTCTGTATCCAAGAACTAACCAAAAATCGTTTAACTTCGATGGGCCCTCACCCATTTCATGAGGAGGGTGGGGGGTGGGCTTCGCCCTCATTTAATTACAATTCAGCATTGTAATTTATGTACGTAAACACGGTCATCGAGGAACTTAGTATTCCGGAAAGACGATCTTTTCCGGGTCGGTAAAACGTGTAGCAGCATCTTAGGTAGTCGAAATTAGGGGCGGATTCCCGTCTGGCATTAAGGGAAGCGCGCACCTATTTATCTTTTTATGTGCAATTACTGGTTTCATAAATGACTAATTACTTTCAGCGCACAGTGTGGCGCGGCGGGGAAAAAACTTTCCACCAACCCCTTGGCTGTCGGGAACGGATTTTCTGTGCAAATTTGCATCCCCGCCATCCCTTGCTTCCACGGAAAACTCTCGCCTCCTTAAATGTAATCCAAAGGGCCCCCAATCCATTGGGTTATCGGGTGGATCCACGTGAACTTTAATATTGCACATGTTTCACCCGGCAATTGCGTGGAACAACTGCCTGTAGGAATTTTATTTGCGTTTTGATATTCAAAGGAGGTGTAAAGTATACTCTCTGTTGGCGCGTCGCTTTGTAGGGGCGAGATTACCTCCTAATTAATAATGCCGCACCCTTTATGCCATACCCTTCATTAACAAATAATATATTACCCGTTTATCGTGATGACTAGTTGAATTTCACGCATGCCCTCATTACAACTTTAACAACGTGTATTTCTTCTTGTTTCAGGACCTCCACGGCTACGGAAGACTACTGAAGTAAAATAGGTCTTCTCACGGGGGCGAATGGCTCTAGTGGTAGAGCGTTGCTCTACTGACTAGGAGGTCCGGGGTTCACACCCAGGCCCAGCCGAAAATTCGTCCGCCGTCTTCGGAAGAGACGAAAAACCGTGGCCCCCGGCAACCAGTTGAACATCTCTGGTTGTCGATATTACTGTCAGTAGTGAGGGGAAAGCTCAAAGGGCCAACTGTGGCCTCGGATCTGCGCGGAAAAAAAACGCACCCTACCATACATACACATAGGTCTTCTCACGAGAGGTGGTAGTGACTCGTGTGCGTTAAGACGCGAAACAAAGCGAGAAACACTATGTAACGCGGCGAATTGTTCTGCGTGATTTGTTTGATATTCCGTATGGGTGGCGCCATCTATCGCTGTCTAGGGCAACTTGGTGGAGCTCGGCAGGAACTCGGCAGGGTGTGAAACGCTGCTAGCATCGGGTTTCCGCGCGCAAAATTGCCGAGGCCACGCCCCCGTCATTTACATTTAATTAGATACCACGGTTTTTACTGTTTGGATTCACGGAATTTTGTCTTGCAAAATCGTTGTTCACTTTGTACTATAGTTCGCCGCTGTTACTTGGTTTAACTTTCCCTTGGTTTCCCTATTCCGACAGAAATTCTAGGTTTCCGTTTTTTCTGCGTTTCCGGCCGTTATTTTTCGTGGCCGTAGTGCGGCTTGCAGCGTGCTTTTCCGGCGTCTTGTCTTGTCAATCATCTTGGAGTGTACACGTGTGATAGATTTTTGGAAGCCCGTTGAGAATTATAGGAGAGGATTTTGGTAGTTTGGAGGTCCCCCTTATCGCCGTAGTGCGGATTTATCTCGACCAGGCTTCAACAGGTGTCCAGGTTGTTGATTTAGTGGAAATCTGGCCACCACGCCATTGTGCGGATTTAAACGAACTTCTATCACGTTCACGTAGGCCCAGTGTCCATCTATTTTTGGGTAAGCTCTCTTTAGATTCGATGAGATTGTCTGGTGGCAATTGGTGGGTCGATTCTACGACTATTTCCTCTTTTTAGGCACCTAATACGAGGCCGGAGACCCCTCGAACGTTCGTAGTCACCTAGCACGAAGCGAGAGACCCTTCGTAAGTCAGTAGTCACCTAATACGAGGCCGGAGACCCCTCGAACGTTCGTAGTCACCTAGCACGAAGCGAGAGACCCTTCGTAAGTCAGTAGTCACCTAATACGAGGCCGGAGACCCCTCGAACGTTCGTAGTCACCTAGCACGAAGCGAGAGACCCTTCGTAAGTCAGTAGTCACCTAATACGAGGCCGGAGACCCCTCGAACGTTCGTAGTCACCTAGCACGAAGCGAGAGACCCTTCGTAAGTCAGTAGTCACCTGGTACGAGGCAAGAGACCCTGCGTAGGTCCTTCGACATCTAGTACGAGACCTTTTCGAAGTATATCGAGTCGGAGTTGGTGGCACCGTGACGGGACCGGCACGTGCGGTGATTATTATCCGTCGTGGAGGATCCAACGCTAGCATCGGAGCGTCTGTAGGTGGCAAACAGTGTCTCGAAGCTCCGGATAAAGGTCAGAGGTCCTATATTTTTCCGATCAGCTGTGGCGGACGCTCGTTGTCCCTCGAAGGAGCAGGCAGCTCGTATATCTTTTTTTTGGTTGTGCCTTTTGTTGAGTAGTAGTTAGTATCGCTACGATTGTGTAATCGTTACCCGTCGAGGAGCCTTCCGCTCGCACACCTTTTTATGGTGGCGCATTTGATTAATATTAGATTAGTGTGGCTACGATTTAGTAATCGTTGTCCATTCCGGAGCCTTCAGCTCAGTGTTATTGATTGTTAAGTGTTTAATTATCCGAAGATATCGCTCGGACCATCGGTGCTCAACCCGTAGGTGTTATTAATTACCTTTTTCTTTAATTTCGAGTTTGGTTTACGTACTCGTAATTTTGATTACCCGTTACAGTATTTATCTTTGTGGATTCTGAATTTAATTCGGATAAATGGTATCCTCTGGTATAATTTCCTTTGATCGTTCAAGAATTTTTAACGGAAGCCGTTTGTTAGCCAAGTTGAGTGCCGATGGGAATTTAATTTCCTTTTGGGACGGGTTGCCGTCTTGGCTATTGATTGCCTTTTATATTAATGTTGTTTGTTATCAACTTTTCAACATAGACGTTTGTTGCGGTAATTTTCTGGGGATTTTACCCAGATCTACAGCGAGTCGCGGCGCGGTTTGGCCAAGCTTCGTGTCGGTCGCTATTATTATTTTTTTATCTTTACGATTTGCGGTTTGGGCTCGAAGCCCTTAAGTGTGTTGAATTGTTTGAGTTTTTATTGTTTTGTTTGTGTGCATTCCCAATTATAAGCAAGCCTTCGGCGTAGCATCTGCGTGGTACTTTTTGGCTGTACCACGAATTATTGTGTACCTGTATACCGATGCAGATTATATTGGCGATATCATCGTTGACTTTTGGAGGCTAATAAATTGGTTGAAGATACATTTACTTTGCTTGTTCCCTGTGTTGCCTTTATTTCAGCTGCACTTTCGTAGTCGAGTGCTGTTTCTCCAACGGATTAAGACTGACGTGGCGCCCTAGAACATCGTATTAAGGAACCGTTTGGTTACTGTCCCACGACCACCTCCCTGGTTGGCCGGAGCATCCGGGAGAAACGCATGAGCAGCACAGGTTTGGTAGAAGTCGACGTATTTTGGTGTTTCTTCGGCAACTTTAGGTCTTTGGTATTTTTGCGAAAAAAAAGGCGTTACATTGGCGCCCAACGTGGGGCCATTAATCATTAATTAGGAGGAGCTAATTAGGTCTTGGACTTTGCCGGTTGGGTCTAGTTTCTTTTTTTTGGTCTTGGCTTTGCTTCTTTGATTGGGACTGGCGAACTTATGTTGTCATAGAATTTCGTTCTCGGGTGTTGTAGGTTTTGTTATATCTTTGTTTTGCAGGAGTTTCAGTGGATTCCCGTGTTGGTGCGTGTACCCTTTTCGGATCTGGAGGAGATGATCGGTTTGTCGCTCTGCGGATTTTATGCATGCCTTTTGCCTTCTTCCGTGACGGAACGGGGAGCTCGTGGTTGTTATTTAGTTTGTAGGACCCTTCTTCGTGTCTGGATTGGCGAGGTTGGCGTCTGCCGTGATGGCGTATTTGTGGCATGATGCCGGATTGTTCGCTCCCTGTTGAGCGTGGCCTTGTGGGTCGTTGTTGATGCGTTTCCCAGCGCTTGGTAATTTTGGGGTTTGCTGTGTTTCGTTTTGTTTTGTAGGTGCTGTTGTTTCAGTGTTGTACACCAGCGCTCTGTGTTCCGGGGCTTACAGAATACGGACACGGCGAACCTGCCACCAGTAAGAGTCTGGTAAAAGGCCACGGAAGACTTCCACCTACCATCATCTCTTGTAGGGATCGGGAAAGGGAGCGTCTCACAATGCGTGAGGACTCCTCATCGTTGCAAAACGATTTCGGCTAGGTTGTTAGCTTTGTCGTCATTTTGACGTTATACTTCGGTTGGCGGTATTTCGGTTGATTGGCCGTCTTCCTTAGTTTTGGGATTTCTCTGTTTGTTAGTACCACCACCCCAGGGGTTTGTTCTGGTGTTCCCTGGGTTTTTGTCTTGCTTATCGTAGTTTCTTTTTGTTGTTGGGTGGTACCCTTTTTGTTGAGAGCTGTGGTCAGCTCTATTTTTTGTTTTCGGGGCGCGAGTCGTCGGTGCCTGGTGTTGGGGTTGTGCGGTGGCAGCAGTGGTGAGTTCCTTGGTTCCTGTCCCTATGTGTTATTGCTGGTTTCCAGTGCTGTCGATGGGTACGAACGAGGTTTGATGCACTTTTCCGCATCTTACGCAACTGCCCGTCCCTTCCTTCTTTTGTGTTGTCCTCTCCCCATACCTTTTCCCCTCCCTACTGTTGTCGTTGCACCGCCTTGGCATCTGGTGCTGGCCCCTCAAGCTTTTTTTATTGCTTGGTAGTTGAGTTGTTGGTGTGGAGGCATCGTTGGACACACGGGTTTGCAGTTTGATGCGTTCGGTTCGCTCCTTTGGATCTGGGTCGGAAACTTTCGTGGAAATTTTCCTCTGTGAGAGGAGAGGGGGAGTGTAACGCGGCGAATTGTTCTGCGTGATTTGTTTGATATTCCGTATGGGTGGCGCCATCTATCGCTGTCTAGGGCAACTTGGTGGAGCTCGGCAGGAACTCGGCAGGGTGTGAAACGCTGCTAGCATCGGGTTTCCGCGCGCAAAATTGCCGAGGCCACGCCCCCGTCATTTACATTTAATTAGATACCACGGTTTTTACTGTTTGGATTCACGGAATTTTGTCTTGCAAAATCGTTGTTCACTTTGTACTATAGTTCGCCGCTGTTACTTGGTTTAACTTTCCCTTGGTTTCCCTATTCCGACAGAAATTCTAGGTTTCCGTTTTTTCTGCGTTTCCGGCCGTTATTTTTCGTGGCCGTAGTGCGGCTTGCAGCGTGCTTTTCCGGCGTCTTGTCTTGTCAATCATCTTGGAGTGTACACGTGTGATAGATTTTTGGAAGCCCGTTGAGAATTATAGGAGAGGATTTTGGTAGTTTGGAGGTCCCCCTTATCGCCGTAGTGCGGATTTATCTCGACCAGGCTTCAACAGGTGTCCAGGTTGTTGATTTAGTGGAAATCTGGCCACCACGCCATTGTGCGGATTTAAACGAACTTCTATCACGTTCACGTAGGCCCAGTGTCCATCTATTTTTGGGTAAGCTCTCTTTAGATTCGATGAGATTGTCTGGTGGCAATTGGTGGGTCGATTCTACGACTATTTCCTCTTTTTAGGCACCTAATACGAGGCCGGAGACCCCTCGAACGTTCGTAGTCACCTAGCACGAAGCGAGAGACCCTTCGTAAGTCAGTAGTCACCTAATACGAGGCCGGAGACCCCTCGAACGTTCGTAGTCACCTAGCACGAAGCGAGAGACCCTTCGTAAGTCAGTAGTCACCTAATACGAGGCCGGAGACCCCTCGAACGTTCGTAGTCACCTAGCACGAAGCGAGAGACCCTTCGTAAGTCAGTAGTCACCTAATACGAGGCCGGAGACCCCTCGAACGTTCGTAGTCACCTAGCACGAAGCGAGAGACCCTTCGTAAGTCAGTAGTCACCTGGTACGAGGCAAGAGACCCTGCGTAGGTCCTTCGACATCTAGTACGAGACCTTTTCGAAGTATATCGAGTCGGAGTTGGTGGCACCGTGACGGGACCGGCACGTGCGGTGATTATTATCCGTCGTGGAGGATCCAACGCTAGCATCGGAGCGTCTGTAGGTGGCAAACAGTGTCTCGAAGCTCCGGATAAAGGTCAGAGGTCCTATATTTTTCCGATCAGCTGTGGCGGACGCTCGTTGTCCCTCGAAGGAGCAGGCAGCTCGTATATCTTTTTTTTGGTTGTGCCTTTTGTTGAGTAGTAGTTAGTATCGCTACGATTGTGTAATCGTTACCCGTCGAGGAGCCTTCCGCTCGCACACCTTTTTATGGTGGCGCATTTGATTAATATTAGATTAGTGTGGCTACGATTTAGTAATCGTTGTCCATTCCGGAGCCTTCAGCTCAGTGTTATTGATTGTTAAGTGTTTAATTATCCGAAGATATCGCTCGGACCATCGGTGCTCAACCCGTAGGTGTTATTAATTACCTTTTTCTTTAATTTCGAGTTTGGTTTACGTACTCGTAATTTTGATTACCCGTTACAGTATTTATCTTTGTGGATTCTGAATTTAATTCGGATAAATGGTATCCTCTGGTATAATTTCCTTTGATCGTTCAAGAATTTTTAACGGAAGCCGTTTGTTAGCCAAGTTGAGTGCCGATGGGAATTTAATTTCCTTTTGGGACGGGTTGCCGTCTTGGCTATTGATTGCCTTTTATATTAATGTTGTTTGTTATCAACTTTTCAACATAGACGTTTGTTGCGGTAATTTTCTGGGGATTTTACCCAGATCTACAGCGAGTCGCGGCGCGGTTTGGCCAAGCTTCGTGTCGGTCGCTATTATTATTTTTTTATCTTTACGATTTGCGGTTTGGGCTCGAAGCCCTTAAGTGTGTTGAATTGTTTGAGTTTTTATTGTTTTGTTTGTGTGCATTCCCAATTATAAGCAAGCCTTCGGCGTAGCATCTGCGTGGTACTTTTTGGCTGTACCACGAATTATTGTGTACCTGTATACCGATGCAGATTATATTGGCGATATCATCGTTGACTTTTGGAGGCTAATAAATTGGTTGAAGATACATTTACTTTGCTTGTTCCCTGTGTTGCCTTTATTTCAGCTGCACTTTCGTAGTCGAGTGCTGTTTCTCCAACGGATTAAGACTGACGTGGCGCCCTAGAACATCGTATTAAGGAACCGTTTGGTTACTGTCCCACGACCACCTCCCTGGTTGGCCGGAGCATCCGGGAGAAACGCATGAGCAGCACAGGTTTGGTAGAAGTCGACGTATTTTGGTGTTTCTTCGGCAACTTTAGGTCTTTGGTATTTTTGCGAAAAAAAAGGCGTTACAACTATACCTCAGTTTATATTATGATTGTAAATTACATGTTATTATTTATTTATGTCAAATAAAGCTTATTTAGTCTATAGTCTTTGTTTTATTGTCTTCCGTGTGTCGTTTAAAACACTATAAACTTTTTCGGCGGATGCGCCGGGGAAACAGAAAAATAAAGTCAACCCCGAGCATCGCGTCCGGCAAGCCTAGCAAAGTAGGGTTACCAGTTTGTTCCTCAATTTCTGATCACGATCTGGCAACCCTACTTTTAAAATTTTCGGCCGCCATGATCTGGCAACCTTTTTTCACAAATTGTCAAAATCTGGCAACACTACCTTTCAAATTCAAAGGTAGTGTTGCCAGATGACGACGATTTGTGAAAAAAGGTTGCCAGATCATGGCGATGGAAAACTCGGACAGTAGGGTTGCCAGATACTGACGACCAAAAATTGAGGAACAAACTGGCAACCCTACTTTTCAAGATTCCCATCGCCGTGATATGGCAATCCTCTTTCACAGATCGTCGGAATCTGGCAACCCTACCTTACAATTTTCGACCATTAAGATCTTGCCACTCGACCGACCGGACCCGATTTCGTCTCACTCATGATGGATTGGGCAACGAAAAATTTTACTTACCTTCAATAATGTTAGCTTCTTAAAATTCCATTATAGTACTAACACAACAATAAAACAAAATAAAGACTACAACAAATTTTTATTCAAATTTCTCATGAACATCATACTGTATATTTCAGATTTTCTAACAAACAGGGTGACCGCTGTCCCGGGACTCCTATACCGACTCCTATATGACTTCACCATCGTACACGGATTCATACCTCGCTCTCCTCTCCCTTCCTGAAACATAAGAAAACAAAAAATTACTTTTCAATCAAACAAAACCTCCTTGCAAAAATAAGGGAGGTCGCTCATATAGTTAACGTATAAGGGGGAGCGCCCACTGTGGCGGCGTAAGTAAGGGAGGTCGCTCATATAGGTAACGTGGCGCAAATATGGCGAGCGTTACATATGTCCGCCTCAGTGGGCGCTCCCCCTTATATTATATATAAGGGGGAGCGCCCACTGAGGCGGCGTGACGGAAGTGTGGCGACGGCGTGGCGGTTTTCAGCCATCTACGCAAGCGCTATAAGCGCTGATAAGATGGTCAAAATAACCACACCATCGCCACGCCGCCTCAGTGGGCTCTCTCCCTAAACCTAACCTCACGATGTGGAGTGGTGTATTTATATGGGATAAGTCGCCACACTTCTTTATGAGCAACTTAAGGGTCGGTTTCTCCTTGCAAAAGTAAGGGAGGTCGCTCATATAGTTAACGTGGCGCAAATATGGCGGGCGTTACATATATAAGGGGGAGCGCCCACTGAGGCGGCGTGACGGAAGTGTGGCGACGGCGTGGCGGTTTTCAGCCATCTACGCAAGCGCTATAAGCGCTGATAAGATGGTCAAAATAACCACACCATCGCCACGCCGCCTCAGTGGGCTCTCTCCCTAAACCTAACCTCACGATGTGGAGTGGTGTATTTATATGGGATAAGTCGCCCACACTTCTTTATGAGCAACTTAAGGGTCGGTTTCAAAGTAAGGAGAACCACCATATAAGTATGTAAGGCTATGTATCTGATACATAACTATCCAGCTCTTTATCTGTAGGTGAATATCCCGGCCCTAAGACTACTAAAAGGACAATCATACTGTTAAGGAAAATATGTCCTGACACCGTGGGACTGCCGTGAGAGGAATCAAAGATTATAACGTCGACGCGACGTATCTACGACAATCTATTTCGCATAATAGAATCAAATGAAAGAATTTCGTGCTAGAGCGGCGCGGAATATGAGCGAACGGAAACGAGCGTCACCGGCGAGAGCACGAAAAAACGCTCTTAATTAATACCCAGTGTCAACCGTGAATGTGCGCCCGAGATTATCTAGTTCTAATTTATGCCGTCACGACTTTTAAACGGAACGAGGCTTATTGAAATGTTCCTTTGTGGTGTGACAATGATGTATAAATGCCCATAAACACACACACACTAAGGTAGTATACGCCTAACGGAGTGAAAGTATTCTTCTCCTTCGCTGGTACAATACAAAGAGATGGTACGATTGTATGTACACACATCAAAATAATCTGAAGAACAACACGAATAACATAACAAAATTGTCTCCGATCTCGGTCAGTGTCTAGAATAAAACGAGTTAGAAAAACATTTTCCTAAAACCGTGGGTGAGGTTGAGGCTTCTCAGATGAAGAAGACAACCACAGAACCCTTACTGACTTTATTTAGTTGTTCCCTCATTAATACGTTCTATCTAGAGATATAGCTCCGTTTGCATCTTCTTCGTTCTAATATAGTTATGCATTTGAAGAGAAAGGTCCACAGTTGGCGGTACTACTCCACTCAACGACGGGCGACAGTTTACAAGCACAAGACCGCGACCTGTCGCGAGAATACCTCGCATAGCGAGGTACGGAATGATCTGATACGGTGACAATTGACGCTGGCCAGAGTACTGGCTCACAGCGAGAGGCCGCTTTCAAATCTGATCGTACATCACGACTCTTGGACCGACGACCAGCGACCAAAAAAAAAAGAACCGACTGCCAATGCGTACCAACTTATCCATCTCTTCTTTTATCTTTCATTTATATTAATTAGCGTTTGCAGCGCGCATAGCCGCCTCTCACGCATTTAAGGTCACCACCGTTCAATGGAGACATGCGATGGTACGTACTATCTGCTAAATAAACATGTAATTGACATGTGTGAAGTCAAATCTGGCAAATTGAAACTTTCCATCTGCGGGTTCTTTACAAATTTGCACACCCTCATCGGGTGGGAACACAAAAGGCATGCTTAATATCTAATCCGAAATTACCTGTCCCTCATAATTCTTTGGCCAAACATGAGATGCCCTTGCCATGGCAAGAAGGAAAGAAGTCACATTGGAGAAGGCGATAACTACAACTGGTGGCATACCTCAAACTAGGAGACTGCGTTAAAGGAAGTAACAGAATCATCATTCACCGTTTACAAAATAAAATGACTTCTGACGACCAACATCTTCTGAAGACCAACATTGTGGAATCATTGTGGACTATCACATCCGAAATTAGCTGTGCCTCATAATAATTCTTGGGCCGAAGATACTCTTGGTCATTGCAAGAAGGCAAGAAAACATCTTCTTGGAGAGGGCCATACTACAAGTTATTAGTGTCATACCTCAAAATAGGGGTTTGTAGTAGAGGACGTAGCACCATCATTCAACGTTTACAACATAAAATGACTTCTGCCGGAAACCAACATTGTAGAAACATCCATGTTAAATTAGGATGAGCATCTCATCCGAAGTTACCTGAGCCTCATAATAATTCTTGGGCCAAAGATGTTCTTTGGCCATGGTAAGAAGGCAAGAAGACATCATGTTGGTGAAGACAAGACTGCAACCAGTTGCCATGCCTCAAGCTACTCGACACCAGTGCATACCTGAAACTAGGAGACTGCAGTAAAGGAAAATTCAACGTTTACAAAATAAAATTACTTCTGACGGAGACCAACATTATGGAAACGTCCTATGTTCAACATGAGTATCTCATCCGAAATTACCTGAGCCTCATAATAATTCTTAGGAAAAAGATGTTCTTTGGCCATGGTAAGAAGGCAAGAAGACATCATGTTGGTGAAGACAAGACTGCAACCAGTTGCCATGCCTCAAGCTACTCGACACCAGTGCATACCTGAAACTAGGAGACTGCAGTAAAGGAAAATTCAACGTTTACAAAATAAAATTACTTCTGACAGAGACCAACATTATGGAAACGTCCTATGTTTAACATGAGTACCTTATCCGAAATTACCTGAGCCTCATAATAATTCTTAGGAAAAAGATGTTCTTTGGCCAAGGTAGAAGGCAAGAAGACATCATGTTGGTGAAGACAAGACTGCAACCAGTTGCCATGCCTCAAGCTACTCGACACCAGTGCATACCTGAAACTAGGAGACTGCAGTAAAGGAAAATTCAACGTTTACAAAATAAAATTACTTCTGACAGAGACCAACATTATGGAAACGTCCTATGTTCATCATGAGTATCTCATCCGAAATTACCTGACCCTCATAATAATTCTTAGGAAAAAGATGTTCTTTGGCCATGGTAGAAGGCAAGAAGACATCATGTTGGTGAAGACAAGATTGCAACCAGTTGCCATGCCTCAAGCTACTCGACGCCAGTGCATACCTGAAACTAGGAGACTGCAGTAAAGGAAAATTCAACGTTTACCAAATAAAATTACTTCTGACGGAGACCAACATTATGGAAGCGTCCTATGTTCAACATGAGTATCTCATCCGAAATTACCTGAGCCTCATAATAATTCTTAGGAAAAAGATGTTCTTTGGCCATGGTAGAAGGCAAGAAGACATCATGTTGGTGAAGACAAGATTGCAACCAGTTGCCATGCCTCAAGCTACTCGACGCCAGTGCATACCTGAAACTAGGAGACTGCAGTAAAGGAAAATTCAACGTTTACCAAATAAAATTACTTCTGACGGAGACCAACATTATGGAAGCGTCCTATGTTCAACATGAGTATCTCATCCGAAATTACCTGAGCCTCATAATAATTCTTAGGAAAAAGATGTTCTTTGGCCATGGTAGAAGGCAAGAAGACATCATGTTGGTGAAGACAAGATTGCAACCAGTTGCCATGCCTCAAGCTACTCGACGCCAGTGCATACCTGAAACTAGGAGACTGTAGTAAAGGAGAATTCAACGGTTACAAAATAAAATTACTTCTGACGGAGACTAACATTATGGAAACGTCCTATGTTCAACATGAGTATCTCATCCGATATTACCTGAGCCTCATAATAATTCTTAGGAAACAGATGTTCTTTGGCCATGGCAAGAAGGCAAGAAGACATCATGTTAGAGAAGGGGATACTACAACTGGTGTCATACCTCAAACTAAAAGACTGCAGTAAAGGAAGTAAAGGAAGAATCATAATTCAACTATTCTGACGGAGACCAACACTGTGGAAATCCAGCTTCTTTAGACTTATTCGAAGTGACTGATTGAGACGACTGTTATGGCATATATTTTTTCACAAAAAATCGTCAGTTCGAGAGTGGTGCATGCACGGAGATATCATGGTGGAGAAGGCGATACTACAACTGGTGTCATACCTCAAACTAAAGGACTGCAGTAAAGGAAGTAAAGGAAGAATCATAGTTCAACGCTTCTGGCGGAGACCAACACTGTGGAAATCCAGCTTCTTGAGACTTATTCGAAGTGACTAATTGAGACGACTGTTATGGCACATATTTTTTTCCAAAAAAATCGTCCGTTCGAGAGTGGTGAAGGCAAGGAGTTATCATGGTGGAGAAGGCGATACTACAACTGGTGTCATACCTCAAACTAAAGGACTGCAGTAAAGGAAGTAAAGGAAGAATCATAATTCAACTCTTCTGACGGAGACCAACACTGTGGAAATCCAGCTTCTTGATACTTATTCGAAGTGACTGATTGAGACGACTGTTATGGCACATATTTTTTTCCAAAAAAATCGTCCGTTCGAGAGTGGTGATTTATCAAACGAGTTAGCATTCTACGTGCGAATGCTAATCGGTCGGGTACGCATATTTCATGACGCGGCGAGGTTCTCAAATAAGGAGAGCGTAATAGTTTTGACATTTCTGTAGGCGCTACGGTCGCTCGCGCTGCCGGCGCGGCAAAAATGCCCGTTGTCGCCTTCGTCCGTTTTCTCTAAATCGAGCACGCTTAGCGGTTATTAGGACGGCTTGCCTTCCTAACCAGTTCCATTTCCGCAGAATGGACATGAGACTCGAATTGGTTTTAGCGCATCCTGGTTATAGGCGGTAGGTAGCGTGTGAACCGGTGAAAGTGCGAGATGACAGTAACCCGCAGTACCCTCGCAGAGGTACTCACGGACCTCTCGACGTACATAACATATAATACGGTCGCGTACGTAATCGCGACCATTAACTCCAGGCCACCATGTAAATAGCTATCGTCGACCGAGGCTACACCCGATTCGTCATTACTCATTACTCACAAAAATTCACCTATACCCTCACACAGTCCCACCAAACCTATTTAACACGATTATCTAGTTTTTGGCACAGTTCTGAACAGTAGGTTGCATTCCTCATAGAATTCTTTTGGTGGTTTTACTATGCCTTACTTGCAGGAAACCCTACCATAGCAGGTAGTTGAAAATAGATGATATCGGTTTCAAATGTAAATTAACACCATGCAGGGTGTTGAAATGACTAAATGAGACAAATTACACTTTTTAGTGTTGATACGAACTCCGTGTTGGAGTGAATAAGTAATGGAAACAACAGTACGCAATAATGTCGCCACCAAGATGGTTCACTACGCAGATCGGGCGGTAGAGACTTAAAGAACCGAAATAAAATATAAATTTTATGTACATATTTCGGTGGTTGAAATTGTAAATGTTTTCCACTGCGTGGAGGAGTAATGAGAATCCATTCTAGTACTCGAATAGTGGCTGTATTGCCCGGCGCGTTATTAATAATCCATATCAGCGGCAATTAGCTGCGACGGTCGCTATGATGTAATGCTATTTGTTTATTTACTGTCATTGGGCTAGAATTAACAGTCACTTTTTGACAAGTCAAGGATGGGAACGACCGCGAGCTATGCACATCTACCGGCCACAGACTACGACCTGTCTCCGTCGCGTTGCCGCGGTTTTTTTTTATTATTGTGTAGTTGCCTCGCCGTTCCTATCAAAGGATTTCTCTCATATTCGCTAGCGACATTGAAGCGATTTTTTATTCGTCCGTCGAGCGCAGATCTGTTATCCGCCGAATTCCCTTCCAAATGACATAATGCCGTTCAAGGAAGCATGTATGACTGAATATGACGCACGCAAATGACTAAAATAATCTTCCATGAAGGTTCTAGTGACGATTTGCTTAACGCTGCTGTTCGATAACTTGAAATTTACCGCAAGGCAATTATTATTATAATAATAATAATAAATTGTTCAGAGATATTTAAAAAATAGTATCTTGCAATCTAGATGTTGAATAGACTGGAGCGCTTTTGAGTTTTCTAGTCGATCATATACTACTGTCTCAATCGTCGTTATTGTAAACATGTTTGTCAACTCTATTGTAGTGAGTTGCACTACAATACTCCAGAGTGCAAGTCTAGAGAAGTCCAGAAGAAAATAACATGTGCTCTTATAGTTAACATTTAATTATACTTTATAATGTATTACACCTTACAAATAACTGATAAATAAATCCCTTAGATGTTCCTTCGATATTGCTTCGATATCCCTTCGATTTTGGCTTTTTGACATTCTTATAGTTTATGAAGAGCGGAATCGAATGGTGTCGGTTTTATTAAGATTGAACTTCTATCGAATCTTATTTTCACAGGGGTCACAACCGTGGCTAATGACATAAAATAATGTGTAAAAAATGACACAACCATAAAAGCAACGGAGATTTGTCAGGGTGAATGCAAGCTTGGATATTATCGACATGTGTTGACGTGAGCAAAAGAACTTAAAGGTTGCGCTTTCTATGGAGAAGAAAAAAGACAAAACAAAGACAGACAGGTGTTAGAGTTTCCCCGGACATAGGGGTTGATCGGCCGTTTTGGTGGGGTAATTTTTTTCGGCGATAATTGCTCTGTCCCAAAGAGAGAGGATGCTGATGACTCGTATGCGAAATATTAGTCTACGAAACTGTTTATACCGAGGGTCATAACTAGCCCCACGTTTTCAGCACGCCCTGTAGACAGAGACACAGACCATAAAGCGATTACAAAACTTCGAGGCTTTGATACAGACTTAAGCTCTTTATTGCACTGCACGGGCATCGATGGTCGCGGTCGCAATTATCGTCATCCACGGGCGCGCGGCAGGGGGGGAGGGGTGAGATGCCAAGGGGGGAAAGTATGCAAGGGACTCGTCGCGCGGTATTCCCATATTCCTGAATTGTCACTGGCTCATTAATATATATCAGCTGGGCGGAGTCCCGGCATACTTCGACGGCATAGTTTAATTTGCGAGTTAGTAGCAACACACGCCGACAAAGCGAGCAGCCTGGTACAGTCTTTGACAATTAATTAAATGCCCGGTGAGCGCGCAGTGCCTACACCGTCTCATTAGGGTATTGCTCATATGACAAAAAATCGGCCAGACGCATTCCTCGCGCTGCTGTAATTTCAAATTTCAAAACCTTATATTAAATAAATGTTTGCTATAATTATACAAAGGTCTTTTTCGGGCCGGTACGGATAATAAGTTACAGGATGATTTATTTATTCGACAGAGTTGGGATGGAATGCCCTCTTGGCGTTTAAAAGCGAGACGGAGGCTTCGTGAGAGAGAGAAAGGAAGAGGCGGTTCTTTTATTGTGTAATAAGTGACCCCCCGAGCAATGTCAACCGACGACAAAAACAGCCCTAAAATTCCAAGCGATCTTTCGTGTCTTTACTTCTCTATATATATATATATATATATAGATGCAGATAAAAGGGAATGGTAAACCGTTGACAGAAAATCACGGGTTTAGTTTAGTTTTCGGGGCAAAGTTGTGACCGCTGCGCGCCAACCGCTGGACCACGGTCGGCCGAAAGCGGTCATAAATTGTCAAAAGATAATCACAATCATTTCGGGGGAAAATAAAAAGGGTGACCCCTATTATTAGGGCCGACTCTTTTGGGCCTGTATCGTAGGACCACGGTCTCAGCTAGGGGGTCATTAATCATTTTGTCATAGTTTAATTACTTTTGGAAATAGTTCGTAATTTTCGAATTATGTGTCTTGTGTTATACGTCCGATCTTTCTTGTTGTTTCATTTTTTTTTGTTGTGAGGAACGACGAAAATGTTGCTGCCGAGAAGACGGGAAACCTTTTCCTACAAATTATGGGATTATCATAAATTCTATGCAACGAATTGTCGCGACTTTGAAATTGGCATGTGAATTAACAAAGTTGCAAAGGGAATGGTTTTAAGTAATCGTAGTCAGCTATTCGTTGTGTTTATCTAAAATAAGAACCTTCTGAAAGAAGGTTGGCAATTGTATGCTGATGACTCGTATGCGAAATATTAGTCTACGAAACTGTTTATACCGAGGGTCATAACTAGCCCCACGTTTTCAGCACGCCCTGTAGACAGAGACACAGACCATAAAGCGATTACAAAACTTCGAGGCTTTGATACAGACTTAAGCTCTTTATTGCACTGCACGGGCATCGATGGTCGCGGTCGCAATTATCGTCATCCACGGGCGCGCGGCAGGGGGGGAGGGGTGAGATGCCAAGGGGGGAAAGTATGCAAGGGACTCGTCGCGCGGTATTCCCATATTCCTGAATTGTCACTGGCTCATTAATATATATCAGCTGGGCGGAGTCCCGGCATACTTCGACGGCATAGTTTAATTTGCGAGTTAGTAGCAACACACGCCGACAAAGCGAGCAGCCTGGTACAGTCTTTGACAATTAATTAAATGCCCGGTGAGCGCGCAGTGCCTACACCGTCTCATTAGGGTATTGCTCATATGACAAAAAATCGGCCAGACGCATTCCTCGCGCTGCTGTAATGCATTTCGCGGATATCGATTTTATCTGCAAGGAGATTACAGCTGAAGACACGCAGATATAAAGGTGTCTCCGCAAGATTTGAATTGCCCACCATTTTGGCCGTTATGATTCGATATGTCAATAGGAGACAGATAGGAGTTAGTGAACGTGAAGCGCTGCGTGAGGACCAACAACTCGTAATGCAAAAAGACGAGAAACCATTAAAATCCAGCAAATGTGACTATGCTTGTGCACGTTCGTCAACAACTTCTCCCACCAGACCATGCATAGCCAAGAGAGTTCACTAGTTGGACCACTGAACAACAAAGAATGTTTCGCAATCTCAACCCTGTCACTGGCCTCGGTAGCTTAATGGTAGAGCAATGCCCCGGCAAGGCAGAAGACCCCGGTTCGAATCCGGGCTGAGACCGTAAATTTTCACTTGATTTTTAAATTTATCCCTCTCCTGGCTTCTCCCGCCAAACATTCCAATTATATGCAGCATGCACCACATGGTCCTCCAACATGTTTTCGATGTAATTCATGGCATTTAGTCTATCAGAATCCACAACAAGATCAGTTCTGGTGTCTACACTGATTCCAGCCCAAACCATCAAATATCCACGACCAAATCTATCCACTTCCTGTATAGTAGCGGCTGCGTAGCGTTCACCAGGATCGCGCTGCTTTGTGATGCTGCGTAAGGCGTGGTGCGAGGACAGGTCTTCTTGGTTTCAAATTCGCTTCTTTTAATCTGTTTCTAACAGTTCGATCAGAAATTTCTATTCCTTGTTCTCGTCTTAGGTCGTTTAAGAGGTATGTGACAGTACGCTGACTGATTTTGAGTAGTTTTTCGATTTAGACAGTGTCCAGCTCTTCTAACATATTGGCCAGTAGCTCGAAACCGATTCCATAAACGATGAATAATAGAAGAAAAACTCGAAGGTCCCTGGTAACATGAGCAACACGGTAACTTGCACGGTGTGCAGCGTATTTTAAGCTAAAAATTGACCACTGTGTGACGCAGCGAAGCAGAAAAAAAAGTACTTAAAAAGCTCCGAATTTGCCATTCCCTAGAGGGTGTATTTCGGGGGTTTGTTTAGGAGCGGGGGGTGGCAACCGAAGAACATAAAGAAAGATCTCAAAGGCGCTCACAATTATAAATTCCTGGCCCCGTGCAATGGCAGGCGTACAAAGTCAACGAGCTGCAGCAGTAACTTTTAATTAAACAAACTCAGCGGATCAAAGTAGTAGCCTGAGCGGGCGGCAGAGGTCGGTATCTTCGAGCGCTTATGAAAAATGAAGAAGGCAAAATGTCGCACCCTCTTTGCGTTTAATTTCCACTAAATAGTTGGGATTCCAGTGCGAGAAAGGCAGGCGTTGCGGGCTGGCGGGTGCCCTGCCCGTCTCTATAGCCTCTCTTTTCCGTTTTGTTCACCTAGATTTCGCGCGGAGCGCGGCCGACGGCTGGAAAACTGTTGCTCAGTTGCTTAGCTGCCCCTCCTTAGGAATTTAATGACATAAGGAAAGTACCGCTACAAGGTACAAATCTGCCCGACCGCATGCGTATATAAATTCACATGTTAAAGGTTACAGGTTAGGTAATAGTAACAGTTAAACATGTACCCGCCCGACCGACCATTATGTAGGTGGACACGATGACCTACTAGTTATTGTCTACCTTTAGCAGTTTTCAATTTCGGCTCAAGAAGAATCAGAACATTTTTGTGTGTCCACCGCGGTCACTCATTACTCCGACACCAAAAGTGACATGATGTCACACTCGAGTCGTATCGAAGGTATAGCCATCAAAGAGCAATGTCAAAAATCAAAGCTTCAAATAAAGTTTAACACAAAAAATCTCTTGATTAAGCTACAGAAGATAGTGAGTTATAATTTATCTGTGACCAAGACATGTGACAATCGTCTTTATCCCATCTACTTGCCTCGTAATGCCACAAAAACCAAAAACACAACATCAAAGCACCCTGAATACTCATTCTCTAAATTTGAGGACCCTGATTAAGCTACAGAAGATAACGAGTTATAATTTTCAAGATTAATTACCTAATTTATCTGTGACCAAGACATGTGTGACAATCATCTTTATCCCATCTACTTGCTTCCTGAATACAGGTACTCATCATCTAAATTTGAGGCTCCTGATTAAACTAGAGGAACCGGCGTGTTATAATTTTCAGGATTCATTACTGAATTTATCTGTGACCAAGACATGTGTGACAATCGTCTTTATCCCATCTACTTGCCTCGTAATGCCACAAAAACCAAAAACACAACATCAAAGCACCCTGAATACTCATTCTCTAAATTTGAGGATCCTGATTAAGCTACAGAAGATAACGAGTTATAATTTTCAGGATTAATTACTCAATTTATCTGTGACCAAGACATGTGTGACAATCATCTTTATCCCATCTACTTGCCTCGTAATGCCACAAAAACCAAAAACACAACATCAAAGAATCCTGAATACTCATTCTCTAAATTTGAGGACCCTGATTAAGCTACAGAAGATAACGAGTTATAATTTTCAGGATTAATTACTCAATTTATCTGTGACCAAGACATGTGTGACAATCATCTTTATCCCATCTACTTGCCTCGTAATGCCACAAAAACCAAAAACACAACATCAAAGAATCCTGAATACTCATTCTCTAAATTTGAGGACCCTGATTAAGCTACAGAAGATAACGAGTTATAATTTTCAGGATTAATTACCTAATTTATCTGTGACCAAGACATGTGTGACAATCATCTTTATCCCTTCTACTTGCCTCGTAATGCCACAAGAACCAAAAACACAGCATCAAAGCATCCTGAATACAGGTACTCATTCTCTAAATTTCAGGATCCTGATTAAACTACAGAAGATAACGAGCTATAATTTTCAGGATTAATTACTCAATTTATCTGTGACCAAGACATGTGTGACAATCATCTTTATCCCATCTACTTGCCTCGTAATGCCATAAAAACCAAAAACACAACATCAAACAATCCTGAATACAGGTACTCATTCTCTAAATTTGAGGATCCTGATTAAGCTACAGAAGATAACGAGTTACAATTTTCAGGATGAATTGCCTAATTTATCTGTTACCAAGACATGTGTGACAATCATCTTTATCCCATCTACTTGCCTCGTAATGCCACAAAAACCAAAAACACAGCATCAAAGCGTTCTGAATACAGGTACTCATTCTCTAAATTTGAGGCTCCTGATTAGGCTAGAGAAGATAACGAGTTATAATTTTCAGGATTAATTACCTAATTTATCTGTGACCAAGACATGTGTGACAATCATCTTTATCCCATCTACTTGCCTCGTAATGCCACAAAAAACAAAAACACAACATCAAAGCAGTCTGAATACAGGTACTCATTCTCTAAATTTGAGGATCCTGATTAAGCTACAGAAGATAACGAGTTATAATTTTCAGGATTAATTACTCAATTTATCCGTGACCAAGACATGTGTGACAATCATCTTTATCCCATCTACTTGCCTCGTAATGCCACAAAGACCAGAAACACAGCATCAAAGCATCCTGAATACAGGTACTCATTCTCTAAATTTGAGGCTCCTGATTAAGCTAGAGAAGCCGGCGTGTTATAATTTTCAGGATTCATTACTGAGTTTATCTGTGACCAAGACATGTGTGACAATCACCTCTACCCCATCTACTTTTCTTGTAATGCCACAAACTCCAAGATCATGGCATCAAAGCGAAATATCAGATTCAACAATGACCTTAAGCTCTTGCAGCAAAGCGCAGGTATTGTCCAGGCGTTTCAACGTGATAAATTTGAAAGGAGCTAATTGGTAATGTGTTTACATATCGGTCGGACTCGTGAGACAGTCCCTAAACTCGTGTTTGTCTTTTAACGAGCGCGCACCACCGCACCGACTCGCCTAATTACGACAAAATTGCCAATGAAAAACCGATCGCGTTTACGAATACGCCGTCCGAGAAGCACCATACCAGCGAAGGCACCTCTCTTGTCTCCTCCGAGCTCGAGCAGGGCTTTAAAAAAGGCCCCGCGCGATCTCTCTCTCGCTGTCTGTTAACATTCTTTCACGCGATCCAAGTCGGACCGCGTGTATTCTGTAGTAGCCCAGATTAACATGCTCCTACTATAGTAGTTCTACCAGCATCAAAATCGATTATATTTAACCGACCTTTTACTTCAAATTCGAGGAGTTAATCTTCACAAATTAACACCCACTATAATGACGTAGATAACAATATTTGTTAGAGGTGTGCATCAATAACCATAGAGAAAGATTGTTTAAAAGTTTGGACTTTTTTTGATAGTCTGCAAAGAGATTCTTATGGTATGCTTTCCCATTCCTCAACCAGGGCTTGTGTCAGTTCCTGTATGGTTAGTGGAGGATTAGGGCGCTTGCGAACACGTCGGTCAAGCTGATCCCACACGTGTTCAACAGGATTCAGCTCAGGACTTTCTGTTCCATGTGCTCGTCTTAGGTCGTTTAGGAGGTCTCGTGTTGTGGCAGTACGCTGACGTAGAGAGGAAAGGACAAGAAATTGGTCTTGATTTTGAGTACTTTTTCGATTTCGACCTTGTCCAGCTCTTCTAACATCCAGTCTCCCGAAACCGATTCCATAAACGCTGAATAACTGAAGGGGAAACTCGAAGGTCCCTGAATAGAGTGGCCATGCTGAATAAGGGCGACAGCACGAGCAACTTGCATTTTCTAATCGACGAAAATTGACAACTGAATTCATTCGTCATCTTTAGTAGGCTATCATACGTGAAGCTGAAGAAGGCTTGAAGAAGGCAAGAAGACACCCTGTATATGTTGTAGTCATGTGGTGGGGACGGCGGCGCTGTGTCCACGGGTCCGATAGATAAATCATCTCTGGGGCAATATTTGTGCTCGCATCTCGGGCAATTGTGGCTATCGATAATTATAAAATAAATGGACGTGTCCTTAAAGTGTATGTGCGTCTCGGTTCTCCGCATCTCGGTCCATGGGCAGCTGAGGCCGTCTTTGCTCAATAGCGAAATGGGCGACTGCTGCCTTCGCCTAAGCTATCATTAAGCCCGGTCACGACTAAACTTCTTACTAAACTGTGATTAACGGTGTGAATTGTGACATTACCTTTTTGTATCATACCATCCGCGCTCGGTGCTAAACCCAGCCTCACAACACCAAAGAAGTTAGAGTTTTAGAGAGCGAGAGGGAGGAGAGAGAGATAAATTCGAACGCTCTGTACTAGCAAAAATCTACACTTTTACCACTATCCTCCGGTCACGAGAGCTCTCTCAAAACGCTACTTCTTATCCGGCTTTTATCCACTACCGAAATCGTGAGCCGGTAATCCAATGCAAGCGATATAATTTTACATGTTTAATGGCGTAGCCAATTATTCGGCGCTTCCTTTCAGGTCGCCGTCATCAAACGGGCACCCAAAATTGCATACCGTGAGAAACTTATTTACTGTCGATCATGACGATCTGGTAAACGCAATACCGCCCATATTGGAAGCCAATGTCACGTCTATTTACCGTTCATCCTCAAGGTGGGAATGCTAAGGCACCCGTCTCCGACCCCCAAAACGCGAAAATCCGGGCACCACCTACTTCGACTACAATCATTCATAGCAACCCTTTGCATCCTCCGTAATTTCAAGCGGTGATTTCAATATACTAGCGAGTCCAGCGACATAACTGTTAACTGGCGCGTAGAATAACGAAGAACTCGAAGAAGCAGGCGCGACAGTGAGGACACTCTTGCGGCGTACTGGAGACGCGTGGGTGATACAAATAAAATAAACGACCGGGCTTCGCTCTCAACAATAACTATAGATTTCTGAATTGATAAGAGCGCGGCGCGAAAACATTTCCTGGTTTCTATTACGCAAAGACGTGCATTGCGCCGGACGGTCGGGCCCGCGCGGCCCCAGCATAACTCATTCGACACTTGTTATCCTCTGGCTCTCGGCAGTCTCGGCCCAAAACAAAGAAGTCCACGCGGCGCACCGTAGAAAGGTCACTCGAACCTTCTCTCCGGTCTCTCCGTGCAGAAATCTATCTATCTCTAGCGGCAGGTACGTAACATAACATGCAACGTATGAGCGCGCTGACGCTGCTGCCGCTGCTGCCCATGCTGCCCATGCTGGCCGGGCGTGTTGCCATTGTCCGGCCATTCGGCGATCACATCCGGTGATCTACCGAAAATCAATATTGCTAGTTAAGAAGTGAAGGGTAAACTATTTAATAACAATACTTCATCAGCTCCACCGTACTAGAAACTAGTATGAAAACTATCTTCCGAAGGGTCGAAGTTAAACCCCCCCCCCCCCACCGTAAAATATTTTTGGTGTGGAATTAGAAAAAGAAAAGGAGCTAACTGATTTTCCCCATTCACGAACTTGTCTTCACTTTTTAAGGGATAAGCTTGTATTGTAATTTCGGATCAGTTTCCACAACATGACGCCAGTTATCGTGGATGCAGACTGACGAACGGTTTCTTCTGCAGTCTTCCTATAGATGTGGTACAGGCATTTGATAGAGTCGGACAAAAAGGACTTGACGATAAATTAGGAAGTATCATCCCCAAACAGGTTGCAGAAATATTAAGATTTTACTTTGGAGCCAAACAAGGTGATGCATGCTCCGTCCTTAAGGAAATAAAAGCAGGAGGTAGTATTTTAGGGCCAGTCCGTTACCTACTCTACACCAGCGACCTCCCAGCATTAGAAACTGATACTGTGTCAACCTTTGCCGACGACACGGTTATCCTAGCTATTAGGAACAGCAAGGAAGAAACAAATCCCCAAACAGCTCTTGGTCATTTACAGGTCTGGACAAAGTAAAAATTTAACACATCTCTGTTACATGCAAGGCTCCGCTGGAAAGCCCATGTCCAAAAGAGAAGAACTAGGAATCCGATACTGCTGATGGCTGCTGGGAAGAAACTCCACGGTGCAAATTGGAAAAACTTTGAAGAAGAGCATAAAAGAGGAATTTTGATAAAGCATCTCAATACTTTTTGGAAGGACTGACCATCTCTGGTGCAACCCCAGAGATGAGCATCATACGTCCACATGGGTTTTAGAATTTACTGGTATAAGAGAACCTTTTTAGGTACTGTCATCCTAGTGAGAAGTTTAAAAAATTCCACCTGAATATTAAACGGACTATTGAAGCACATCTCGTGAGCAATTGATGAGCGTTGATGGATGCAACGTGGTTAGTTGCATCGTACAGAGCATTCACGCCCAAAATTGGAAAAGAAAAAGTAAAAAGGCATCCGTATAAATGGGCATGCATAGTGTCGTGATGACCCAGATCGGACTAGTGGTGAACCAAACGAGCCGGCTATCTGGGCGGGGACGGCAAAAATGAAAATACCGCTAATTTATTATCGCACTAAAGCTACAACACCATTTCGCAACATAACCGACTGATTGCATTAGAAATAATGTTCGCGATGCGGACGATCCGATCGTGTGAACTGGAGATATTGTGAAAGGAGCGGAACGTGAAGACAGGCGACGAACGAACCGCAGCAACACGACTGAAAAATTCGTATAGGGAATTAATCAATAACCAAAATTCTTATGACAAACAATGTGTCAGAAATAACCAGACTGTGGCCCAGTGGTAGAGCGCTCGGCTATCAGTCTGGGGGGTGTGAGTTCGAATCTCACACCCTGCTTTCAGAGTGAAGGTTTTTTCGTGGTTTTCCTTTACTCCTCGGCGAATGCTGAAAGCAAAACATCTTAAGACGTGCCACAGACCCGGGACATAATAATGATAACTCGGGCCTGCCGATGCCCCCGTAGTGGCGAAAGCTGTTTGGCGATGTTAAGGCGTGGATTATTATTATTATTAATAACAATTTGCCTACAACATAACCAAATGAAATTTGAAAAATAGTCTAAATCGTCAGAATCAAGAGAAGAATTATTTAGCTGATGACATCTCGTGTATTAATGTTGATAATTTAATTCACTCACCGGGAAAGCTGATTAAATTTAAATAATTTATGCGCTCCGAAGAGACAACCGTCGCAACGCTTTAACGGTGCCCACCCCTCTACAATCGACTGTAAAAAAGTGGAAGTATCCTCAATGGGAACCATAATAAGATCAGTTCTGTTGTCTATCGTAATTCCAGCCCAAACCATCACAGATCCACAACCAAATCTATCCACTTCCTGTATAGTAGCGGCTGCGTAGCGTTCTCCAGGATGTCTATATACACGTACTCGACCGTCGCAACAAGTTAAACGAATTCTGGACTCGATCTGGAGCAACTGTGATCTCGAGCAACCCTCATTCGTGCTGCTTTGAGATGCTGCGTAAGGCGTGGTGCGAGGACAGGTCTTCTTGGTTTCTTTCAAATTCCCGTCTTTTAATCTGTTTCTAACAGTTTGATCAGAAATTTCTATTCCATGTGATCGTCTTGGGTTGGTTAGGAGGTCTCGTGCTGTGGAGAGGAAAGGACAAGAATTCGGTCTAATTTTGAGTAGTTTTTCGATTTCGGCCTTGTCCAGCTCTTCTAACGTATTGGCCAGTCTCCCTAAACCGATTCCATAAACGCTGAATAACACCAGGGGAAACTTGAAGGTCGCTAACATGTCGAATAGAGTGACCATGCTGAATAAGGGCGACAACAGCACGAGCAACTTGCACTTCACTAAGATGCTTCTTTTACTTCAAATGACGCTTCTAATCAAAGAAAATGGACAACTGAATTCATTTGTTATCTTTAATAGGCTTTCATACGTGAATTCTGATACGTGATGCTTGGGTAACTAAGAGTTGTAACATTGTTAAAGACAGATAGAAAATGTGGAATCTGCTCGTGGAGCATCGTGACTGTGAAAAGGTTTGAGAGGTAACTGGGGCTAGGAGTTAGGGGAGGGGGTGTGTAAATAATAAATAATCCGAATGTGATTAAAAAGTATACTAGTAGTGACACCTAGCGGGCAAAACGCGTCTACCGGCGCCGGGTTAGTCCTTTCGCCGACTGTTGCTCCCAGAGGAAATTAGGAGATACATAGCGCATTTTCAGACCGTATAACACTACTCAAGGAGAAGGAAGAGAGCCGAAATAAAATTACTACCCCGCGTTTACGCCCGCTTGTGCGCGCCTTTTATTATTTTCCGAAGAGAGGAGCCCCCTTAACCCCACTTTCAGCGTTTCGCAACTAACGAATTATTTAGACGAACGAAAAAAATGAATACAGATTTGTCCATCACCAACTCGGCGGAGAATAATGCCTCGCATAATTGAGAGAAGTGGAATAATTTTTTTATTTCATTTTTCAGCATAAAAGCTTATGAGAAAATCGCGAAAATCCGCGAAAATCATAGTTTACAACTTCTGGGCATTATGTACGCATTATGGGAAACGAACTGTGTTTGATCTAAACTAACGATTTGGACTATTCCAACGTTACTAGATAGGAAATTGGCCGAGGAAAACGTTTCTGAAGACCGCGTTTCTCTAAGATGCTTGCTTCGCGAGAAAATCGCGAAAACCCGCGAAAAAAATCCTGTAGAAAAAGAAATTAGATCCAATCATTACCACCACAAACAAGAAACATACAATAGTGGGCATATGTGGTCAAACATTTATTAAATCTGTGTTCATTTGCCAAGGAATTTCGCTATGTAATGGTAAACAGGTTTCTCGAAAAACTTTATCATTTAATAATTTTCGCGTGACAGGAAGTAACTTTCGTTGGCATTACGTCCGAAGGCACTCCGGAAAAAAGTTACGCGACATAAACCTTCATTAGGCTTTGTTTATCATTTAATAATCTAGACGACTACCTTATAAAATTTTACGGTCTTGCTTCTCGAGGGTCAGGGGAAATACGGCGTCGGCGCTAGCTGTGCTGAAGACACCGATAATGCGACACGCTAATGGCGCCCGTAAAGAAACCACCTATCATTGGCATATATTTCAATTAGAGCACCCACTTAATTAGTGTAAAAATGCGCCCTGATAATGCGCCTCGCCCCTCAACCAAATGGATTAGCCGTGTTCTTTGCCGGTTTTACATAGATTAAGATGTGAACGAGCCACAGCGAGCCCCCCCGACCTATAACAACATACAGTGTGTACCGCAACACAAAAAACACACTGCTATAATTTCCAGTAAGTCCATATCGCAATGAAACTAACACTGTTCGACTATTACTATAGTTTGCTTATAATTAAATTATAGTAACTAAATCAATTTTAGAGTGTTTCCGTACTATATCAAAAAGATCTATGACAAAATTTTAGTAAAGTAATTGAGTAAAGTATAGATTTCTTACCTTGCTTGGTTCTAAAAAACTCCTCGAGAGTGGTGGTAAATCAGCTTGTATTATCGATGCTTCAAGTTATTGCTTCCTCGAAGACATCAGCAGTCCCTTCTTGTTGATGTCGCTCGATTGTCTTCAACCAATTGGTCCTTCTTTTCAAAGCCTCCATTGGCATCTTAATCTGAAACAAAAAGAAGTTATTTGTGAGGACAATGAGGACACTGAAGACATTGAGGACATTGTCTTGTGCGTCTTCTTATCTAACACTTCGATAATTAGTCATTAACCAACTGATACAACATCTCCACCAGTCTTCGCCATCATAGAGGATATCCGGAAGAAAAACAGTCATCAGAAGTCGTCGGTTTGAAATTAGGTTAACAAATTAGTGTGTCGTTAGGAGGAAGAAGAAGAAGAAGACCAAGACGACCACGTTGGCGAATCGTCATTCGTATGTATCGCGGTTAATTTATGCGACAGGAAGGATGCATGTGCGGCGAGGAAGGGTGATACTCCGTGGCCCTGCGAGAGACCGGGACTGGTTTATGTGTGAAATGAAGAGGTAAGATCACGACGCGGTAGAGACGAGCCCGACCAGAGGACGACGGTCGTTGTCTTTTAGCCGGAAGCGTGTCGGTTTGATGGCCAACACTTGAGCTAATGAGCGAAGAGATCCATATATTAAGATGTCGCATGTATCACCAACTGTAACGTTCCGCCAGGTGCTCAACGACCAAAGCTACTCAACCTCTCGCGTGTTCTTCTTCTGGATATTTCTTCGTCTTTCGTGGCTTTTGTGATTGAAGAACCGAGAATTTTGAGTTTATGCGACAAGTAAAGCAAACAGTAAGCAAGGTAACTTCTCTCCAAAGCTTCGAGTTTACAAAAATCACCAGATGTAGATGGTGCTACTATAAACATTCTGTTTTTATTTCGTATTATTACATTTGACGTATGGTATAACCTAAAGAAATTAATTTACTGCTTTCTATTTGTACAAATATTCAAACTCGACTGTGTTTGACTTGACATACCATGAACCAATTTCCACCATGATAATATTAGTTAGACAGCAATCCTTACTGTTACTGACCTTTGAAATGACGAATTAAATCTATTCCTTATCACAGGGCTCGGTAGCTCAACGGTAGAGCAATGCCCCGGCAAGGCAGAAGACCCCGGTTCGAATCCGGGCTGAGACCGTATCTTTTCATTATTTTTAAAAATTACTTCTCACCTGGGTCCTGTTTTGTATATATATATATACGATATATATATATATATATATATATATATATATATATATATATATATATATATATATATATATAGATTTGATTTCTAACTGTCGTAGTTAATTTAGAAAAGTTAACCTGTCGAATACCCATTAACCTAACTTTTCTATATATATATATATATATATATATATATTATATATATATCGATATTATTCAGTTGCATAAGGACCTTCAGAATCGAATGGTAAGTTTACAATATCAAAAACATTGCAAACGTCTTCAACTGAGCTACCCTATGATATCTCTTACTCGACCACGTTCCCTATGCTGTTTTAAAGGTGAGAGAGATAGGCAACCAGATATTCTTCATGACTTTTTCAATGGTTTGTCAAGTCAAGCCCAGTTCAGCACAGGCCAGTGTAAACCATAAACCGAGTTAGGTACTATAATGGTGGCTTTACAGTAAACTTTGAACCTTTTTGAATATTTTAACAATAAAATGTCTACCTAAAGGCATGTCTTAAATGCAACATCCTGTATAAACGAAAATAATTGTGCGAATATTTTATTATTTCTTTAGACAGCAAAAATATACATATTTTTGTATTGCTTTATTTACAATAGGTATTTTTATATTGTGTTATAAAAAAACTGTTTCTAATATCGTAAAACATGCCTGCCAACGAGGGCCCGTGGCGCCATCTATGAACGAGAAACAGAACTACATGCGTAGGATTAATAACAGAAACCAACATGGTATTATCAACATTTATTTATTTATTTAGTTAACCGTACAAAATAAATACTTAATAAAGTGAATATTTGGTATAAGTTACAAGATTAGATTACAAAGCTGAAAACAAAAAATGAGTGCGTAAAAATATTATTTATTTCAGGTCCTGTAATGATCTTCGGGGTGTTCATACTGTGGGGTATCGAAATCGTACCTCCTATCAACTACCGAATAAATCCTTCTTTCGGGATTTTTCTTAACCTCCCTGACGTTGACGTCGGCGCTAACTTTTTCAGGATAAGGAGTTTTGCTGAACCTGATATCCCGGAGGTCATCGTACCTCGATTTTGGCGCGACGTATGGTTTCCTGTATCTATACATGTCATCCCTGTTTAAGTACCTGTCATCCCTATAGGTGTCCCTATAGTTATATCTATCCCTTGGCCTTCGGAAATCTTCGGGAAGTGTAGCATAATAAATTATCCTCCTCTGCTTATTTCCTGGATTATAGTAACTTCGTTCTGGTTCAAAATAAGGAGTATCATAGTAGTTTCTTCTGTACGATGAAGGATCCTCGTAATGCCTAGGATACCTTTCGTAATTTCTAGCGCGTGGATAATCATTATATCGATCGTAATTTTGAAAAACTGGAGATGCCGACGACTCGGATCTCCGTTGGGTTACGAAGTGAACCCTAGGCGCTCTGATCGTCGACTTTTCTTCCTGTTTTGGGTAATCCTGCTTATTGGGAGTCGCCCTAGGATCTTGCGAGTTATTCTCTTTATCTCTCTTCGGACGAGACTTCTCACTTTCCCCATTTAAATCAACATCCCTTTTAAAACGGATGAAATCGTTAATCTTCAAATCGTTACTTTGTATCTCATCCGTTTTAGTGTCATTTCCAACATCCAAAACAATAATCTCCAAAGGATTACCCAGCTTCTCTATATTATTCTCTTGCGTCAAATCCCGTTTATTCCTTATTCGTTCTTCTTGATCATTTGGCCCGAAATATTCCTCCAAATCGATCCTCTCGATATTCCTATAATCTTCCTCGATTGATCTTATCTTCCTGATGTAATGCTCCCTACCATCCGGCACCTCCGGTGCTTCATATTCTTCATCATCGTCGTAGACATTCCTGCTATATTCGTCTATGTATTCCTTGAACGCGTTCGCGAACGGTAGTAGGACGAAGCATAGGAGCACAAATGATCTCATGGTTCTGCAAAAAAATCAAACCACGAATGCTTGAATGCTTAAAACAATGGTTGTAGTGGAAAGTCGAAATCGAGGCTGAACCGTGCACAATGACCTATGGTGTGATGTCCGACCGGATATGTGGAATGAAAAGACCGGAAAGATAAGCGTGATGGTCCATCATGTGTCGAGCGTAGATAGATGTGGCCTAATATACAGGGCAATCAAGAAGTTAGCTTGCCGAGAAGTATTAAAAATGTGGAAATAGGTATTATAGTATTGGGAAGACCATTGAGGTCTTCTGGGGAAAAGACTTCCAGGCGATTTAATCCATTTTTCCGTCCAAGTTGGCAAACTAGCTTCTAGTATGAAAACTGACATGATTAAATCTCTGAAACGATTTGTTATTTGAAAAAAATCCTCGGACACGTCTGTTTTTAATTATGAAAATATGGGTATTTACGTAAAATTTTAATCAATTGTTTCTGAGTTGACGAGAAGGTTTAATAATAGTTCTATTTTATAAAACATAAAGTGCATAAGTTGTGTTCAGGTTGTACTTACACGTTTGATTTAGTTATGATTATTTATATGGTATTTTTGCAAGTGTTCATCATGGCACAAGTTCTGTTTGGACATAGAGGCCGGTGTGATTTGGTGTGCGCTTTATAGGTGCTCGAATAAACTGTGTCTAATAAGCGCGTCATCCTTTTATTACGGTGGACGCTGGTGAACAATAAAACGCGAACACGCAGCGGGGTCGCAAAACAATTGTATTATCCACGAATTTTGAATCCGGGAGAGATCATGTGCGCTCAGATACGTTCCGAATTATCAGTCGGAATGCATAATCTGTCCATTATCAACAATTTCCTGGCCGGGCAAGTCGGAAACGGACAATGTTTTAGAAGCTTTTCAATAAGCAAGAGCGCGCAGTATGAGTTAATTGGCGTATTGTGTGGCGTTTGGTACAGGCTGCCATCTCTCAAGGGATGAAACACAATACACTGATAAAGACAGTGCTGGTCTACGACATCGTGTAATGTTAATCCCGAGTGTATACAAGAGCGCGTATGTTTGAGTTCTGCCAGTCAAATGCGATCGGGCAGTCGTTTAAAAATGCCATCAAGTGAGATATTCCAAGATTCGTTTCTGAGCGATCTCACAGTCATCAGCACCAATGAGGACCTGACAAACTTCCTACAAACAGAAGACATCTCGCACCTAATCTTCCCAGAAGAAATCATCAACTTCAACACGACAGAAGAAGGTAATCCAGATCTGAAAATATCTTTTACCTCAGACAACCCTTTAGACAGCGAGTCCAACATCTTCAACTTAGACGACTTCAACCTCTACGAAGACATCGACCAACTGTTCGACCAACTCCTACCACTGGATGAGCTCTTCCAAGAACCAGAAGCCCCTCAAATCAACACGGACATCGTAACACTCTTCCCTCACATACAAGACGAGAAAAACCGAAGACGTAGGTCGTTACTATACGAAAGCAACTACAATCCGAAACAGAAGAGCAAAAATTTCCACTGGAAAACGGATGCTCTGCTGAACCATGACTACACGCAACGCAAAACCGACGAGGAGAAATATTTCTCCTGTCCAGAGCCCAGCTGCGATAAAGTCTACGCTAAGTCTTCGCATCTCAAGGCACATCTACGTAGACATTCCGGAGAGAAGCCGTTCGCTTGCAACTGGCAGAATTGCAATTGGAAATTTTCGAGATCCGACGAGTTAGCCAGACACAAAAGATCTCATTCCGGGGTGAAGCCCTACAAGTGCAACCTTTGCGAGAAAGCGTTCGCTAGGTCCGACCATTTAGCGAAGCATACGAAGGTCCATCGGAAAAAGATGGCCCAGTACGGAGACTATTACATCAAGAAACGTATTGTTAAGAATTAATTTGTATAGTTATTACGATAAATAAAATTTTATGTTGGTTTTTGCGCCTTATTATCTATACAATATATTATCTATATAATGTAATCATTGCGTAAAACTATTATAATATGCCCTAAATACCTGTAATTTATACATTGGGGATTCCTAACCTATAATTATCTGATGTAAACAATCGTCGGTTCGTCTATGAAATCGTGAAAAATCTGCATGGGAGATAAGAGCTGCGAAGTCCAAATTTGCGATCGATAATCATTTTTTGGTGATAACGCAGTATTTAATGCGATGTCCTCGAATAACGGGCCATTTTTCAAATTTACCGTATGATTATTCATAAAAATGCACCGACGGCGCGGGCAGCGCCTCTAGCGGCGAAAACACCTATTAGACTCCGATCAATAACATAATAACCCCAAAAATCCCTAAACGGTTCTCGCAATGCATTTCTAATATGTTCCGATTATTTTACACTAAATTTATAAACGAAATTATGAATTATATTATCGGGGATGCATTTCTGGTTAGTTATTATCGATTCTGCTTTAATTAAAATATGATTAGAGTTTTAAAAATGAAAGTAGGTGGTCATTTTTGAGGTTAAAATCCCCTGGTAATTTGACATGGTTACTTTTGCTCGTGACGTCAGATATCCACGGTGGCTGTCATACGGTTTGGCCTGTTCGCAATAACATATTGTTCCAAAATATTGCAAATTATTCTTTGTGAGGCACGATTTTTTAGGGCGTCTCGCTTTGTGGGCGCCTACAGACCGCGTTTAGACAATTCGTGGGCCCCAATTTGCGTATTATGAACCAGTAACCGCGCAGTACCTTCAATATGTCTCATCTATTCGACTTTCTGTGCAAATCGTCGGAGGAAAATGAGGACTTCGGTTCGTTCATGGAATTCCCCGACGATATGAAAAACTTAGACATACCCCTCACCCTCGAGGCCCCAGATCTAATGGTAAATATAAAATTTGACGTAGCGCGCGACGATTGATCCTTGTTATTAATCCATAGAGCTCCGAGTTCTTCGATTCTGTCCTATCTATGGAACAAGACAACTTTGCGCCGACCATCGATAACGATTTGATGAATATTTGCTCGGACTTCGACGCCCAATCGCCCAGGTCTTCGGATTCAGGTGATTCCGTTACTTTGGGCTCTGACTCCAACAGCTCGAAAGACATGCTTAACATCAACGACTTATTCGCTATGCCGGCCACGGAAACTAACATGGATTCTGCGGATATAATGTTCAACACGCAACCTACTAAGCTTGTTGTGCAACAAAACCCAAAACGTGTTATTTTCTCAAAACCGATGCAAAACTCTAATAAGGGGTTAAAGAATAAGCAACAAGTTATCAGGGTGCAATCTATCTCCGGAAATGGACGGTATGTTTAATTTTATTACCGGAAAATTGGAAATTTATTGAGTTTTGTTGATTTTAGATCATTGTTGTTGCCTGTCAACGTTAAGAACGTCAAAAAAATTAAGATCATAAACGCAAACGACTTGAAAATGGAAAACATTAAGGTTGCCGGCAATAATCACGCAGGGATCTTCAAGAAACTTGAAAAGGTCGACACGTCAGATGGTAAGATAAATTTTAATTCGCTTATCAGTTTTGAATTTATAAGGTCACTAATGTTTTCGCTCATTTACGTTATTGCCCAATACTCTGCTTGCTTAGCACAAAATTGTTATTTGACCATTAAACCTAAACATTAGACAGTACACACATGGTAAATTTGTTTCTCTATGATAGAGCTCAAAGTACAAAATTGCTGGGGGATTGCTAATGCAGAAAAAATGGGGAATTGAGTACATAATTGTATTTTTTCTTGGAAATTATTTATGATGTTGTGATTCACATAAAGTCATATCAGGTATACTCAGGTTCAGGTGAATAACTCTTTTATCTTCACTTTGAAAGAGATTAATCACATTCGCCTTGATACCTGCTAAAAAATTCACAATGATTACTTTTTATTTCAATTAAATTACCTCGGCATATTATGACAAATTAAGTTACGTAATTGAAACTTTCAGACGATGACGACATTCAACCACAACAACAAAATTCTTCACGTTTCCCTCCCCTACACCTCACCAATGAAGAAAAACGTCTTTTGGTAAAAGAAGGCATCAAGCTCCCCTCACACTACCCGCTTTCTAAGAACGAAGAAAAAGAACTAAAGAGGATCCGTCGTAAGATTCGCAACAAGATCTCCGCGCAAGATTCACGCAAACGCAAGAAGGAATACGTCGATAAACTAGAAGAAAAGTAAGTCAACGTTAAATGTTTTTAACTATACAGGTTGTAAAGATTTCGAGAGTAACAAATTTGGCTTCTCTTGATCTCTATCATAATAAATATTTGGTAAAAAGACAGACTATTATGCTAGAAAGGTATTCATGTACACTAGGGTGGTTTTTATATTGTAACTTATGTCAGGTTATGCAACCAATTTAACACCGCTGTATAAAACAGTGGTACTGTAAAAGCGCAAAATGAAACGGTATCAAAAAAAAAAATAAATTTGACCATAGTGTATTTTCTTTAAAACAATTAATCTAAAAAACATTGTGGTTTTTTTTATAGAGCAAAGAGGACTACGGAAGAGAACGAATTTCTGAAGAAACGCATCAAACTGTTGCGTAAACAGAACGGCAAGCTTATGGAGCAGATGCGCAAGTTGCAGACGGTGCTTTTTAACACAACATCGACAAAGGCAACGCCAACAACGTGCCTTATGATCGTACTCTTCTCCACATTGCTTGTCTGCTTGCCTAATCTGCGTTTGTCGGAGAAACAAGAACTGGGAGAGCAGCATCTATTCGCTGCCAGAAGGGCACTCCTATTCAACCAAAAAGGTGAGAAAAAAATCCTTGATATGACAATTTTCTCTAACAGATGTCATAGGCCTCCGTAGCTCAGTTGATAGAGTATTGCGCTAGCGACACAAAGGTCCCCGGGTCAAATCCAGGTTGTGGCTGTAATTTTTTATTTAAAATTTACTTCC
The DNA here is from genome assembly GCA_964023965.1 of Melinopterus prodromus. Taxonomy (NCBI): domain Eukaryota; kingdom Metazoa; phylum Arthropoda; class Insecta; order Coleoptera; family Scarabaeidae; genus Melinopterus; species Melinopterus prodromus. The sequence goes on from OZ030399.1 coordinate 13,626,690, forward strand.
CACTTGTAATCACCATTTACTATATATATATATCTTGTTTTTATAGTTTTAGAGAGTTTTAAAGTGTTTCATCTATACTTACTTTTTCAGCAAACGAGGAGGACGTCAATATGGATGAATTCTTAGTTTTCAATAAGGATGATGATTCCGAATTGGAGTCGTTTGCCGCCGACGAGGAGTCCGAGAATGTAACGGACAATGAATTTGCTAACTTCTTGAGCGAGTTGGCTAAGAAGTACGAGAATCTTCCGATGGATAAAAACTGCTCGGAAATGAGTACGGGAAACGGGAATTTGGGGGAATTCTGTAGGAAGTACGAGGACGAGATAAAGAACGTTATCAGCAGCATGAAGGAGTTTCTCGATACTGACGCTACAAAAGTCGGCGGTTTAAAGGAGAAAGGGTTTATCGAGCCGGATATTTCCGACGACGAAGACATCGGGAAGGATGTTAAGTGGAGTTCGATAAAAGAAGAGCCCCCGTCAAAGCGTATGAAGCTCGACGACGACGTAACGGTGAATTTGATCGACGCAAAACAGGAGTAGTCGGCCTGTTTGAAATTTAGGTATTTCCGTGCAATTTACGTACTTTTCTACGTTACTTCATCCAATACTTTTAACTTTTATTACCGTCTGATTGTTCCATAGAGATTTTATTTTATTTTTCTTCGTGCTTTATTTTTTATATAAGTGTTATCGCTTGAGATTCTAGAGTTAATATAATTATGATATATGTAGATAGATAATTGTTTACCTACGTCGCGTTCGATGTAATCGAAATTGTTTCTATTCCTTACGTCTTTGCGTGTATATAATGAATTTGTTCGTTTATCAGTTATCGGACGAGACATGGGTACACGATAGGTTAGGTATTGAAGCCGTAGCGCGTTAGCTCCAATAAATATTTCGTATTCAGAACGCTTTCAGTGTACTTGCAGAACTTAGTTGTAGCGTATGGAAAGGAAACGAGAATGGACAGGTGACGCCTATTGCGTATATCATGAATGACTTGTTGTTGTTTTTAATATATTGTATTTCATAAATAAATAACATATTTCTAAGAGGCTACGTTTTTTTCTTCCGTTTGTTTACGTTCCATTTAATTTGATCACGTTATTAAGGATTACACTGCTGTTAAAATATTTGTTCAGTAGATTTATCTGCTTCCAATACAATTTGAGTAAAAACAAAAATACGAAAACAAGTTTTCTGGTTATAACTTAAACTTTCAATAAGTAAACGTGTGGCGTGAAATGTTAATCAACAGAATTATTTGGATATGTTACAAAATTATTTTAATGAACAACTTGAGGAATACGGTCAGTGGACATACTGTAGATATGATATAGATATATATAAGGAGAAAGGTATTTATTCACCGTCGATTAACCCTTTCCTTTTTATATATATATAACGAGGAAACTTGTTAAACTTACAGTCACTAAATTCTCAAATATTATGATTCAGCTGTATAATAACTAGGTACAGTTTGTTGTGAATAAACAAATAAAACGCCTAATAATATTTTGTTTACTTTCTTATTGCTTCGAAGTACATACAGCGGCAATCACAAAGAATCCGTACCTTTTGTTCTTAGCTCTATAATATCAAAATAATACGTTATAACAAATCACCGAACCGCAGCATAACGTAATTAGCGTAATTATACATATCACTAAAAAATGCAGTCTTTAAAAGTTACGTCCCATATCTAAAAAAAAAATATTGTTTATGTGCTCCTAAATTGTCTATTCGCTGTCGCTGTACAAAGTCTGTTGTACTTTCCGTTCCATTTCCCTTATATTACTGATATCTCTGTTGTGCGCTCCGGGAAATCTATATTTCGGGCCCCAAAATCTTTGTCGCATGAGCCAGACAATGCAAATGACTACTAATATCACTAAGACGAGCACCAGCATTACGAAGACTCGGAAGTACCATTTTTGATCTTGTATTCGTTCGTTGATCGACATGGGGTAGCAGTAAGTTTCCGACTCTTTCGGGTTGGTTAAAATTGCGTCCGAGAAGCATTCGGTGCACTGGTAGTCGTTCGATCCAGCGCAAGCTCGGCACGTATAGTGACAACTTAAGCAGACCTTCTGCGTCGAACCTAACTCTTCGGCGGTCTCTTTTGTTTTCGTTTCGATCGTGCTGGGGTAAAATCGGTCTGGGCATTTAGCCACACACCTACCTTCGTATGCAAACAAACCGTCAGAGCACTCTGTAAAGAGAAATTCCATGAATTCTATGTATACTGACGGACTCAGTATATTACGAATAGTTCGAGTTTTATTTTTAGCAAACTCTGAATTAAAAGAAAAATATCAATTTCAAGAGATCATAACCCAAAAAAAAAAACTACATACTGGACGTGAGAATTAAAAAATGCAGAGTTTATATGGGTTTGTTATATATGTTATATATATATATATATATACTGTGTCTCACGGGACGTTGGATTGTATTGGTACTTTTATTATTATTAGAGATATAATAGACGATACACCGTTGGCGTTCCAACAAGACGAAGTTCCTAGACATAATGTTTATGAGACATAAACAAAGAGTAGTTGCTACCTATTCAGAAGTATCATGGCCACCATGATTGCCAGATCTTACCCCTTGTGATTTTTATCTATGGAGTGACTTAAAAAATAAATATGGTGTATGGTGTTTATAATTTTGGCAACGTTGGAGAGTTACGTGACACCGTCATCGCAGCTTTCAATTCGATTGACAGAAGAACCCTCGGTAAGGTCACCATATTACGGAATGCTGTGAAAAATGCCTCCATGAAAATGGCGAGATTTTTGAAAACATTATTTAGTTCGTTAAAATGTTGTTACTTTTTTATGTTGTCTAGTTAGTACAAATAAATGCATTCCAGAAAAAAGTTCTGACTCCAAACATGTATAAAACCAATATGGCGTCCATAAGAAAAACAAAAGTTTCAAAAAAATTTTAAACTGACATCATCAAATTGTAGACAAAGAAGACGCTTTTTTGATGGGATCACAAATAAAGAGGTTATGACCATAATTATAAAATTACATTTTTTGGTTTTTTCAAAGTAGCTTGGAAACCATTTGGAATTCAACTGTTTTCTGAACAGACTATGAAAGAGCACATAAGTATGCACTACTTTGCCCATTTAACCGACTTTCTATCTCTATTAATAACAAAAGTAAACATACAATCCAACGTCCTGTGAGACACACTGTATATTATATACACGCATTGGTATTACAGTATGTAATATGTATTGATAAATCATGCTTTTAGAGAATAAAAAATTGATACAAGGGTCTACTGACAACAATTTCAACCACACCAAACGCAAACTAACAAAACAACAACAAAAAAAGCGACGATACATGCGAAAACCTCTTGATTATATGACTTACCTTAAGCGTTGTTTTTTTTGGGAGTGTTTGAGGAGTAAATGAAAACGTGTAGGTCTCGTTATTAGACACAATTTATTTCCATCATCACTTTTGACGCTTATATAGTTTACAAATAATCCTCTCTGTTTAATTTTTTTTTTAGTTTTTGGTATTTTTCCCTTTTTCGAATATAATACATTTATCGCGACAATATTTTTTTTTAATAATTTTCGGAGGGTTCGTGTGCCAAACCAATTACGACTATGTTTCTGGTGTGAAAATCTCTTAAGCTAGACGTTTATTCGATATACATTTACTACACATTGATATTCACTCACCTCTGGTTTCAGTCGAATTTTTTTTCACCTAATAATCTGTTTGCGCTGAGGGGGGAGGGGATTGTTACAGTTCTAAATATTATTCATATACGTCAACATGTAAATTACGTGGTAGTCAATATCATCAGCCAATAATTAATTAGGTAATTCATAATAATAATAATAACGATAAGTTTACATAGGAACTACATTCACTAAATAAAAATTATATATTTATGTATGTATATATATAGTTTCATATCCTATAATATATGTACATATACACAATAAATAATAAAATCACAGCATAATATTATTCTTTGCTTTTGCTTGGCGAAACACGCTGGGGGTCTGCGCCCCCAAATTGCCCATCGTGTATGATCATCGTCAATTTCTTTTAATTCTCTTAATGGAAAACGACTAGGGTAATAATTACTAACTACGCCTAACTACCGCTTTTCTTCTCTTTTACTCAAATGTTATCAGATATATTGGTACGTTTTAAAATTTAAGTAATTGCACTTGTAATTCGAACTGTAAAAAACAAATGACATCATCGATACCCATTCTTGTGTATATACAAAATTTGGCACATTATATTCAATAGATTCATATGATCCACGTAATAATCATTCGAGAAAGATACACAGAAAATTTTTACCGATTTTGATTTGCAAATGTGTGCAAAAATCTTTCTCGGACAATATATTACTGAATAACGAAGATTACACTCGATTAAACTTGTTTGAAGAATTCATATATATATACGTATAGACGCAAAGGGTTGTAGTAGAAAGCGTAACAAAACACAACATACACGAAGACAATAACAACACGTTCAACTATCCACAAATGTACAGTTTCTTCCACAGCCCCATACACGAAGGAAACACAGGGTGACTCGTAACCACTCGAAAAACACCTTTTCTCCGGCAGTTATGAATCACCCTGCAGACGACAGAACTAAATTCACCGAACAAAAGTTGCAGACAAAAACCCGTAATGAATCTCGCTTTCTAACGTACGAGAACTTATGACTATAGAGCCAGACGGGCTCGGAAAAATTGCTTTTTGCTCGCTACGGTCGGTGAGTGAAAATTGTTGTCAGATCTTGTGATCTCGGTAGAGACGCCGTTGGCTAACGCCAACGTTACTAAGATTATAGCGATTGTTAACAAACCTATACATAAATGGCCTTTCGAATTCGCACAGCCCGATATGGCGTTTACGTGGGGGAGTTCCTCTTCGACGGCCGAAGTGTCCTTCCGTATCTAAAAATTGAGATAATTATTGTTCGTCTTAAGCTTTGAAGGTCAAATTTCATACTTCAGCGTCTCCTCGCCAGCTGATCGAAGGCAAGCCGTCCTCGTCTACAGAATTGTTGGGAAATTCTTCGGAAATCCCTTTTCCGTTAGGTTTGGTGCTTACGTCCACCACTGGCGGCGTTGACGTGCCATACAGTATCAAATTCCAACCCCGAAAAGTTGCATCTATAAACGAATTCATTTAATTAGGCGAATTAAATAAGAAAATTATCGACACAAAACACAAAAAGGGTGCAAAATCATAGAATAACACAACCTACTGTAATAATACAAAAAAGACGATCTAATAACAACATTATAGAAACAAAAATCGGCATTCTATATAAAAACACTGAGGACAATGGTTAGTTAGTACCTACAACATCTATTTTGAAGGTTGCTAATTATCCAATTGATTTTTTTGCTATTTGCCTAGGCAAAAGCTATTTGCCTAGGCCTGACAACGGTCTCGGCAAATACATTTGCCTAGGCAAATAGCTTTAACAATATAAATAAAGATTCTATATCTATTTTCCCAGGCAAATAGGTTATGCCTAGGCAAGAGCCTTTTGCCTAAAATTACCATTTGCCTACGATATATACAAAAATACATCTGGATTTTTTCCGAGCAAGAAAAAACGAAGTACTATAGAAATTCTTCCCATAATTAAACGTGTGAAATCAGTATAACGGATTATTTTACTGTAAATCTCACATATAATTATTTTCAGTGCATAATCAATATTTAAACATGTCAGAGTAATTATCATGCACAATAAAGCATTATCGTCTTTTGTGGCGTTTACGATAAATAGTGAGTGCTTCGCAATATTTCGCAATAGTTCACAAATATGTTTAACAAATTAGCGCGTAGGCAATACTTTTTTGTTACGGTTTGTGTTATGAAAATATCTGGCCTGTGTATGTATATAAACGGACGTAAATTGACGCCGCTGACAAATTAATTTGTTTTCAACATATTGCTTTATACAATAACAAATATTTAATTTTAAGTTGTTACGCATGTACTATCGTGGCCATATATTATGTCCCCTCTTTAGACGGGGATTTTCTCGCAAATCTATGGGCGAAAAAATTCTGAGAAAATTCTGATGCTGTCCTTGATTAATATGCTACAACTCATAAAAATTAGAAAACTGTATATGTTGGCGTTTTCCCGATTTTTTCTAAATTAAGAAGCATTGGCGCTGTTTTTGCCTCGTAAATTTCATTCGTTTAACTTTACCAATTAATTACTCCGGAAATAATCCATAGATTTCAACGAATTAAAAAGCAAAATCACCTGCGGAATGCTAGCTTTCAATGTGCATTTTTTGTACAATGATTGGATTAGTGATTGACCCACAAAAAGCTATATTATGTAATGCCTGCAAAAACAGCGCCAATTCTTCTTAATTTCGAAAAATCGGGTAAACGCCAACATATACAGCTTTCTAATTTTTATGAGTTGTAGAATATTATTCAAGGACAGCATTAGAATTTTTTCAAATTTTTTCGCCCCTAGGTTTGCGAGAAAATCGACGTCAAAAGACGGAACATCCGGCCATTTAGTACATCCGCAGAAAAAATAAAATAAATAAAAACTGTAGAACGGGTGTATTAAATTCTTAGTAAACACTATAAAATCATACACGTAAAAAGTTTTAATGTATACTTATTTGCGTTCCGTATAATCATTTGAGCATATACAAAAACAACACAACAATGCCGTTAGCATGCGACTATGCTCAACTGACTAATAAAAAAAACTGGAAAGTATGCTATGTGCAGTAATACACTGAATGTTTAAAAATTAATACCTGCGTTGAATATTTTGCTATAGATTCTAGAATAATTTGTTTTGAGATATTCTCGGTAATTGAGTTAAAACCTTGTATGGTATCTCCAGCACTATATATACACGCAATGGATACTGCTATAGGTACAGAGTACATACGTTTTTCTCCGAACGTTCTGCAATACCAACTTTTCCGGAAACACTGTATAATTTTCAACAATTAAGTGTTTTTAGAACGCTAAACCTATTCAATACCCTTTTCAATTTAGTGCGCAATTCCCCCATAATTTCCATTGTCCAAGCTGACACGCGCATATGTATTTTTTTCTCTTTTCTTTGCGAACATTACAAATGTCTCTTATCTTATCCAGTTTCTATCTAGCACATACAATTTCGTTTAGGCCTTTGTTTTGTTTACATATGTATGTCCAGCTAAGCTCAACCTCGTGTTTATTTAATTCTGAATATTTTACAATTATATACAATGCAGAACAAAAGTCACAAGGAAAAACCTTCGACGAGAAATGATAACCTCAACGCATATTGTTGAGATTGCATCACCTTTGTATGCATGTACGCTGGCGGAAAATATGATGTTTACATGCTACTTTCCGATAGGAGTTGCGTCTAATTATTGTCCGCAGTAATACATTATAAAACATAACTAAATGTTAACTATAAGAGCACAAGTTATTTTCTTCCGAACTTCTCGAGACTTGCACTCTGGAGTATTGTAGTGCGTTTGTAATAAGTCACCAGATGTAGATGGCGCTCTACATCTGGTAATTTTTTTATTTCGTGGCTTTCTTTGTATTTTAGCTAATATTTAAGAAAAAGCAGACCGAAATGTATTGGATAGTTTTAGAGTTTCAGCACCGCAGAAAGATGCAGAATGTATACATAATATTTTCCGTTAGTATACATGTGTTAGATAGTCGTTGAACCGGATGTGCAAGCTGAGATAGGTAATTAATATAAGTGGGGAGAAGCGAAAAATATAGAGGAAGAGGATGAAACAACTCAAAGCATCGTGCAGAAGTCATGCAAAAGTGAACAGGCCCCGGAATTAATCTCCCTTATTACCGCTTGTTAAATTCTCCAACGATTTCGACGAGGTTGTCGAAAGTTCTGGGAACGCCGTTGTGGTTGTGGTAGTGGTAGTACTAGTGGTAGTGGTAGTCGAAGTAGAAGACGTTCTGGCAGTGCTAGAATACGCGGCTAATTTCGCGTTGGGGTTAGAATTCAAATCCCGTATTTTCTCGAACTGTTTCTGCCACTTTCGAAAAGGCTCCCGCGGCTTGATGCTCTCAGGAGCCGGTATCATGACTGGGTACGTGATCGTGGCGTTTTTCACTAATTTCAAATACTCCTTAACCCCTTCTCCGTTCCAAAATTTCGAGTTGTTAACCGCGTAAAAGACGGCACCATCCTGACTGGTTACCTTTTGGTTTCGCTTTTTTGCGGGCGGGACTGAATTGCCCACGGGGGACTTTCCCTTCGTGTGCTTGCCACCTTTCTTTTTTTTGTTTGACGCTTTCTTAGCCCCCTGAGGAGGCCTAAAACTATCCCCGTACTCGACAGCGACGAATTGCCTGGTCCCGTATAAGACCAAAGACCAGTTTTGCATAGTCGCTCTGCCTGGAAATGTTAATAATTAGCTGGACCAACCACGCACCAACAACCAGTTAGCGGAGGTGTTATCGTAAAAAGGACGTTAGTAGCAAGAATAATGCCAGAAAACGGCTATGCAGAAATAAAGCTTACCCAATAAACGAGCGTCGTTGTGGATCTCCAACTGCCAAACACCTATAGGAGATTCACCCCACGAATGGACAGACATGAATGGCCAATTATTGAAGCCAGCTCTCGAATTATCAGCAGGCCTAAAGAGAAAACAATTAGTTTGGATCTCCCCCAAGAGATGGGTCTGCAAATGAGTCAAACAGATCGAATTCATCCATAACAAACAATAACAAAGAAACAAACACAAACTGGTCACGTGTTTAACCTGATTCTACAATCGCAAACGATTACAAAAAAGAACCACGAAAACAGTTTGTGGTAAGCATTGCTCAACTACAATCTTATCTATACGCTATCATAGCAAACAAACATGACAAATCCATAAACATATTCGATCTATTTGACTCTTAAATGTGATCTTAGCCGTACCTATGCGCCAACAGCGTAACTCTGGTACCCATTGGGGATGTAAGCTGTATGTTCAAATCACCCCTCCTATGAGAGTACATCGTCAATTTAGCTTGCACGTGCTCCAGCACCTGGACGCCTTCACATTTCGTCACGTGAAGTTGCAAAACGACCACACTCTTCGCCGGTATGGTCTTGTCCCCGTTTTGCAGCGTTATCTCGCATTTGTGTTGCTCAGGAACGGCAATCCACCTCTTAGAAAGCTGCACCATCGCATACGCGTCCATCAGCCCATACCCAAAGCTATGGGACACATTCCTCCCCACACCATTGGTCTGCCAATCGGGCGCTATCAGATTTTGAGGCCTAGCAGTCCTCACAACGATATGCTGCATATCCCTCCATGTTAACTTAGGATTAGCTTCGAGCGCCAAGGCGCATATCCCAGCAGCTAAAGGGGCTGAAGCGCTTGTCCCAGTATGACTACTTGTGCAAGAATGATGGAGATCAGTGGTGACGACTTGCCTTTCCCCGACAGCTCCACTGCTGTAAGTCGAGGCCAACGTAGAGCTACAAGCCTCGCTGTACCAAGGGACGTGCCCTTGCTCGGTCGCGCTGGATATCGATAAACTATATATAGAATTCGTGTACCCATCACAGTTACAATTGTCCTGGTCCTTGCCTCCGTTCCCTGAAGCCCAGATGAAGATCGACCCTTTGCCGCTACGACCCTTGGTCACGCCTTCGATGAAAGCCCTCGTGGCCAATTCCCCAGGCCCATCGACGGTCTTTCCATCGTCGTCCGGCCCCCAGGAGGCACTGTATATATCGATGTGTTGCGGATTAAGACTAAGGGAGCGGGCTTCAACAGCGTCCGTCACGTCACCATCTAACATCCGCACCCCTCCCACATGAGCTCCGTGCGCTACCCCCAGAGCACACACGGAGTTATTGCTTGTGGCCGCCACTTCTCCAGCACAACGAGTCCCGTGCCTGTTGGAGTCTATCATGTCATATCGAGGACTTGGGTCGGAATCTTGCCCGTTCACGTCATACGAAGCCATGGGATCCTATCCCAAAAGATTAATGAGGAAAAAGGGAAAACTAAGAATGTTGAAGTGGAAGCAGTGCCGGATGTACCAGGAGCCTCCACAAGCACAAGGCTGAAGAAAATTTTGTTTACAAAGACGATCTAGATCTAGATCTAGGTAAATCCGGCACTGAGTACAAAGTGTTTTGCCCAGAAGTACTGAGAGCTAAACTTACATAGTTTTGTATTAAATCTGGGTGGTCTTTTTCTAGCCCATCGTCGAGAATGGTGACCACAGCTCCTTTTCCGGTAATGCCATCCTGCCAGGCTGGGATGACGTTCATGTCCAGGCCGTTTCCTCGATTCTACGGAAAAATTGTTTGGTGTGATAATGGTGGTCGTGATGTTTGATGTACTTACCAGATACCACATGCTGGGCCATCTTGGGTCGGAGTCTTGCAAGAGGCCCCTTTTGATTCTTCGTTTCGCTTTTTGTTGTTGAGCCCATCGCACCCTGGTATCGGCCGCTAGCAGTGCCTTCTTACCAGGATGTTGTGCTATCGATCGTTTTGCTACCTTCCTGTGTTGAAAGTGGTAGTAGTCTTCGAATATCTTGAAATAATTTTCACTTTAAGTACGCAACGCGTTAAACTCGAATAGACTAAACCAAATCCACTTTATTTCAGTGAGTAGGTATGTGGACTGCCGATTGTAAACTATTTGCCAATATCAAAGCCACGGACATTTACTACACAAATCTAATTATATCGCGATATTACATAAACTTCCTGTGCTTTTTTGACAAATTCCACCAAACCTAGTTGGTACAATGCTGAACTAGCAAGAAATAGTTGGATTTGGTTGTTGTACCGACATAACTCAGGCATCATAGGTAATATAGGAGGAAGGCCGTCAGTGAAAAATGCGTTCGATATGCCATGAAATTGCATTGAAAGGTACATCAAGGTTGCGATATTTCCAGCACTCTGCAACTCTAGAGAGTTAACCTTTCTATAAACACGAATAAACAACGGTACAAAAAAAACAGGGTTGGCCATCTTGCGCAATTAAGAAAGTATAATCGAAGCTATAGATATCAATTAGTGGTGCTAAGTTGTTTTCACATCGCAAATTGCAAAAGCAAATTTGTTATTTCGGTAATTAAATAAAATTCTGGGAATAGGACGTAACGCAAATGTGCTAAGTACTTAATAACGGCACCTTGCGCCGTGATATTTACAAATGTACTTCGTTCGGAACTGCTAAAAACCAAACAGGCAAGCTCCTCTGTAGCCCAGAGGTGCAGCAACAATGTTAAAAGTGACTTTCACAGTTACGACTACGACAGTACGTGAACACAGCTCAGATACACAAAAATCGTTGCTTGATGTACAGTTGTGGAAAGATGTATGTTCCTATCGGCATTTCAGAATTTCAAAGCAGTATAAGAATAACAAAAACCTGTACATGAATATAAGAGACGCAGACTGTCTATATATATATATATATATATATATATATATATATATATATATACTATATATGGAATATGACGTAAATAGAATCCAAGTGAGAAGTAATTTTTAAAATTAATTAAAAGGATACGGTCTCAGCCCGGATTCGAACCGGGGCCTTCTTCCTTGCCGGGGAATTGCTCTACCGCTGAACTACTGAGCCCGGTCGGAGGATATAGATTTAACCGGTCGATTTAACCCGGTTCGAATCCGGGCTGAGACCGTATCCTTTTAATTAATTTTAAAAATTACTTCTCACTTGGATTCTATTTACGTCATATTCCATATATAGTATATTTAAAACCGATTAAACCAGTCTCCTATATATATATATATATATAGTGTGTCCAGGAAAATTTCAAGATAGGTGGCTGTGACTTCATACTTACATATAATATTTACTTCTAAACAACATTTCCAAATGAAGTTTATCGATAATAATGAAAATAAAGGTACTTTACTCTTATCACGAATTCATATGTTCTGAATCGCTTGGTATATGGTACCGAAATTTACATATTTGCCTATTGCCGTATTGGTTTCATACAAGCTGCCAACTTTTATAAAGAATAAAATTTTCTGACAAATGGATAATAATTTTTTTCCATATTTAGCGTGGTGTGTTTATGCGGCGTTTCTCCAACAAATATTTGCGTTTATTTCGGAAAATATCAAAAGTAGTTTTCTTGCATCTGGACACAATAATTAAGTATATGACAACATGCGTATAGAAAATCTGCTGCTCATATAACCGACATGCTCGCTTAAAAGTGTAGGATGGCGATAGGAACATACATCTTTCCGTGAGTGTACATCGTAACTTCTGAAGAAGCGGAAATAAACAGGAAATGTCGTGTTTAAAACAAAAAAGGCACGGGAATTATTTATACAGTCAGCTGGCAGCTCGCCACTTGAGACCTTCACTTATATAAACTATAAAATCATTATAAACAATGACTAAAAATAAGTACCTATAGTAGTGATACCTAAAATATATAGAGTGCCGCGAGTTTAACAAGCGCCGAAGTTCGTTGCCAAATGCCCGTCAAGATAGATTATCGTAGTGCTTTCTGGGTAGTTAAGCACACAACGAAAGCCTTGTATAGGGATATACAAAGTATCGTAAACAGAACCAAACAAAACAAAATCGCTCGCCTCATTCTCCAAAATATTTATGGATCCCTTCACATTTGCATAACAATATGCGATATCGAAGTGATAAATTACTCCTCACGAAAAAACAAACGCATGAAGGTTACTAACTTATATTTTTAGTGTTACGATAAACGCCCAGATTTATATTTTTCTCGTTTATCGATAACATTTCGACTACAACGCGGACAAAACACGGTGTACCTACAACCGGTTTGCATGCTGTTTCTAAAATAGCCCGTCATTTTTGAACAGCACGTTGCTTAACCTTTGGTGCAGCAAGCCAAAGATTTTTTGCCACCTGACTAGTCGTATTTCGAAAATCATTAATCTAGGAGTTTATTTGGCCAATTATATTCCAACTGCGTAATCGAGAGACGAGTTGAACGACCACAAATCAAAAAGAAAGTCACAATTTTTCGAAAACCGTTATTAAAGTCATAATTGCTCAAACGGCTAGATAAACGTTGGCGGGCGCACAACACTATTAAGTCCCCTTAAAATCATTTAAACGAGCACTCGTTGCGTCATTGTGGTCTTCAATCATTTAGCAGAATTTACGCGAATAAATGATTAGCTCAGCGAATCACAAAAATTCACCAGAAAACCGCAATGGCCAAAGAACTATTAACAATATCATCACCAGCATCCAACTCTTTTAGTATCTCTGGAATGTTGATAAGTATCATATGTCCAACCACCAGTTACTCTTGCTAGGGGCTGCTTGAAAGGGGTCGTATGCTAATCCAATCGTTAATTAATAAAGTTAACCCCGACAGTGGTTTGGCCACCCCACGGTCTTCATTCAATTTTTGGGCTGCCCCCTTGAGATGTGTCGTTAACAATTATCGTTTAAAATGCCCAAACAAATCAAAAACGGCTAATTTGTCTTCACCCAGTTCGGGTTGCTCAGTTTATTGTTTGGAATGGTGTCATGTGCGAAAAGATCGTGTTGAAATAACATCGTGTTTGTAAAGCGGCATTTTCTCTTAAGCTATCATCTTAAGCTATCATCGAGTTTCAGATTGTTTGGTCAACCTGTCCACAGATCATCAACCTGTGTATGTAAACGTTAGATATGATGACCGAAACATGTTGTTTTTCTGCGATGGAAACAATGTACAGTAAAGCGTCAATAATCCGAACTAATATATATATATATATATATATATATATATATATATATATATATATATATATATATATATATATATATATATATATATATATATATATATATATATATATATATATTATATATATATATATATTATGTGTTGACGTCATTAATATTTTTGGTGTCAATTAGCGTGTAACCGAATTTTTCAAATCAGGGTCTATTAAAATTTTATTTAATAAAAAGCGAGACGTTCCAGTTTCTCAATTGGTAAATAATTTGGGACCGTTTCGATTGAGTGGCACTCAATTGACCCAAATTTGTGTTGATATCGCGTCGTCCTGACATTCGCTAAAAGATATTCGAAGAAATCGGCAGATAATGCGAACCGAATGATGAGTAAGTTGTTGAAGCAAAGGTTACTGGTTCAAACGATGAACCCAGTTCAGTTGAAAATAAACAGTTGCTTATTCATGTCGAACGTTCTCTGAAATCAAATATATACAGGATGTCCAGTACCATCCATAACTTTAAACATGCTTACAACACACAAGTACTGAAGAATGTTATTGAAATATTTATGTCAACGATAATTCAACTAATCGTTTACATGTACAAGCACTACGGGGGCATCGGCAGGCCCGAATTATCATTATTATGGCCCGCGTCTGTGGCACGTCTTAAGTTGTTTGGCTTTCAGCATTCGCCGAGGAGTACAGTAAAACCACAGAAAAACCTTCACTCTGAAAGTGATTGATAGATAAGCACCAAGCAAATATTTAGGTTGTTTTATATTAAAGAAATATGTGTTGTCTTAAAACAAACAAATTATGATTAGGCTGACAGACTGCAACAGCAACAGGCAACAACATCGGCCCAGATATGTTACTGTTGTTGACAATTCAAAGAAAAATACCGCAAAAATGCATGTTGCCTACTGTTGCCCAGATGTAAATGAGACTTTATGACAAATGTGCTAAATTATGGTAATTTCTTGTGGCTTTTGCGGTAAACAATTTATTACACGATCCCTTGGGGCATCTGTGTAATTAACACTAACTAATGGTCACATAATTTACGGTTTTGCAACGGAAATTTTATTTGATACCGTGAAATAAACAGTCCAAACATCATGGCTTAATACAATCTCGATTTTAGCGGGGATATGCGTTATTTAGACTTCAGACTTTGATCTTAGGAGAACTTGACACCACAGGTACCAGGTACGTAAACGAACGTAACTCATATAGCAAGAATATAAGCATTGAAAGCTAACAGAATTCACAGGCCTCTATACATATGTACATCTAAATAGAACTGACCTAGTTCAGGCAAAGTTATAAATCAATACACACCAGTAAACTGCCTCTTTACTACATACTTTCACCCTTTTTACCTTTTTACCCCATATTGTCTTTGACATAAGTGGAATCAATGGAATCAATGTTTGCTGGCTGATGTGAATTGACTAGATTTGACAGGCTAACTTTATCAAGACTGGTGTTTAAGAAGAAACTATTATTTAATGGAAAATTGAAGACAGCATTTCCGTAGTGTCGAAAGAGAACCTGAAGACGACCAAAATGTAGGGTCAAAACTCTATGGTAAACAAACACCAACAGGTTTGTTGCAATGTTCTTAAGAAGATGATTGAAGGGGTTCCCTATTTTTTCATACAGCTGGATTTTAAGAACTGTAATGAGATCTCTTAGGGTCAAATTCTCGGAATGCCCTAAAGTTAGTGGTACAGCGGAGGGTGTAGGGGGAGAGACCCTTCCGGCAGGTAACCTCTAATGTTTACCTGATCACTCAAGGTTACGCATTTCGTCCACAAAAATTTGCGAGTATGATTCGGTTAGTCAGTGCCCGAGTTATGTCAGCTTATGTAGGTTTGGACGTCTGTTTGGATGTTGTTCTTTACCTCTCCCAAATTCTGGAATCCGTGATCCTTGGCGACTGCATCTGCTGTATCCTTACCACCGACTACGTGCAATACCCATTGCTGGGTGTAATAACACTCGGTAAACTTCACTAAGGAGCAACACAGGCACAGCAAGAACAAATGAATCATTGTATTTATTGGGGGGGTCTCTTGAGCGTATGCGAAAGTAAACAAAATCTCTTCTATAGCAGATTAGTTCTTTTGTTTATACTAGTAGTTGTAGTAGTAGTAGTGAAAAGGCTAGATCATCTTTATCTCACGGAGATGGGTTTGATATATCGGCCATGTAGACGAGAAGGCACTCTGGGTAGGTTCCCCAACATTTCGCCGCACATATTGTGATCACTCTGTATAAGACTACGAGGTTTCTATGCGGTTTGTCCACGTCCAAAACATCACTGATAGCACGCGCCGAACTATGGGTAAAAGTCGTTTGCACCACGAGTACGTAAACTGTCACCAAAAACACTCGCGTACACTTGGCTGACTGTCGGTCTACTGTGGGGTCTGTTGGCCTGCTATAGCTATAGCCTTCTCTCTAGGCTTCCTTCCTCCTGCTGTCGCCTGTGTTGCGCGAGATACAGTCCATTCGTGCAGATCCCTGGCGCATGTCTTGTCAGATTCCATTGCGCGCGCTCAATGATTTGCCACTCTTATCTATCAAAAATTTTCAAATCTTCCGTCGAAACGTTGACCTCGTTCGTTCGACTCTTATCGAGGATTTTACTGATATAAATCTCGCCCGTCCCGCTCGAACGTACTATAATTAAAAAGAAAACTTGGCGCAGTCTGCATTTTTTTATACCTACCATCGGGCACGCGTCCAACTTTTTTTCGGAGGCGAAAATTTATCGAGCCCAAGGGCTCGAAGGGTCTCTTCACTTTGGTTCAGATGATACAATTACAGATGGCGCCCATCGCAAAATGAGTAAAAACAACGGAAGTGCGGTGCCGGATTCCTACACACAACGTTAAACAAATGCAAATTGACTGCATCCTTGAATGTCGTGAAACTAATTTTAATATTCATGAAGATCATGTGCAGTATCATAGTACAATATTAATTAAATCATAACCTCGTTGTCACGCAAAAAGGGTATTATTACCTACGACTTAATTATCCACGACTTAACACCCCCCAAAAGTTTTCGCCACTACGGGGGCATCGGCAGGCCCGAATTATTATTCTTATAGCCCGCGTCTGTGGCACGTCTTAAGTTGTTTGGCTTCCAGCATTCGCCGAGGAGTAAAGTAAAACCAAAGAAAAACCTTCACTCTAAACGCAGGGCATGACATTCGAACTCAACCTAAATATTTTCTGTAAGAAAACGATTGTTTTGATTTAAGAAGGCCGTTGTTTTGAAAATAATGTTAAACATGCCGATAGATGGCGCTTTAGTTCCTCATCGTAAGAGAGGTCTCCTAGAGGGTATATAACCGCATACATGTCTATGGAGCATCAGTGATTGCGCTATTGTACCTTCAATGTACCTGACGTAGAAATGTCCAAGAGCTCTAATATTGATGGAAAGAGACTAAAAAGGGGCACCGGGTGTTTCCTCTAGTTACAATATTCTTATTTGGTTGCGTTACTTGCAATCCATCTAAAATATTACTGCTTTCATAATAACATGTTCTGTTAATAATAATAACACTCTGTTGTCATAGTTCAACATAAGTCCACTTCATCGGGGAACCACAGCCCACCAAACTCGAGTTTGCAGAATAGAGGTTAAAAACATCCAGGACACATGGCAAACCAAAAATTATAAGTAAAGAAATATATACCTAGTCTGGTAAACACATAAAATGAACTGATAATAAATAAAACTGATAAACACAACTTCACAACACTAACTGAAACCGCGACCGAATTATAACCTGCACAATGGGCGTGGCTCAAGCATGAAAAGGAGATATTCGTTACATACGCTCCAATTGGTTCCCGGCTCACAGAGATTGTTCTGATTGGTCCGTTGAGTACATAGAGTTGGATACACTTAAAACGCTAATGCGCTCTTTCCTAAAATTCCAAGACATTAACCAAACAGTTAATGACATTAACACAATCAAACTCATTTCGAAACGTTTGGGAACCGCTTGCGTATGTGATTAGTACCGTGATTCGCCGCCAGAGTCTTCAGCAAATAATCAAATCAACATCAACTCGATTCCCCGCAACACCATGCGCACTAAAAGATAAACCAACGAAAATTCCGACACCTTTTCAAGGTTATTCCAGCCCTGCGAGGGTAAAAAGGTCGAGCTTGTCGGTTAGTTTGCGGCTAACTTCGCGCTGTTTGTACCGGGGAGCGGCCTGCTGCTTCTCGCATGCCATTCAGTTGAAGTGTTTTGGTTCTTGTATATTATTTATATTTCTTAATTCTTAAGAACCGAAAAATAAGCCAAAGATGGACCTGAATCTGTCAGTATTGCAGGAACCTCGCGGTGTCATGCGAATCTTCCATTTCGTAAGTTTATTTTTAAACTCTTATTTACAAATATTTTCTAATCTATGCTTCACAGGTGTTCGCGATTGTGTCATTCGCTACCACCGTGGATTTTGCCGGCCAGCTGACGTTGTCGTGTGGTGACTCTAAAGCCGACTTGGGTATTGATTACCCATTTGCTTTAGACTTCCAAAAGACTCTTCAGACTGCCACGGAGAATTGCACGACTTCCATAGTCGGAAGTTTTGCTTCAGACGCTAGATTCTACGTCTGCACGGGAGTGCTATCCATGCTTTACGCTTTAGCAATCCTTATCGTTTATACAAAGTTCGACCAACTCTACAAAACCAATGAAAATGTACCTCTAGCAGTAAGTATCCGTAAAAAAACATGAATGTAAAGCTTCAACCACGTTTGGCCTTGAAACTCAAAGAAACAGTGTCAGAGCTTCAGTGGCAACCGTCGTTCTGGGGTGAATATTTTTTTAAAAGTACTGAGATAATTGTGATGTTTTAGGATTTCATATTATCCGTTGTCTTGGCCATTTTCTGGCTATCCAGTAGTGCAGCTTGGGCCAATGGCCTTACTGGTCTGAAGCATATCACATCGAACGTTGTTTGGAAACCAGACACCTGTACGACTGCTGTGTGTTCAGTTTCGTCTGTCAGCTTTTCTTCGTTAAACATATCAATAGTAAGTTTGTGTTATTTTATATGCTATACTGTTTTATATATATTCTACTTTAAACAATACAAATTTATTACCTGGTTTAAGATACCTATAAATAATCAAAAGATCGGAGATACTAGATATGAAATAGATAATATCTTTTGACATTAACATTGTTTATTTTTCTGTACCTACAGGTTATAGGTTTTTTGAATTTCTTCCTGTGGGCAGCTAACTTATGGTTCTTATATAAGGAGACCAAGTGGTTCCAGAAGCCAGTGCCAACACCCGAAGCGTAGGAATCTTGACTAGAAGCGAGCCGCACAAAAATTAATAACCACCTAGTCATAAAAAAGTATGTCCCCTTAAGTGTGAGACTAGAGAGAGATCGCTAACTTTCTTCACTCGGTACTGTTACGTTAAAAATTAATAGGATAAAATATTATTATTATTATAATACTACTGTTCAGTTTTCTTTTTAAGTTTTTTTTTGATTATTAGAGTTTAAGTTTGTAATATGTATTATTATTTTTCATGATTTAGTTTTTGTATATTTTATTCTTTGTGTTAAGCACAAACTCTATTGCCAATAAAACCGTTAAACCAAAGTTAGAGTTTTGTTTTAGTGTCTTTATACAGTCTTTTCTTTTGTTTTAAAATCGCTACGCTTGATTACATGATTAATTTCATTGCATCGACAACGCCATCTTTAAGGCAGTAGCTAAAGCTTTAGGCAATTAACCGATTCGCGCCTAAAATCGTCAGCGCCATCTTTTAGGCGGTAGCCGAAACCTGCACTTGGGATTTACAGGGAATTAGGGTTTCGCTTGTCTTGGTAATCACGAGAGAAGTTGCTTTTGACAGCTTACAATATTCTGTTATGGGTGTACGCCGAGATAACACGTCCTAAGGTCAGGATCGCTGTTTTGCACTTAAATTCTCGTTGAACGTGTGTTAAAGTGTCTCAAAGCGGCCGAGATTGCACCACAAGTGAAGTAATCGTATATTCAGTGGACAGGTGCCAGAAGAGTTTAGTGTAAATAGGAGAAATACAGGTGCGTACGAAAGACTGATTGGCCAGAAGGGGAGGTTTTATTTTGAGGAAATGCACGGTGAAAGTTTATAGATACCTAGATCTAAATATAAATACTCGAATGTGTTGTTAAGAAGAGACAACCGCGGTATGCCGCATTAGCATATTAAAAACGGGCACTTCGGACGAATTTAAATATGAAAGCAATCATCCAGCAATCATTGTATTATTATTATTCGAGTCTGCTGGTTTTAATCTCATAGGAAGTGATGGCGCGTACGATTCGTGGGTGTCCAGACTTTTATCTCGGCACTCGGATGCTGGCAAAAAATGTGAAGGACCTCGCAATATAGGTCATATTAAGTTGCCCTCTCATCAAGGGCAACCCCCAGCTGCGTCAGCCTCCCCCGCACCCCCACTAACGCCATTCAACCCCTAAACTCTCGAAAAGTAGGCCACATCTCGGTTCTTGATTATTTCATCATCCATTCATCGCTAATTCCGATGAATCGGGCGCACGAATCCGTTGGGAATTCAAAATTTGGCGCGTTTTCGGCGAATACGCAACCCTTTTTGCTTGTAGCGGGTGGCCGTCATCACGGGGGTGGTATCGACGTGCGTCGACGTACATGCGCGCGAGCATTCACCACTGTGGCGGTAGTCGATAGGGTTTTTATGCGATTTCAGAGCGAACCCCGTAGTCGTGCTTACGAGAAAACCCCCATTTTTGCAACCCCACGAAAAACCGTAAGTCGACCTACCCCAAGATTATCGTAACTATTCTTTACCGCAAGTATTTTTTAATGTTGCGAAACGGCCTCGTTTCATCCCCACTTTTAACTGGATATAGTCGTACATATTACGTCTGTTCTTCTGTTTTTCCTTTTTTCTTTCCTCATAACTCGTTTTTTACCGTATGTCTTGCCACCATATGTATCCGAACGCCAAACAATGTGTTGTCATCACCACAAAACCCTGTAATCTAAATCGCCTAAACCTTATCTAAATTCAGAAAAACCTTTTTTGGTCACAAATTCAATAAAAACTTTCTTCCAGAGGGAACATGGCGTTTGCTGGGCTCAAGAAACAAATTAATAAGTGCAACCAGGTAACTTTTAACAACCCAAAACACCAAATTACAATTCCAACCATACCTAATCTTCTTTCAGTATGTTACCGAAAAGATGGGTGGTGCTGAAGGCACCAAGCTAGACCTAGACTTCATGGACATGGAAAGGGTAAATCACCTCACGCAAACCATCTCCCAGAAAAAAATAATTATCTTCGTATTCCAGAAAACCGACGTTACCCATGAGTTAGTGGAAGAACTCCAAGTTAAAACAAAAGAATTCCTACAGCCTAATCCGAACGCTCGGGCTAAGATGGCTGCAGTCAAAGGGATAAGCAAGCTGAGCGGTCAGGCTAAGTCCAACACGTATCCTCAGCCCGAGGGTGTGCTCGGCGATTGCATGCTAATGTACGGCAAGAAGCTGGGTGACGATAGCATGTTCGGACAAGCGTTAGTTGAAATGGGGGAGGCGCTCAAACAGATGGCCGATGTGAAGTATTCCTTGGACGATAATATCAAGCAGAACTTTTTGGAACCCCTACATCATCTGCAAACGAAAGACTTAAAGGAAGTTATGGTGAGTTAAGTTTATTAATGGTGAGCCATTTTCTAAAACGATGATATTTTTATTATATTGCAGCATCATCGTAAAAAGCTGCAAGGTCGTAGGTTGGACTTTGACTGCAAAAGACGAAGGCAGGCAAAAGGTACGTAGATTTAATTGAGTTTGGATGAAGAACTTGTACGAACTTGCATGTTTTGTTAGTTACTCCGGGGAAATCCCCGTATTCCACTCCGGTAAAAACGCAAACGAGACCCTCTTCTGGTATGTTCACTTTTCTTACCGGATTATTTTTCGTTTTTACTTTATTTACCTTTTTGCTATTTCTATATATTATATGTGCAGACAGTAGTTGGCCGATTTCTTGGCCGTTCGAACCGTTTATCTCCCAGTTATTTGATTTGAAGACACTAAAAGTAAACAATTGGTTGTCAGTTACCGTAATTAGTTGATATCAGTTACAATTATATTATTTTCTTTGTATTAGTAAGGTAAACGTCCCAAATTCAGAGACAGTCCTAAATTCCAAATTAACCAGTCCGAATTTTGGACATTTACCTTAAAACAATTTTTTTAATTTGATCCCCTGCTTCAAACTTCAACCATAATTAATAAATTTTATAGATAGACTTAGAAAATTTAGAATAAAACATTAGCGCTTCTTCTAAAGACTTATAATTTCAATTATGATTTATCGTTTTGTTTAGTTGAACGCAGTGCATGAACGTATCTTTTTGTTCGCATATGCAGGTTCGCATATTACAGATGACGAGATAAGAATGGCGGAAGATAAGTTCGCAGAGTCCCTGCAGTTGGCCCAAATGGGAATGTTCAACCTGTTAGAAAACGATGTAAGCGTAATCATTCCAAAAAAACGTGCACGCGAGTAACAATCGTTTGTTTTCTTTTGTGCCGTAGGTAGAACAAATTTCTCAGTTGGCTACGTTTGCCGATGGTCTATTGGACTACCACAGTCAGTGCACAGAGGTCTTACGAACTCTTGCAGAAACTCTACATGAAAAGTAAGTTAAAAATAAAATAGACAAAAAATAAACTGTGCTCAACTCCCCCAAGAGTATAATTACAGAACTATAGCTTTAGCTATTGGGCAACAGATGGCGGTTTATTGTGATTTATTTATATTTGATTTGAATAAGCTTGTGTGTGTGTGATTTTGTTGGGTTAATTGTTAATTTTTGATTGTTTGTTGTTAATTTAGGAGGGATGAGGCAGCGAGCCGCCCGAAAGTAGAATTTGTCCCGAAAACATTAACCGACCTCGAGGGCGTCGATGGATTGAATGGTACGAATTTTAACAATCCCGTTATAAGTACTCGCCCTACGCCTGTTTTTAGGTCCACATCCAACACAAAACCTCCCCAAAATTCTGACCTTTTAGATTGTTGGAACATAAATACAGGTATTTTTTCGTTTTGTTTTGTTTTATGTTTTATGTTTTCTATTTTCTATTTTATTTTTATACAACTTGGTTATTAACATACCCTCTAACACACACCCTTTATTATTGAGTTGTTTGGTTTTCGTTTTCGATTGATTTTTATCCGAGTACGCGAATAATACAGAAATATCCTGGCCGGGCGCCAACGTTTATTTTTGGCTGTTGAGTAGTCGATATAGATATTGCCGAATTGTGTGTTTACCTCCGCCGACTGTCGTAATTTCTCTATCGGTAAACAAAGGTCAAAATAATTTCGATAAATGAACTGCATCGCGGCTATCCGTAGGCATCTGAATTGCTTCGACAATTCTAATGACAGCTCTTTATTAACAGGCTCTCCGCAGCTATCTTCACCCCAGCACAAACCCTATCAACTTGAACTTCACTCTGGACAACATTCGGCCAATGGTAAGCCCAAAATGCATCTGCATGCTTACCATTTTTTGGCCGGTTTTCATTATAATGCTTTTTTCTTAATTTTCGACTTGAAAAATTTATTTTCTAACCTATTTGCACTTGCACTGTCAACAAGGTCAATTCGAAAATACTATATAACTATCGTGTTCTTAACTTAATAATCAAAAATAATTATATTAAGCCCAGTACATACTAACAAGACTAACAAAACACATTAAGCTGTTTTTTATGATTATTATTTATGACATTGCGCTAATTGTAAAAGCAAACAACAGTTTTAAACGTGCCTAAATCAACCGATAATTAATTATATTAAGAATTTTATTTAATAACAAATAGAGATGTTTCAAACTAAGAAGAGGGTACCCTTCCACCAAAAAAGTAAATAAGTGGCAAAATAGGATAGAAACATAAGTATTAGACTGATTAAATAATAAAAACATGCTAAAAGAATACTTATCTATGGGCTGTTGGTGGTTTGGCGTTAGTGAACTGTCACATATATAAGGTTATCTATAGGCTGTCAGTGGTTTGGCGTTAGTGACGCCAAATATTACCGGCTAACGGCCGCGGTAATACCGACCGCGCGCTTTAAGCTACAATAGCGCCATCTGTCGACGGTCCTAATAACTACTGGTCACCCTTCAAAACCAACATACGTTCTTGAATGCATTGGTTTTATTTTATGACGTCAAACACTCTTTTTAGTTTGAAACAACTCTATATATATATATATATAGCAACACCGTATATTAAAAATAAAATAACAAGTCTCTAATACGAAATTCTCGATAGCATCGCCGTTGCCGTCGCCAATGAAGAGCCCTGCAAGGACACCGATGACGAAACCAGCATGTTGTACGGCGTTGTATGACTTTGAGCCGGAGAATCCCGGAGAGTTAGGTTTTAAGGTAAAGATGGCGTCGTTGGCGAAACACGAGTCTAACTTACGTATTTTTTGGCAGGAGAACGACATAATAACGTTGATAAACAAAATCGACGAAAACTGGTTTGAAGGTAGCGTCAACGGACGTACTGGATACTTCCCGGTTTCTTACGTTCGAGTTGACATTCCGCTGCCATAAATGTTCTTCGGTGTAACTTTCGACGAGCACTGAACACCGTTTTGTTATTATATTTAATCGATTGGTTAACAATTTGTATTTGAATTTTTTACATATACATATTATATAAATACATACCTATACATACGATGTAATTAATTGATTAATTAGTTAATTGATTGTTGAACTATTTCTTCGACTTAATTTTGTAACGTTCGTTGCTTGCCTTTGTAATGAGTTACGTCTTTTTGGTTCCTCGAGCGCTAGAGATTTAAAAACGATACGATAAAGAAAAAAGATATCAACCACAATGGATATGTACAAATGTGATGAACGCTGTATGATTATGATTTAAACGACGTTTAAGAACAAAAAATCTTTTATTGAATTGTTGATTAATGACTCTGTTCTATTTTTAGTGGTGTTCTGTCTATAAACATATATATACATACTATATATACATGCATACACTATATAAAGATAACAATATATACGAGATAGTATCTTGTATTATGGATGTACAAGTCTCTATGATCTATTGTTTATTTTTTAATTTTTTCTCAACAAAACTAAATAATAAAACCTGATTAATTAAAAAATATTTTTAGATAATTAAAAAAATATTTTCCAATTAATTATAAAAAAATAATTTACTAGTATATTAACTCTTTTGTGATATTCTGTTGATTTGTCTTGTCAAACGTCCATTAAAAATATAAAAAAAAGAGAAATTGCATGACTCGTTTTAACGTATAAAAGATGAATAATTATCAACGAGCGCGCTTCAAACTTGATTAAATCTACTTCTATAATTACGCACACTGACTCTTGGGCGGCTTCCAAACTTACAGTTTTGATTCCGATTCGATCTAAATACTTCGGAAAAGATGATGAGAGCAAAAAAACTATATAAATATATATTATATACGCGTATATATACATATTATATGTGTTATTATGCCAGGAAAAAAAAATAATAAGAGATGTCGTCAAGTTATTCTAACTCTGCATGAATTATAAAATACAAAATAAAAGTTGTTTGAAAAATAAGTGTTTTAAATGAAAATTAAAGGACGAAAAAATAAAAATATATGAATTCTGTTCCTCAATGTGTGAATTCGTTCAACGTTGTCATATAGGATTGCTGTAAGTGTATTAATTATATTTGTGTGAATAATATGGAATATAAAAAAACAATGGGAAACGCCAGATGTACTCATATATAACCATAACGAACAAAATGTTTTGTTTTTTTCCGACAACAACAACACTGTATTCAAAGAAATATAAGAGGTACTTATCTGGTTCTTGACAATACATAGGTTTAAAAGAAAAATTAAATAAGTAAAGTACCACATAAGGCTATTGTTATAAAGCGTGTTTTTAAAAATCCGTTACGAGATATATTAGATAGACGCATTTTACATTTTTTCATTAGTTAGTCCAGCAGATTGTTTAGGCAATACGAAAGTGAGAGAGAGGCGGAGAGAACAAACCGATTTTTAATTATATTCAAGTATAAAATTTATCAAGCGTTAATCGTCAATTAAATCCTACTTTGAACACATCACAATGTAAATGACACGTTGAAATCAAAGAAATCTTTATTACTATTTTTCTTTTTCAGATGTAGATGTTACCAAACTTGTTATTATACATGTATACAAATTGAATGTTACCTTATATGCATTAATAAAAGATTGTCGCTAACTACCGCCTATTTATTTTCTTCGTCTTATCCAATCAATTGAAAATAATATTCCCTTACATGGCTTCATCGCACCTGAACGACTTCAATATCCTATTTCCCTTGCATTCTACAGTTTCGAACTAACATTCTTACCAACAACTGCGCATCAACAATGAGAACCGAAAGAACTGCATTATTAACTAGTGACCCCACGCCAAATTATGCGTTCGAAAGCAGCATAGCCCAACGAAGAAAGCGACAAGTACGACAATTCCAAATCTGCTTATGTAGCATCTTAATGTAAGTACAAATGGACTAACAAAAGGACCTATAGAACATAATTTCCTTCTAGTTTTGTCTTAATCTTGGCATTGATTGTCTCAACTACCTTAAGCTTACATGACATGACAACCGATAACTCTACGGACAACTTTTCAATACCTGTGAATAATTTCTTTCTAATCCCCGGTTTGATTCCTTGTAATATAAACGTAACGTATTTTAATAATTCCTCTGAGTACTTCAAAGCTATAGATGAGAGTCAAAAAGACTTGAGGAAATTGTTAGAGAAGGAGGTGGAAAATCCAATTTTGGAGACTAATTCTCCGAGCTATAGGCACCAAATGGTCACAGCTTCCAATAATAAAAGCAAGGAGTTGTCGTTAGTTGGTTATATGGAAGAAATAGCCACAAGGAAATATCACGGGTACTTATTTTCCCAGACTAAAAAAAACCCAAATTTAAAATGCTTGCTTTTAGAAACCGAACGTTTGATACTTCAATTTGCGTCAACAATACCGAACTAAACATCTTAGAAAGCCCCAACAACTGCGAACAATTCAAAACCTACCGCTCGTACAATGGGAGTTGCAACAACTTGAAAAATCCTTTAAAATTCGGCGTTGCCTATACGGCTTTCAGACGGATCTTACCAGCGAACTACTCGGACGGCATCAGCAACCCAAAATCAGGCGTGAATTCCAGTCTACCAAACCCTAGAGCAATCAGCAACATCGTTCACAGACCGTACTTTAGAAGCGATCCAAAATTCACGGTAATGTTGGCGGTTTTTGGTCAATTCTTGGACCATGACGTAACAGCAACTGCAGCGAGCCGAGGGAAACATGGTGCGCCAATATCATGTTGCAGCGAATCTGAAATAAAACACCCAGAGTGTTTCCCGGTGCTTTTAGACCAGGAAGATCCCTATTACAGCGTTTATAACGTGTCTTGTATGAATTTTGTTCGATCAGCACCTGCACCTACCACGTGTTTAGGTCCTAGGGAACAAATGAATCAAGTTTCAGCGTTTATAGATGGGTCTGTGGTTTACGGAACCAATGAGGATGCGGTAACTAACTTGAGGTCTTTCGAAAATGGGACGTTGAAGGTGTTTATCACCCCTGATAACAGGTCTTTGCTACCAGTTTCTTATGATCCTTTGGATGGATGTAATAGGGATGACCAGAAAAAGCTTGGAAGGTATTGTTTTATGTCTGGTGACTCCAGAGCAAACGAAAATGTGCATTTGACCACCATGCATTTAATCTGGACGAGGCAGCATAATAACCTAGCGGGACAAATAAAAAAGATCAACCCTCGCTGGACAGATGAACAAACATTCCAGGAAGTTCGCAAAATACTGATTGCTCAGCTCCAACATATCGCCTATAACGAGTTTCTGGCAGTTGTCATAGGTGATAAACTTATGAGGAAGTTTGATCTCCTCCCTAAGAAACAAGGTTATTATCATAATTATAACGACACAGTTGATCCAACAATAGCTAATAGCTTCGCAACAGCTGCGTTCAGATTTGCCCACTCTCTCATACCAACTTTGGTGACCTTTATAGGCAAAGATACGTCAAGCGTCGAATACCTCAAACTACATCAGATTTTATTTGATCCGTTCTTGCTATATGATCCAGGAGAATTGGACAAAATTATCAAAGGTGCTGTCTACACTCAAATACAAGCGAATGACCCATACTTCACACCAGAGGTATGTTTATTTTACTATTTTCATTTTCCCGTCTCCCACTCTCTATTATGTACGCTATATAACCACAAAATTATTATAGTAAAACAAAATATGTTAGCACATCAGACCCCCTAGAGAAAAAAAAATGCCTACGGCACTGGTGAGAAAAAGTATTATTGTTGTATTTTAACTATTGTAAAAAATTTCATTAATTAATAATTTAGGGAACTTAACAAGCTGAATCTACCGATTAGCTCATTCCCACTGTCAAAACTAAGATGTTCAGAACATCAAATACCCGAAAAACATGCAATAACATGCAGAAATCCTACCTTTTTGACGTCTTGATATCTTATTAAAAATCGCTTTCTCCCCAGGGCACCAGCATCTGAACTGTTCCTTAGATACCACCGAACACAAAGCACACACAAAATCACGCAACCGAGAGTTTTTTCTCACCGAAATCTCGAAAATAAACGGAGGAATATTCATACGACCGACCGCCATACCGTGACTTTGACGTTTCGGTCGTGCACATCGCGCAATGCACGCTGGGAACCTGGGTGCCAACGAAATGCGAAATTATCGTGAAATTTGAGATCGCCTGCTTCGTGAGATGTTCGTATTTTGAAAACGTTGAACGGGACATCGAAATTACACTGTTCGTAAACGTCAAAACGTGAAATCTCCGGCATATTTGCAAGGGAGGTTATAATTCGCATTACCGACAGTTCTAATGTATATGAGAACGGCCGGTATTACAGTTTACGATAATCCCTTATTGGAATTATGCGTTTTGACTATCGATATTTAAAATATGTAGATGGTTCGAATGTAGAAAAGAGCCGGGGCAGAAGCAAATATAGATTTTTATTATAAACCGAACAGTGTTTAAATAATATTGACTACAATCTTTATGCTCGGTTTTTTATTGTTTTTGTTTGCAGCTGAAGGGACGCTTATAATGCAACGAGAACGGTCGGTATAACAGTTTACAATAACCGCTTATTGTTATTATATGGCTTTTGTCCATCGATGTTTAAAATATGTAAATATAGGTAGATAGTTTGAATTCCTTGAAATATTTTTGGGATATGTTTAATATCGTGGTTTAATATATAAATTAACTAGGGCACAAGCAAATATAGAATTTATTGTTAAAACGAACATCTTTAATATTAAGATTTTCGTTCTGTCGAAGTATATTTTGTGATGTGAGATATGCTTCGTTTTTTTGATTGTTTTTGTTTGCAGCTGAAGGAGCATTTGTTCGAGAGGCTGGACGAAAATTTGAATACATCTAGAGTCTGTGGGCTTGACCTGGTCTCTCTCAATATACAGCGAGGACGCGACCATGGCCTACCGGGATACGCGAAATGGCGCGAAATCTGTTCTCTGTCCAGACCGAGCAAGTTCGACGATTTGCGAAACGACATTGACGCAGATACACTGGATTACATCACAAGTGTTTACAGGCAAGTTTATGCAAGCCCGATTTGACGAAAATACAGTAATTCAGTCAGTATTAGATATGAAAGATGTTGTTAACAACTGATTTGTTGGATGCTAACATGATTGTACCTAAAAAAAACTCTCGTGTTTTCTATAAATACCGATTTTACGCATCTTAATGGCGAAACAAACACATTGACCCATTTTGAGACGGTTAAAGAAAGTGCCCTCCCTATAGCTAGCTTAGTGTGGCGACTATTTTTACCTACAAAGTTTGCGCGCACACTTTGATACATCTTATTTATATAAGTGTCTTATGCATGTATAATTAGCATTCTGCGTTTTTCGCTTTTGGGTGCTCGGACGCGAATTTCTAGCCTACACAAAAAACCCACAGCACAGGTCCGCATGTCAATACCTTTTTCCGATGCGTGTGACGCTGGTTCTCCATGTTTGGAGTAACGATTCGTCACCGTTATGTAGGGTGACCAGCTTAAAAAATATACCAAAATACCAGCGCACGATTTTCAATTTATTTTTTCCTGTATAGGAACGTTGAAGATGTGGATCTGTACACTGGAGCGTTGAGTGAGAAACCAGTGGACGGAAGCATGCTGGGACCAACGCTAAACTGCCTCATAATTGACCAATTTCTCAGATTGAAGATAGGCGATAGGCACTGGTACGAAAACCCTGGAGTTTTCACGAAAAAACAATTGGGGGAAATCAGGAAGACCACGTTAGCCAAAATATTGTGCGATAACTCTGATAGCGTCCAGGAGATCCAGCAGTTTGTGATGGAGAACGTGAGGAGCGACAACAAGGAAGTGAGATGCAAGGCTATTGCGAAGACGAATCTTGAGCATTGGAAAGAGCTACGACGGGTTGCAGTCGCCAACCAGGGCATGGCCATCGAACGTTTTAAGTCACCAACATCTGGTGCGATACTCGAAGCATAGGTACTCCTATGCTGTAGTCTTTAGTAGTATCTCCAAAACAAACTTTCAGTGGAAACGCATATACGGACATCGCTGAGGTCAATACTGACAAGGCTACATCTTCAATTCATATATTACTCACTCTACGTTATATACAGCCGGTCCCAAAGTGTACATCATCATCTTAGCACACTATGACCGCTGTTCTGCATGGTTAAAATCTCATAGCATGCAAATAATTGTTTGTTTTGAGAGTTCTATACTAAGCAGATTTTGGAACTGCACTGAGTGCAAAAAAAAACACAGGAAGTCACTTGATAGTTATTGTAGTCTTATATATATATATTATATAAAACAGTGCAACTTGTTTAACAATTGGGTGTATTTCATCTATTTTATTTCTTACTCAATAATGAGCTATATAATAATAATGAGAATATACTGAGCTGTGTGCCACCATTCCTTTATCTGATAAGAAAGATTTTTTATGAATGCAAACAGGCGCTATATGTTATCTGACACTGACACTGTATTTTTTGCTAAGTTGTATACCGTACCACCAAAAATACACAGTTAAATCGAAAATCCTATTGAAAAATCCTAAATAATTTGAGCTATTTTAGAAAGAAAAATACAGATGTCAACCTCGTTATATATTCACACCATGTGGGTGTTTTATTATGTTCTGTTTATAAGTATATAGTAGACCTGTTTTTATTTTTTAGTGGAACTTTTGTACGTATTTCGTTTGCGAATAGAAATCTTATAAATAAATTGGTTTGTTTTGTTGCTTTGTAATCATCCAGTGTCCCTTATCTCTTGCGTAATTGAAAAGTGTGCTAGTCTGTTCAGGGAGCAAAAGTAGCGAATGAACTTGAGGTTCACGGTAGGTCAAAATCTAAACATAAAAAGCCGCGCTATTTTTAATGGTCTAGGTTATTGTCAGACGCTTGTTGTTCATTCCTCCGATATGTTCGGACAAGCGGGGTATCCCCTGTAGGTTTATGTAAAATACCGTTTCGATATGCACTGAAAGATTGCATTGTTATTTGCAGACGACGTAATATCGCGTGTATATGTAGAAGCCCACGTGATCGCACTACATTATTATCTTAGCTGACATAATATTTTATATATAAAGATTTTTGATGTATATTTATAACCTGTTGTTTATTAAAATCGAAACGCCGGTTTTTCTGACTTATAATTTTTTCTGTGCGTGCTCTCTCTCTAGTCTAGATATAAATTGGTGATCTTGCGCGTTTGTAGGAACACATAATTTTTGGTTGGATCCAGGGTTTTGTGTGCGTTGGCGTTCACAAAACCCTGGATCCAACCAAAAATTATGTGTTCCTAATACAGATGACGTCAGCGCGCTCTGGTGTACGTCGCCGCACTATTTTAGGAGCGTAGACGGTGTTTGGCATTGGCATGAATACAATTTCATATTATAATACGCTCTCGGATTTTTTCTGTCTCTATCTAAAGATGAGTCGGTTGGGGTATAAAAAAAATTCTCGTTCGGTTTTCCGTTATTTTATTGAAAATTGCGCTTCCGTTACAAAAAAAAGGAAATAAAAATGGGCTGTGTGTCATTTTATTTCCTCACAATTTAGACAAAAATATACCTTATATAACCTAACATAGCAAAATAAACAACATTCTCTCGTTGTATGTACAAACAATAAACAAATACAATTTCTTCTTGTTTTTTTTTTTTTTAAATAACGACATACACTTTTTATTATTTATAACATATTTTTTCTTAGTCTGCAGTATAAATAAATAGTGAAATCTCACAGTCCACTTCACACATTTATTTCTCTTATTTACAATAAACAAACTCTTCAAGAACACTCGTCCGCGCACTCTTAACACACCCGTAAAAAACTATTTCCGCTGCCGCCTTTTTGTACTAAAACGTACAGATTTTCTCACACACAAATATTCACATCTTCTTTCACATTATCATCATCGATTGTGGCCATCGCCACCACCGATTATGGTAAGGTGTCGTAGATTATGTCCCTTGCTGATTCCGACAGATGCTCGGGGAAACGAATGTCGAAATTCACGATGACGTCTCCTCTCCTTGTTGGCTCCTTCGGCAACGGCAACCCTTGACCCTGCAGGCGTTTCACCATGTTCGGCGTCACAATCTCATTCGTAAAATGCAACGGGACCATCTTATCAGAGGACATTGTCGGTACACGGATTGTACACCCACATAATGCCTGGAATACAAGAATTATCATTAGTATGCTTTGTTATTCATTATAAGTTATATTTTTACCTCTTTCAACGTAATCTTTGCGGTAAAACGAATATCACTGCCCTCCCTCTTGAAATACGGATGTGGTTTATCCCTGATGATGAAAACGATGTCCGCGGGGATCTTCCCTCTCCCCTGGTCGCCTTCCCGTTGGAATGTAATCTTCGTACCAGCTTTCCATCCCGGCTTGACGTTAATCGTAAGTACTTTGTCCTCCTTTTTGGTCGTCCCGTCCGTTTGTATGACTTTCCTGCTGATCTTCATTTTCTTCGTGCAACCCTTCATAATATCCTCCAAGGAAACGTACAAATCGTGCTCGATAGGAGGATCTTGCAGCTTATCCTTGGCCCCGCGGTTCGGACTGTTATGGAAGTTAAACGAGTGGCTTCGAAAGGCGCCCCCAGGACCCCCGGGTCTCGGTTGGCCAACGTTCCCCAGCCCGAAGGGGTCGTCAACGTCCATACTCTCGTCGTTAAAACCGAACATCCTGTTTCCTCCGCCTCCAAGATCGAAGAACGCCTGGAACGGGCTGGCGTTGCCGAAGAATTGAGCAAACGTAGCTCTGGGGTCCCCGTGGAAGGTGTAGTTGAAGTTTCCGGCACCCGGATGGCCTGATCCGGCGGAGTGGTTGCCTTTAAGGCCTTCCTCGCCCAGTTGGTCGTAGATGTCGCGCTTTTTCTTGTCGGAAAGGACCTCGTAGGCCTCCGCGACTTCCTTGAAGCGCTCCTCCGCCCCGGGGGCCTTGTTTTTGTCCGGGTGGTACTTCAGCGCTAGCTTGCGATACGCTTTTTTGATGTCATCGTCGCTGGCGCTCTTCGTTAGTCCTAAGATTTTGTAGTAATCCTTGCCCATTGTAGCTGTGTTTGGCGATAATTTTAGGTTTTCTTCGGGAGTTTCTCGCAGGCCAAAATATTTTGACACTCGTCAACGGAATTCGCCACTAAACTAGCACTAACTTCACCAACAAACGCTGTAGCCTACAATGAGAGCAGCGAACGCAACTTCGGCAATATATATGCGCCTACAAATGAGTTCCAGAACCGAACTAAATCGAATGTACTAGAACGCCGCCCGAGCCAGTAGCGTACCACTCATTATCTAACTCATAAACATTATATTAAGCACGAAATTTTAAACGAAATACTAATAAACACTCACCTAGAATCCATCGCAACCCAACCCAATAATAACCAATACAAAACCTACTTTAAATAATCGAGAAATTCCCATAATACCCCCTACACACGAACCACCACTGGATTTTTAACCACAAATCCATCTAACCTTCAAACCTCGCAACTCGGAAACGCGCCGCTAGGTGGCTGTCAAACTCCGGCAAACCCAACAGATGGCGCCTAAATTCAAAACAAACCGGCTATGTGAATATGCTATGTGAATAATCCAATGAGAGTTTAAAAAATGCCACCCCCGCAAGAACCAGGGCCAGAAGTAAAAACTAAACCATTGAGCCCCCTAAGCAAACTAACATTCTCACATTTCAGCACTGCCTAGCAAAATCAATAATCGTAATACACCCCGGATCTTTATACTTGCGGATCGGTCGAGCTTCTGATTTAAACCCGACAACTATACTGCATGTAATTGCTAGGAGGTGTAAACCGGGTGGGCAACGTTATAAAGACTCTTTCCTACCACCAAGAAGTGAAACGGTACGTATGTAAACCTGCAAAGATTTTTTTTTGTACGTTATATTTTAGTGTACCACGCAAGAGTTGGAAGATACTCGGTTATCGGTATCGCATACGCTGCAGTCTTGCTTGCAATCAGATGGTAGAAGACGTTACGCGACGCCTCCGCAACAAATAGCAGCGTTTAATCGTAGATCTCAAGCGCAGATTCTGGGTACAAGCGGTGGAGAATGGGTGAAACCGGAAGAGGATATCGTAATAGGGAGCGATGTGCTACTCTTAGACCCAAACGAAGAATTTAACGTGCACTTTCCGTTCCGTAGAGGGGATTTTAATTTACATCCAGGCCCAGGTGGCTCAATAACTGCTGTTTTGGCCGATTTAGAAACGATTTGGATGCACGTTTTGGAGTCACATTTTTGTATAACGAGACATGACCTACGCTTGTACAAAGCAGTGTTAATTATTCCGGATATTTATAATAGGACTTATTTGAAGGAGTTGACGACTTTGTTATTGACCAAAATGGAGTTTGGTAGTTGTTTTTTGGTTCAGGATCACGTAGCGGCTACGTTTGGGTCAGGCTTGAGCTACGCTTGCGTTGTTGATGTGGGTGACCAGAAAACGTCTGTATCATGTGTCGAAGATGGCATTTGTCACTCCAATACAAGGGTATGATTTTTAATAAAATTTTTTGATGATTCTATCGCAATTTATCGGTGCAGGTCAGAATGGAGTACGGCGGAGCAGATATAACTCAAACGTTCTTCTGGTTGCTGCAGAAATGCGCGTTCCCTTACAAAGCATGTAACGAGAATAACAAATTGGACACAATGCTTCTCCGGAAGCTAAAAGAAGATTTCTGTCATGTCAATTTGGACATATGTGGGTCGCAAGAAAAGACGTTTGTTATTCGACAACCTCGTATAAACATGTTAGAATTTACTATACAAGTAGGGGATGAATGCATAGTGGCTCCTTTGAGTTTGTTCAGTCCAGAATTACTGGGAATTACAGGCCCAAAATGCGTTCATACGCAGAAGAGATCTACAGGGGATCCAGAAGATCCTCATGATGAGAACTATCTACGAGAAATACGGGTATAATTTTTCTAGCAAATACGGCAAATGCCACAAATTCATGTTATCCTGTAGTGATATAAAAAGGAACGATTGCGGGTTGATAAGTTTAATGTCAAATCAACAAACCTGACGTCCAAAAGTATAGTCACACTATTGTAGATTTCTGAATTTGGTACATTAAGTTTAATATAAAATATGTTTGGGATTGAAATTTTTTTCTAGAGGAAGGGAATTAAAGAAAATATGGAGCCGTCTTCGGACTTGTTGAGCGAGGCATACTTCGAGCAGTCGAACAACCACAACAACGCGAATGAGGAGGACATAGTCGTCGATACCATAGACACTGTGGTTTCTAATGCCGATAGGGAATTTGTGATTAATCCAGGACAAATTCTCGGGCTAGATCAAGCTGTTCTACAAAGTATAGATCGATGTCGTAAGTATTTAAATACAGCAAGGTTTTTCTTGATGAAAATTTTTGATATTTTTAATGACAGCAAATGAAGACCTTAAGAGAAAAATGTACGGGTGTATCTTGATTGTTGGCGGAGGTATGAAATTTTCTGGTATAGCAACTTGGCTCCAAAACCGGATATCTCTCCAGATACCGTACGTGTACCGTGCGGAACAATTGGACATAATCACAAATCCTAGGGACATGGATTCCGCTATGGTAGCATGGAAGGGTGCGTCGATTATGTCTTGCTTAGAAACAGCTCAAGAATTATGGATCCACTCGGCCGAATGGGAAAAATACGGCGTACGTTTACTAAGAGAAAGAGCCCCGTTCACGTGGTGAATTTCATCTTTTATTTATTACAAAAAATAACATAAATTAGAACAATTTTAACAAATAAATCACTCCAAAACTAGTCTTGCTTCTTTTCCATTGATCTCGCGGATGCTTCCGTACTTTAGCAAGTATTCGCGTTTAGTGTAAGCGAAAGAAACATCGGTAAGTATGAAAATAAACGCCGTGACAAAAGCCAGAGTCGAACCAAAGTAGAAGTTTGCGTTTGCGGTCCCCATGAAGATCCACAAATCCCAGAGAATAGGCCCCAACGCGGTTGTTATGAAAATCGCTACTCCGCTGATGAAAATCTGTTGCATGCCTATGAAATAAAAAGAAATTTTATATGTAATAAATCAATAAATTCAGGCATTCTACTTACAATTATACATGTGTTTCCAGCACGGCAACACAGCCAAGGTGAAGGCATAGTCTCCAATGCTCGGGTAAGATTTGAAAATCGCGGTTAGAGTTATGAAAGTAAACGCCAGTAGCAAAGGTTCTCTACGGAACTTGATGGTGAGCGGGACAAAGTATAATATGGAGACGTTTATTTGGTAGGAGTAGATAAACAATTGACGGAAGTGTTCGAACATTTCCATGAAGAAATACCAATAAACGCCAATGTTCGGTTGCTGATCAGTTACTCCAAGGCTGAAATGAACAAAAAAATCAGAATCTCGCCTGCGAACAAATGAAAATATCTAATATATCACAGCAGAAAATGCTAATAAAAAAATGTTTTCTCTTTCTAACTTGATCACGGGGCCATACTGTATAAATACGTACATGAATCCGTAAGATTTTTCTAGGAAGTCCCACCCGCCATGCACCAAGAAGCAGGCATAGGCAAACAATGCGCCGAATCCAAAAACAAGTGCTAGAATCAGTATCGGTCCAGTCTTCGACTTGCTCCGCTTGACAACTGACAGGAACAGCGGCGAGATCAAAACGACAGGATACAGAGCCTGTGCGGCGCATAGGATTAACGCAGCGGCGGGTAAAACCATCTGACCAGTTGCGATACCAAACAAAATCAACGAGTACGACATATTCAAAAAAGTTGTCGTGGTACATCCAATGCAATTGATAATTATATACGGATTGAATAAATACGCAATCAACACATACTTCGGGGTAGAAACATAATCGTAGCCGTTCAACAGTAGATAACGCCCTTCGGGGTACTTCAAGGGGTGCATTTCTTGCTCTTTATAAGAATTTAGGATGTAATACTTAGCGGTGAAATACAGAAGGAGCGCTGTGAATAAGTCAACAGCTACGAAGACTAACGGCAAATATTTCCCGGTGTTGTCTATTAGGTATCTGTACATGCGTAGGTGCAACGGGGACTCGTGGAACATATCGCTGGAGTAGGGGTCAACGCCAAGCTCCTCTCGGTAGCAGCTCTCCGTAACTGGAAATAACAAACGTTCGGGTAATCGAGAAAACAGCAAT
Source organism: Melinopterus prodromus (assembly GCA_964023965.1). Taxonomy (NCBI): domain Eukaryota; kingdom Metazoa; phylum Arthropoda; class Insecta; order Coleoptera; family Scarabaeidae; genus Melinopterus; species Melinopterus prodromus. Next base: position 13,664,431 of record OZ030399.1, read on the forward strand.
TTTAAAAACGTACCTCTCTGTATTGAATTAATGGGCGTAGAGACTTCAATTCTTTCGGAAACTACTTCCTTGTATCCGGAATATAACAACCAACAACGAATAATCGCCGCGAAGGCGAATAACATCACGAGGGACTTCATAATTTCTTTTATATGCGATTTGTTTACATGGGTGTTGGACTTTAGAGGTTATGTAGCCGGGGCGCTGTCAGAATAAAATTATAACCGGTATAAATCGATTTATTTGAATATATAATGGACTTACCGCCTCAGATTAGCACCGGCTTAATTGTTTGGGCAATAAATATTAATTATACTAATTTGAAATCACAGTCGGAAAAATGTTTACGTAGCAAGCGCGCCCTCTGGTGTGTACTGGTGGTGTATTGGTATAACTTGTAATCAAGGGAGGCAAAAACAAGGGAAGCAAAAAACAAATTAAATAAATTTGTCAATGTGCAAAGTAGAATTAATCAGTTATAAAATTGTTTGTGCTAGAATAACTTCTAGGAATACTAAGGTAAGTTTTTTTATCGTAGTTTTGTTATAAAAATCGATTAATCATTGGAGAACTCTAGCGGAGAGCAGCTGAAGTTTTGTATAATAATTTCCTACAAGCTAATTTATTTTGAAACCCAAATTATTGTATTTAGATATGGGATTACATTACGATTTATTCGTCTAAAGTGGTTCGTATATTTAAATAATTAATAAAAAAAATCGAAATAATAATCTGACAGTTGTTCTTTGAGAAGTTAGCTTATAGATCTGCGATCAATTTGACTAATTCCCGTCTCTCTCGCGCTCATTGCGCCACATAGGAATGAAAAGACGTAGATATAACTGAGTCAAACTGAGTCACGTACAAAATACACGTAAATATTCGTGTTGTCAGCACTGAACTATAAAATAGATTATTATTGCCGTCTCTGATAATGCTTCTTTAGATAAGATTCCAGCGAACGAATACCAGCATTAAAAATATTTCGTTGTCTTTGTTATAGTATTGAAAATGTCCGGTTTTGACGAGAACCCCTTTGGGGAACCGACAACAGATAACCCCTTTGCTGTAAGTAACATACCCCATAACTAAACCCCATAAACCTCAACCTGTCCGTCCTATTTGTTATCGCCGATTAATCATCGCTACCTGTCAATCTACGACTCTTTTTTAGGACCCTGCCGTTCAACAAGTCGCTAAGAATGCCAGCACCACAATACGCGTCGAGGACTACAATCCTTTCGACAACCAACCTGCGATTCAAAAACCGGTAAGTCATAGCAATACGTATTGTTACGCTTAGTTTAACAACCGTTTCCAGCTACCGTATAATCAGTTAAATAATGAACCCGCTGTCATGCAGCCCACTCAGGACCCTCCGATGTATACGAGATCTGCGCAACAATCTCAACCGAGACCAGCTTTGGATACCGCTGAATTACAGGTAAACAAACGGGTTTCCAAACAAAGAAATATATAAATAAATAAACTATCTTTGAATGTTACGTTTTCTTTTCTATCGATAGCGAAAGCAAGAGGAACTAGAACGTAAGGAAGAAGAACTAGCTAGACGTGAAGAAGAGATGCGCCAGAGCTCCTACAACGTAAGACGTAACAATTGGCCCCCGTTGCCGGAACAATGCTGTTTCCAACCATGTTTTTATCAAGACATCCAGGTGGACATTCCGTTAGAGTTCCAGAAGATCGTCCGTAACTTATATTACATGTGGATATGTAAGTTTGCGAGATTAAAGAATGTTTGGGGATCGTCTAATAAGCATTTTTTTAGTCCACGGAACGTTGCTTTTGGTGAACGTGATAGGAGGTCTGATCCTGGTCGATTTTACCATCATCGGGCTGGGAATTTTGTACGTCCTGCTCTTCACGCCGTTCTCTTATCTTTGCTGGTTCCGACCAGCTTATAAGGCATTCCGTTCGGACTCCTCCTTCAACTTCATGGTGTTCTTCTTCGTGTTCTTCTTTCAGTTCGTCGTGACCATCATCCAAGCAATTGGGATGCCGAATTCTGGAACTTTGTAAGTTAAATAACTTTAAATTAAATAATTTAAGTAATTTTTTGCGTTGCTCAAATATTTTATCAAATGCTTACAATAAATGCACATTTTATTTTTATTTTTTTTATTTTTATTTATTGCATATATATTTTGTACTGATTGTTTATTTTTCTTTATATTTGTTACATTTATTGATTTCCAGGGGGTACATCACTGCTATTGAGCAGTTTAATTCCACACCATCGGGAATTATTGTTGGAATCATTGGGTTGATCATAGCTACTGGATTCTTGTGTGCCGGTCTTGCAGATTTCTTCCTGATTACTAAGGTTTGAAAGTTTTAATTTTGGTGCGAGCAAAGTTGAATTTTTCTGTGTTTGTTTAGATTCATCGTATGTACCGCAGTACTGGCGCGAGCTTTGCGAAGGCCCAGGTGGAGTTTACTACGGAGTTCTTCAGGAATCAGCATGTGAGGAGCGCCGCTTCGAATGTGGCCGCGGCCGCGGTCCAGTCGCAGTTCAACCAGAACACCAACCGTTACTAAGCTTTTGTCGCAACTTATCGTTATCACAGTATTCGTTTGTTTTGTAGTGTTCTTTCATCGACTTAATAATAATACAATTTATACGGATACATACACATATAAGCGCGCGCGTTTACAGGCATTCCACGTTCACTGACTTCGCAGACGGAGATTACAAGAAAAGAAATTATTTGATTTATTGGATTTATGAAATATATCGTCTGTCATAGTTCTTAGGTATTTATTGTTTAACGATAAGGGCTGTGGTTTTGTTTAATTTTATAATGTGTCCGCCCAAGGCCTACTAGCTCGGCGACGAGCCGCGTGGGCCCCGCCAGGGGGCCCCCCAGCCTATGTGTATGTCTTAAGCGGTGAAACGTATAACATTGTGCATATAATATATATATATTTATATGATATATACATAATCATGGATTCGACAGGGACAAACGCTCGCTCTAACTATACTAACAGTTCAATTAACTGTCCTGTCATTGATGTGTTAGCAAATAAAGAGAAATGTGTATATATTAATATTTCGCGCGTCACTTATTGTTTTTATTTTGTTTGGATATGGGGGTGCAAAATGGGGCGCTGGCCTGTTTTCGGTCCTTCAAAACCAAATCAACTGTATATGTATTAGACGGTAAGTTATTTCATGAACTTATTATATTAATATTTGAAGTTATTCTATTATCTACTGTTGTTTTGTAAGTCATTATATGAAATAAATAACTTGAAACCATATCTGGCTTGTCAATTTTATTCCAATAAATTCTGTACAGATCTGATATGTACTTACCTTCTGAATCTCTACTAACTTAACCCTCCTGCCGCGGGCAAGTTTTCAATTTTTCTGCAGAAAAGCACGGGAAATCGCGGGACATCGTGAACGGGGAAATCGCGTTCCCCGCGGCTGGAGGGTTAATAAATAATATGATAAAGTTCCACACTACAAGAGGATATTATGAGCAAAAGCCATGGAGTTCACTACTTGTATTTTTTATTTATCTTTCCGATTAGTACATTTCTTACATGTTAACATATAATTACAAAAAGTACATCTAGCGTTCTTCATCTTCAGTTTCATCAAACGAATTATTATATTTAGTCAAATTGGCAGTATTTATGGGATATTCTCTACGTGTTGTCGTCTATTTAAGAAGAATAAACCGACAAATACATCAATTAATTAAAACAATTTAAAGAAGTTATGGGGGGGAGTGCAATAAAAACAAGAATTACCTATCGAGACTGACGCCGGAAAAAAAATGTCCGCTAATTTTCACAGTCTTATCAAACGGGGCGACAATAAATTCGTAGAAAGAGAAAACAATTTTATAATAACAAAATAAGTCAAAACGACACAATACATAAATATTTAACTAACGTGAGACCCACCGAACTTGTCAATCTAGGAGAATTTAGTTTACAATTAGAAAAATCCCAAAAAGTATTTGTACTTTGCAAATTATCACAATAAATTTTTGATGATAATAAAAATAATAAGTTCCCAACAGGGATGGGGGGGTCAGCTCACAGCGATAAGGGGGAAAAAATCTGCAATGACGTACGCTGGCAGTGATTTCCGATTTGTACATCGAGAACAAAGGTATCATTGCAGGTTTCTTTTTGTTGTGTTGTTTAATTGTTGTATAATGACCTACGATTAAAAACACATAAGGTACTGTTACTTCAATTAATTACTCGCTAAACGTCTAACTATTTACAAAAAACGATTGTACTTTAAAATATTTCAATTACCAGTTTTGTACAGAGATGTTTCGTAAAGTCCCAAATGTACATTCAATAGAAATAAAATAATAATAAGAATAATAAAGAAATAACCAACGTTTTTACACAAAGGCAGTGTTTCATTTCATAAAAAGTCACGATGTGTGTTCATAATTTAAATAAAACAAACAGTAATAAATAAGGGATTTTGCGTGGGGCGGGACAAAAAATTATTTAAATATACGCAAGCGTGCGTGAACACAAATTTCCAGTCTAACCTAGTTTACCTCCGTTTTCTCGTCGATGATAAAATTATAACCTCAACAATAATTTAAATATAAAAAAAAAGAAAAACAATCAACAGTCGAACAAAAAAAATATTACACCGGCCAACAAGCCTTCCGATTGGGATTCATCAATAAAACGCAGTTGGCCTGTGCAACCGTTAGAAACAAAAAATTCAGTCAATTTTTCCAACTGTTCGACTGGTACAGATCTTCCCGTATCGTATCTTTCGGCCAGCTCCAATCTTTACCCTTCGGCTTAAATTTATCCCTAGGAATCTCCGTAACATCCTCCGGCTTTTGATACACCTCCTCCCGCCAGTGCTCCCGATAATAAAACTTCTTTTTGAAGTGCTGATCGGGCTTACTCTTTTTATCTTCTAAGTGACGTTGATACTTCATTAGCGCAGGATTTTGATTGGGGCTTTTTTCAGCCGGCCGTTCCGGACTGTACGATATCGACAACCCAGGCGGGGAAGAGGGGGAAGGAGTCCTCGGGGGCCCCGATTCGTCGTTCTCCGTCGGTGAGTCTTCGACGTTCTTTTTATTCGAAGGCACCTTGAAGAGCGTCGGTTTCGGGTTCGGATTCAACTTCAACATTTGTTTTATCGGAGGTTGTACCAAAGGGGGGTCACCGTGTCCTATCCCCGAGTCAGGAGACGTATTACAGCTGTCATTTCCGTCTGTCGATCTTCTCCGTTTATCGAGCTCGGTTGAGGCAAACGCGACAAGCCGGTCAAAACCTGACGATATTCGATCTTGCCATTTGTCTTCGCCGTCATCCTCAACTTCAACATCTAAGATAAATAGAATTTGAGTTTTAGAAATGGACGGTTATTGTTTGCGGTCGAGGTCGGAAAGAAACGAAAAATTATTGGGTGGTCTTAACGTATTTTCGGGTATTTGATTTTTTGATTTGAATGTGTTGTATATATGTATTTATGTATACTAATAGTTCGAGCGTTCTTGCAGTCTAGCAAAATGTGAATCGGTTTTAGTGGTAAAGCATGCAAATAAACTATAACCACAAACAAGGCTGCAACCTAAGTTTTAGTTTAGCAATATTATTGAAAAAAAGAACAAAAAAAATTAAAATATTTTAAGTGCAGCCATGTCAACAACAAGTGAAACAGAGAACAACAGACAGTGTGATCGATTCTTTAATATATAGATAATATTTAACTGATTGTCAAATTCATTAGGATCATCCCACAATGTGTAATGTTGAGAAAAAAATAATTACGTTACATTTAATTCTGCCAGCCAAAAATATTTGCTTGGATGTGTATATAAAATCAATCACCCTGTATAATTGTGTAAGTGAAGAGAAAGATTACAAAGCAAAAACACCACCTCCACCATCACAAACATATAATAAATAAACAAAGTACTTGGGCGTAAAACAAAATAAACAAAAGATAAAAAAGAGTAAAATAGCACAAAGCTACTTACCACCCTGTGTCAAAAATTTTTCAGCCATCTAAATCTAGTATGGTAGGGAATTTATGCATGCGCGTTTATGTGCACGAGTGTTTGTGCATGCCTCAACTGTGCTGCCTCCTATTTCAACGCAAACAAACTACAGTAAGTAATACAACAACAACTCTATCCCTTTTTTTTTCATTTTTTTTTTTTGGTATATTTTTTGCGACCATTACGACATAACAAATTTTCGGTGGGCTTCCTCGCAAGTTGTCGTTAATGTCGTTAATACGTGTGTGTGATAAAGGTTCAGAAACGCATCGTCGTCGTAATGGCCTATTGCAACTGCGTCTAGCTCGCCCTTTCTAGTTTACAATAACCTACAAAAATACTTAGAATCATCTGCAATACGACACTACGACATGGTTAATCAAAATATCAAAAGCAAATACTAATCAAAGCACTGCATGCACACCAAAAAGAGGGGTCAAAAAACAACTTCTGATATCGTATTATATTATATCTTTTTTATTTATGATTATATTTATGAACAAATGTGAAAATCAAATGATAACCTGATAAAACAATAGATAGATAAATCATAAAATGATAAATAATTGAACAATATAGATGTAATCATAGTCAATTTTAATTATCTTCTCAAGGCAAAATATTAAATTCCAAATGCAGATACGCCATCAAATTCTAAGTAATAAACAAGAAATATCTTTGTTTGCGATCAACCTCTGGTTTCAAGATATTTGAGTTTGATGTTTTGTGACTGCGGTGATTCATACGGCAATTTCTACTTGTAGTTTTTACTTAGAATTTGATGCTGAATCTACCTTTCAAGTTTTTGCCTCCAGTTATGAATCAGCGTGTATATTTTTTAATTTTAATTTCAAACAGACGAGTTTATTGTCACACTTGTAAAAAAAACTCTACGGTCCTTGCCCTTAGTCAACAAACTAAATAAATGACTAAAACTCCATCTAGTAATTCTCAAATCTCCGAAATAAATAAAATTATAATAATAGTAATACATACCATCGTCCGGGGGTTTTCTCTGCCTGGCCTCTTGGGAGTCCTCCATAACGGAAATGGGCGTATTCGATAAAGATTCAGCGGTAACAGCTTCGGTAATAATCCGTTGTTCGAAGCCCGAAGAACGTCTTATCGCCGACCTAATTGGACCTTGAATAACGGGGGACTCCCGTTTGTACTGGCAGTCGTTTTGCCCGGTCGTTTCAGTCTTCACTTCTTGGTAATATCTCCTCTCGTACGGATCGACTTCCTCTTTGATTTGCGGGGTATTCAACACCCTAGCCTGCAGAGTCGCCGCAAGGCCCTCGGGCACAAAGTTATTGCGTTCTTCCTGCGTTACGGGCGGCTTTATGTCGTGAAAATACGACTCGTGATAAGGTTTCAAATCCGCACGAGGTAGCGGCGTGTATTGCTCGCATTGATTGTAACTCGCGGGCGTCGGCCCTTGTCGCAATTGAGGTGGATACATGATTGTTGTCCGCGGCGAGAACTGGTATTGCTGCGCTGCTTTCGCGTGATTGTGCACGTACGCTAAGCCTTCTAACCCTTCCGTTGACGAGGGTCTAGAAATTGGACTGTATACTTGACGCATTGGCTCGTGTTCTTTCAGAACAGAAGGGATTGCATCGTGAACCTCAATAACAAAATAAATATATATAGTACCTCATGTTAATCTCCAATTAATCAAGTATTCTTCCTGAAAATTTCAACTAAAAATATTTAAATATCGCACAGATTCAAGCAATCGGCGTTGTCATTGGCCCATAACTTCTTATGGTAGTTCCGGCGTTTTATAATTTTCTATATGAAATTTTCAAGAGACATAGTTTAAACTTTGACTCAGTACTTCCTCACTACAGACTCAGTAGTGACCCACTACAGACTCAGTGCTGAGCCACTACAGACTCAGTAGTGACCCATTACAGACTCAGTGCTGAGCCACTACAAACTCAGTACTGACCCACTACAGACTCAGTACTGAGCCACTACAGACTCAGTGCTGAGCCACTACAGACTCAGTAGTGACCCACTACAGACTCAGTGCTGAGCCACTACAGACTCAGTAGTGACCCACTACAGACTCAGTGCTGAGCCACTACAGACTCAGTACTGACCCACTACAGACTCGGTGCTGAGCCACTACAGACTCAGTAATGAGCCACTACAGACTCAGTACTGACCCACTACAGACTCAGTAATGACCCACTACAGACTCACTACTGACCCACTACAGACTCAGTACTGTCAAAAGTTATAGATTAGGGTTGTAAAAATTTATCAAAGCTAACGAACTGACCTTTACGTTCACTCTCTCAGGCCTTGGCGGAATGTTCGCGTTTACGACGGACCTAGAACTGACCGTGGCGGTTCCCTGGATGTCGCTCATATCGACGGCAGCGTTGATAATCGACTGATTTGAGATCTCCAAAGTGCGCTCTATCTCTCCGGAGACTAGGTCACCGATTGTCCTTGTTGCAACCATGCCATCCGAAGTGGCCTGCGGGTAACTTCCATGGTGTTGCGCCGTGGCAGCCGCAAGTTTCTCTTGCGAAAGGTGCCGTCGTAACGCCAACTTTGCCGGCGACACCTGTAATTAATTATTATTTTAAGAAAGGTAAACTTCTGCGAGTAGTTCAGAAATAGTTTTAAAAAAAATTAACAAACCTGAGTGTAATCCGGTTGGTCTTGTAGAGTACGATGCTGTTGCTTTTCTGATGGTATTGAGGCTTCTCGATACCCATCGACCATAGATCCTAACCCTTCCTGGTAAGTTTTGTAATCTTCTGGTTTGATTGGTTTGGGATATTTATTTTTGGGGGGTTCGGGTTCCGTTTTGACATATTGCGGGTAGTTAAAGCTTTGACTTACTGGGATTGGGGGAAATTGCTGTGGAGGGTTTGAACTAGTCGGACTATACAACTGCGGTTTTCGATCTTCATTCAGAACGGACGTAATTATACTCTTGAGCCGATCTTCAAAGTTTGCTATCCTTGGTGGTTCTTGTGCTCTCGGCGTCGCTTGCGGGTAATTCAACTTGGCTCGTTTCGAAACCGTAGAGGGGGCAGGCATGGGATTTTTGGTAGTACTTCGTTGATTATTCGCGGTTTTCGGTACGGGTTTTGTTGATATTTTGCTAGCTTCTAACATACGGCCTTTCTCTAGAATTTTCTGGGCTAGAATCTCCGGATTTTGCTCTTCGATTTTTGCTATGTCCGGAACCTCGGGCCACTCCTGCGAACGAGTTCGGTAATCCCGAGATTTCCTCTGCGCTTTCGACGAATTTTGACGCAGTGCTAAAGCTTGTTGGGCTTGTTTACGCTCCTCGCTCGCCTTCTGCAGAGACAAAACTTCATCCTCGAGCATCGACACTTGCGAATGGAGCTTTTTTCTTTGGGATAACGTCGACGAGATCTCCCGTAAAATACACTCCTCCGGCAAATCTTGCTTCGTGTATTTATCCGTTATTTCCTGCTGCCGTTGCAAAACCAAATTCTTCTGCTCCTGCTCCAGACCGAACACTTGTCCTTGCAACTTGCTAGCTTTAGCCTGCAACTCTTTATGCCTAATGACGATCTCCTTCGCTTTAGCCAACAAATCCGCCGGAGACACCGCATTTATTCCCAATTCGTTCATCCGAACCTTCAACAAAGCCACACTATCATCGATCAACACCTTTATTTGCTTCTCCAATTGTGCCGCTCGATTCTGCAACCTTTGATTCCGTTCCTTCTCCTCAGCTATCATCGTATCGACCGAGATTTTGTACCGCGGGTTCTTCATCTGGTCAATCATGCTCATGAACTGCGCACGGTACATATCTAAAAGAATCTGTAGAGCGTATGGCGTGCTTTCAGGCGCTGGCGGAATGTCAAGCTCGTCGTGAACCATCATGTCCGTAGTACTCAAGCTCGTCAACTTCTGATCGACACACCCAGGAGGTGGAGGCAATTTTTTACCATTCGCTAAATAAGAAAAAAATATTATTATAGAGGATGACTACATTCACCAGTTGTAAGAAAGAACAAAGCTCATTTCAAGGGGCCTGGCTTTGCCGTATGTTACTTCCTCCAAAAAAATATTACCTTGTGGAGAGGTGCTGAGCAACGTCTGACTATGGAGTAGGTCTAACCCGTTAATCTTAATAGCCTTCTTTGGTTTGGTCTTTTTGACGCGGCCGCGGCGCGGTTTGGCGAGCGCTTTTGCGGAAGCACCGTTCGCCTGGACCTTGCCGCCCCTCTGGATCTTGCGACGCAGCTTCTTCGACTGTCTCTTCACCTTTCCGTTTCCTTCGTCTTCGCTCTGGCTGCTCTTGCCCTTGGTCGAGCACCAGTCCGACCAGCCCTTCCGGGTCATCGGGCCGTTCTCGTAAAATTCGGAGTCAGACGATGAGTCCTGCATCTGTTTGATAAGATCGCGCCTGGCCTTCTCCCGGCCGTTCCGCGACGAGTTCGAATTGTCGTCACAGTTTGCCGCACCCTGACAAACCAAACCACCATTTAACAATTAAAAAAAAAAATTAAAATTGTATTAACATCAGCAGGAATATTTAAAAATTCCATTGATTCGACGAGAATCTACTAATTCCATCAGGGGTTGAGATTAATTCTAGTTACTTACATTCTATATTAGTATCAGCAGGAGTTTCTAAGTGTTATTTCAATAATATCTCAAATTAGAAAAGAAGAGATTCAATGAAGACTCTAGAAATTGCTTTGGATTCTAATAGAATTCTGGATTCCTATCAGCAGGAAATCACTAAAAATTCCACCTAGAATTTCTAACTTAAAAGAGAAGAGAACAATTCAATAAATAATCTATTTATTCATTTAGAACTTGCTATTAATTCTAATAAAATTCTGTGTTCATATCAGCAGGAATCCCTAAAAATTCCACCTACAATTTCTGACTTAAAAGAGAGGAGAACAATTTAATACACTCTGGGAATCTATTTATTCAATTAGAAATTGCAATTAATTCTAATAAAATTCTCTGTTCATATCAGCAGGAATCTCTAAAAATTACGCCTTGAATATCTCTTAAAAGAGAAGAGCATAATAAAGAATCTATTTATTAAATTAGAAATTGCTATTCATTCTAATAAAATTATGTATTCATATCAGCAGGAATCTTTAATAATTCCAGCTAGAATGTCTAACATAAAACAGAGAAGAGAACAATTCAATAAAGAATCTATTTATTCTATTAGAACTTGCTATTAATTCTAATAAAATCCTGATAGTCATATCAGCGGGAATTTCTAAAAATTCCAGCTAACATAAAAGAGATAACAATTCAATAAATAATGCATTTTTTCAACTAGGAATTGTTAGTAATTCTAATAAAATTCGGTGTTCATATCAGCAGAATTTCTAAAAATTCCACCTAGAATATCTAACATAAAAGAGAACAACAATTCAATAAAGAATCAATTCAATTAGGAATTACTACATAAAGAATTCTCAATTCTAATAAATGAATATAACCAGGAATTTAATAATTCTGCTATGAATGCATTATTTCCGCAGAGAATTATTTAATTCTCTGAAATTCTCTCTCTAACCTATAATCTAAATTAACACAAAATTTTAATTCCTAGGAATCTCTGTTAATTCTTCAAACAAAACAAAACAAAACATACCTTTACTTTAGGATTCCGAAGCCTTTGGAAGTAGCGCTCCAATTTGGTCCGATCTATTATGTGAAGGTAGTAAGACACGGGCTTCCCTGTCCAAGAGACAGACCCGCGTAGCGGAGACATCTCCGAGACGTGCATGATGGTTCCGATGTCGCTCAGGTTCCTATCGGTGATGCGGAAATTCAGAGGGCAGAAACTTTTCGACGAGACAATCCTAGCCCCGTCTTTCAAATCAGCAAACCGTTCCTTCAACTGGTGGTCAACATTCGGGCCGAACGCAAAATTATTCACAAAGACGATTGTCGCTGACGTTATCTTCTCTCTGAGATCTTCATTCAAGAAGTCCCCCTTCATCAACTTGTACTCGCCAAACTTCTTACCGTACCATTGCATCCACGCCCTGAAGTTCTTGTTCATACTCTGCAAGAAGAATATTTATTAATTCAATATTTGTTTTACTAAGAATATCAGAAAATTCGATATAGAATATTCATTCGAAAATTTCAATTAGGAATCTGTTAATAATTCCTGTAGTAATCTAGTAATTCCTGTAGGAATCTAGTAATTCCTGTAGGAATCTAGTAATTCCTGTAGGAATCTAGTAATTCCTGTAGGAATCTAGTAATTCCTGTAGGAATCTAGTAATTCCTGTAGGAATCTAGAACTTCCTGTAGGAATGTAGCAATTCCTGTAGAAATCTAGTAATTTCTGTAGGAATCTAGTAATTCCTGTAGGAATCTAATAATTTCTATATGAATCTAGTAATTCCTGTAGGAATCTAGTAATTCCTGTAGGAATCTAGTAATTACCATAGGAATCAGGCTGGTGGTCAGGATCAGGAATGACTAATTTTTGTTGTATATTTATATATACGTACTTCGGCATAGCGACTTGGAACCTCAGCTCTTTCGATGCCCAGACAAATTTTGCAGGGTGTAGCAGCAGCCATTTGCAGAACAACTTGTCCAACTCCTGATCCAAGATCAATGAAAATATCATCTTGAGTGATCTCGATCTGATCGATCATCTGACACACCAAGTCGTAAGAAGTCTCTCCATAGACTTCTGGCGAGAACGGTTCGTACTGATTGAGTTTATCAGGATCTGTCACTGCTTGATTGTACGTTTGCTGAAGAATGTGACGCAGGAGCCCTCTAGACGGATACTTGTTCAACCGCTGCGTAGGCAATGATGTTCCTTTCTCCTGATAAGGCGCAAGAGAAAAAACATAAGCTATTTATCGTCTGTCTTTCTTGCAGAATACATACCAACGCTACTACGCTATCAATAGCCCTGTTGAATCTATCGCAGAGAGACTTCATCGAATCGTAGCTACGGGTGTCGTAATCACAAAGAATATTGTTCTCCAATGGCAGTTTTAGCTCTGGCAAGTCTTCGCAAACCCACCGTATTGTTTCCACTATTTCCACAGCTCCATCATGACGATCCTTCGTAAGAAAGATTGAGAATGTTAACAAAAATTCCTTCGTTCAACAGGAATTAATCGCAACATGAACTTATGAGAAATATTGGTTGGCACCTGATATTCTAGCTTTTAATGGTAGTTTATTAGATATTCTTCCTAAGTAGCTAATCTTTTGGCTTACCTTTTTAACTATATAATCATAATTACTAGTAAATTTCAACCCTATTGTCTAATATGACACCTAGATAGTTAACATTTGTCCACTATGTTAAAAATTGTGTTACCGATAACTGTTTCGTCTGCAAATAGGTGTATATTTACCTAGTGAAGCAACATTTTATGTACAAATAATATAGAACAGAACCTTGTGGCACCCCCAAGCTGTTTATTATTTCACATTTAAGCGTTCCTTAAATTGTCATACTGTCAAAAATACGTTTATTCCATCGGAAAACTCTTTAAATCTTGTCAAATACAAATAATAACAAACGACGTGAACAGAGTAAAGATTTATTGTCGAACTAAACAATGAAATAGCAACACAGTTCCACGATAGTATGCATTCGTAATCAAAATCATTTAGATGTACTGAACGGTGTGGATAACCTCGATGGGAATATATTCAATATTGTAGACAAGATATTCCAAGACCAGGTCGTAAACGCGCCTTTGTGCATTCTGTTGTAGAACTGGCTGAACGTTGAAATGCTGTTCGGGCTGTGAATACTAAAATTCGATGCGATAAGACTTATGAATTAAGGGATTTGATAGGATAGTACCCGGAAAATATGAATACCATCCTCTCCTACTACGACGTAGTAGTAAAATGGATCCTCAGGAGGGGCTGCTTCGGACATTTTTGATTAATTTGCGTTTGAAATTGTTGTATAGACAGAATTTGTGACTTATTTATTTTTGCATCTGTCCAATTATTCTTTTGTTTTTGAAAAAGGCTGACCAACATATTCAAATGTGTTGCCAACCGTCAAAATGTAAATTTAATAATTATTATATGTAAACAAACCAGCATACAGACAATAATATACTATTTTTATTAGATTCCTTATAATAAAAGGATATATTAAAATAAAATAATAATAAAATAAATAATATGAGTGTTACAATCATGATTGAAAGCTTTTATTTTGATTGTGAATCTATTGAATTCTAACCTCTTTGGGGGTTGTGTAGCCTATATTTAATGATGAGTTTTTGTGGATTTATTGAGGGATGTAGAAAAAATCGGCCCCTAGTAGAAAGTTGCTGTAGTAAAACAACAGATAAACAGAATGGGAGATACCATGTGGGCATGCATCCTTTTGACAAAAGACAGTAGAAAAAAATAACAAAAGAAGGTATGTGACAAGTGATGTAGGTAAACAAAAGATTTTATGAGGTTGGAGGTTTTCAAAAAATAGGGGTATACCAAAATAGGTTTAAAGGTTTTTGAAGGGAAGTAGTTTGTTTTGGTTTTTGTTTTAGGTTGGTTTTATTTGAGCATGCTTGGAATATCTAAATATACGATTGTTTACTTTTCGCGATTTTGATAGAGGTTAGGCTAGTTTATCTATCAACTATAAATATATCGCTGTTTCGAAATTCATCGGTTCAGTTGCAAGTCTAGGATAATGACTAATTATGAAGATTAGTGAACGAGTATTGTCTCTGCACGGGCATAGGCGTATCAGGTGTTTTGCATAGATGTCGCACAGAGCAATCAATCGTCGAAAATGTGGTTGACAATTTACGAACGCTGCGTAAAACAAATGCCGAACAAAGTCTATATAAATTTAGTTACTTACATTTCCACGTCCCGAGGTTAACGGCCATGTATATAACACAGGTTCAGCCCCCGCTGGTGAGTGGAGTTTTAACTCCATTGAGGCGTTATAATCGGTGTCAACTGAACACGAAGTCCACCGTCACCATATTATGCATTTGGCGGTTTGTTAGAAACACACGGCAAACATTTTCTCACAAAAATAAATACGACCCGCACACTACGACGAGCACCCAAAACACGCCATCGCCAAGCATTTGCTGCGCGCGCACGCACCACACTCTTCGAAATGCAGTTATACCACTATATTCTATAACCCTTCCAAGTTGGTACAAGTATCGAATCCCACTATACAAAATACTATACTAAACTAGCGTGCCTAAAATACCAATACCTACTTCCGCACGTACGCCTATGCATTTCCCCATTTAAAGTGCATTTATGTGTGCAACTAATTGTCTCGATCGGTCTGAATAATAACAATCTCGGGTACTCGATCGAGGTTTCACGACAATGCCACCGGATTCGTACAATTCCGGGGAACAACTCATTCATTTCATTTCCCGCGCAAACTATTAGCAATTCTCGGAAAAACTCAATCATGTCCGCGTATTTTCTTTGTGACGTCATTACGTTGAAGCGCGCGCGGTAAAAAACGCATGACGTCAGTCATTGTACTTTGAAAATAGTTCGGGGCTTTCCATACTCGGGTATTTCTACATTTCAATTCCACGGTAATTTTCGGTTTTGTTTAGTACGCAAAACGATTATATACCTATATATGTGTATAGACATGATAAAAAAGAAGATGACAAAAGAATTTTTCAAATTCATACCCAACCCAACACAACCCAACCCAACCCAAGCTTCAGCGTTGCCTATGACATACATACAATTTCTGTTCATAAAAATAATAAATAAATAAATAGGTTAATATTTATTTTTCTTTCGAAGCGTAATCATCGATTCTAATATTTTTTAATGTGTCCTTATCGTCCGGAATGATAAGCATGATATGCGCGCGAAGTATATTAGGCTAAAATGTGCCAAGGACGTAAGACAATTGATATCGCGCGATGGCAGCGCGCACGTGGACACTGACGGTACCACATCTGTCAAAATCGTCAGAATGTATAACCAACAAACTGGCAGTACGTGTACGTCAAAATTCGCGATAAAATGATCCGTATCAACTGTGACGACGATTTTCGAATAGCCAGGATCATCCAAATCCGATCCAACTCATGAAATGAATATAACAGCTTTCATTTTCTCGCTCCTACTATCTGTGATCTGTGTATTACTAGCGGTTGTTCAATACTACTACATTCACTACAAGAAAAACAACGCAGCCAGTCTGTATGAACCATTATTCACAGATTTGATACTGACGGACCTTAGGAACTACTATGTGGTCAATGAAATCGAGCAAGAAGACAGCAGTCGACACGTAAACATGCACTTCAAGCAGCAGTCTACGGAATCGGAGGTAGAACATTGCTTGAAAGCCGCGCATGCATATAAGTCATCGGGGAAGACCGGAAAAGCTCTAAAATTGTTCGAACATGCTGCCGCGATGGCCCCAGACAACCCAGACGTTTTGAATCGCTACGGAGAGTATATGGAAGAGATGCACAAAGATGTCGTAACTGCGGACGAATTATACGTTAAGGCTTTAACGTATTCTCCAGACCACGTCGGGGCTTTGGTCAATCACAGAAGGACTTCGCATTTGGTCGATAAAATCGACCTACGCATGTTTCAAATAATCGACGAGAAACGGGACTTGTTAAAGGAACGACTTCAATCGGGGTTGGATTTCGAAATAAAGAAGAAATTATTTTATTTGCATATCTACCACACGGTGGGTATCGAAGGAAACACCATGACGATACCAGAGCTTCAGTATTTGCTAGAGACGGGAATGGTTGTAGCCGGGAAAACCATACAAGAGCACAACGAAATTTTGGGGTTAGAACTCGCGCTGCGTTACATTAAATTTTTGACGACGACGGATACAGTATCGATTAAGGAGATTCTGGAGATACACCGTAGGGTTATGGGCCATGTGGATCCCATCGGGTCAGGAACTTATAGAAACGAACAGGTGGACATTGTTCCTGTAAAAAAAAAATTTAATCATTAATAATTTTTTTCGGTAGGTTTTTGTAGGGGGGCACGTCCCACCATCGCCGGAGATTTTGCCACAGCTAATGGAGAACTACGTAGAATGGTTAAACTCGGAAGAAGCCCAAAATATGCATCCTGTACGTTATGCAGCGTTAGCCCATTATAAACTTGTCGATATACATCCGTTCACAGATGGGAACGGCCGCACAAGTAGATTAATTATGAATCTAATACTGCTGAGGTCTGGTTACCCGCCCGTGATAATAAGCAAAAAAGATAGGCATGTTTTTGATATTTACGGTAATTTTTTTTATTGATTTTAGAAATTTGATTTTTCAGGAAGAAGTATTACAATTATTTGAAGATTGCCAACAAAGGTGATATTAGGCCTTTCGTTAGGTTCATTGCTTACTGTACTGACGAGACCTTGAACACATACCTCGGAAGAAATCAGCTGATTACGTACGAACACTTGGGCAGCCCCGTTATAGAAGTGATACGTTAGTGATAGAAAAACTATTTATGAATTTTTAGTCAATGGTTTTATTATTAATATTTATTTGAGTTATAAATAAATTTATCTAACATATTTTGTTTTATTAAACAAAAAAAAAACTTATAAAGTTAGCAACGAGTGCATCGGTTGTGCTGTCTACCGTTGGAACGTTACAGGATTAAATACGAAGGGAAAAATACATAAAACAACTAAAGTAACTGTGACACAGTTTTATTTATTGCAGTAAGTAAAGAACAAGCTGGTTATATTTGTGAAATATAAGGCAAAATTTACATAAATCAATTTTGATTACAAAAATAGTTAAAGTCTCATATATGGGTCATGGAAACACAACTCTCACTACTCCATTCTTATTTTAAAGCTAAAACTGTTCTAATTTATGAAAACGCAGTCCCAGATTTTTGTGAATTTTAAATAACTATATAAAATTAATTTACAAAGAGCAATAAAAGAAACATCACACTGGCTGGAAAAAAAAAAGATTATAACAAGGTAGAAAAATGGTTCTCTTCGAAATTACAGTTAGGAGGTTGGCATACGTACCACAGCCTAATAACTCGAGACGCAAATAATTGAGATTGAAAGAGAAATATGCCAACCCGATCGAACGATGTCATGGTAAAAGAGAGCGAAATAAACGAAAAATATAGGAATGTTACTTTAATTTATTAGGGCAAACTTTATTAATCAAACAGTACAATGAAAAAATGCTGTATACAGGAACAAACGGTCCTAACGTGTAATAAAAATTCTCCTAGAATATTACGCATATACAAAAACACACAGGGTCCCGCCAGATCAACAATCTCCGGAAATAATAAAATAATCGTTAATATTAAAAAAAGTTTCAGTGGTCTCATTCTCATTGAGCAGTCTAACAAACTCAAGCTAAATATGCAATACTGTACAGTGTTATTAATAATTATTATTTTTCTTATTTTTTTTTGTTTTAAACGGTGACAAAGCGACCCGAAAGGGACACCAATTAATAATAATAATAATAGTAATAGTGGGATTTTGTCGGGTCCCTTTCCGATGCCGCTCATGTCTGCTTTTCACGCATAGCATTTACATATTTTTACGGTTAGCATCGATAGAAATCACTCTTTACTTTCTCTTGGTTTTGCGACTCAGTTGTTCCTCGGCGGCCAGTTTCGCCTTGTAGTCAGCCACGATCTCCTGAGATCTTCCTAAATGCATTATCGTACTATTCAGGAGTTCTTCCCATGCTCTACAATAAGCTGAAAACAAAGAAAACTCAGAAACTAGGAAAGTAATCCTCGTGGCACCCAGGCCCCATTGGGCCCCTTGTGCCTCCCCCTGCGTTTTAATTAGAAAAGTATTAACTAAAACAAAACAAACCTTCTTGGTCGTAAGTAACATCATCGGCCATTCTTAGGATCCTTTCGGCACGATGTATGGTATTACCCAATGTATCGATGGTCTGCTTATGGTTATCCAGCATATTGTCCTCAGCAGTCTGCAGCTCAGAGATAACTTGGTGAAAGTTTAGCATCTCCACGCTCATATCTTGCTCCTATAAACCACCAAAATAAATCTTCAAACTTTAAAAATCTTCTCCGTAACATACGTTCAAAGATCGCAACTGAACCAGGTCCCCTTCGCCTTGCTTATCGCTCGTAAATCCCTCCTCGCCTTGATTAATCACCAAATCTCCAGCTCCTAACTCTTTGACCCTATCGGCGTATCGCAACGTATTCAACGAGTGCTCGCAGGAAGCCACACCTGGAGATATCATCGCAATCATGCAAGTCCTCGAATTCGGACCGACAAATGAATCCCTCAGCACCTGCGTTAGCTTACTTACTCTGAACGGCAAGTGAGCACCCTTACGGCCCAACGCCCTAATACACTCTTTAAGAGCCAGCAAAGATTTATTTATTTCCGCACCTTCCATTCCTAAATTTAAAAAAAATAATAAGTTTTTAATTACTAATTATTAATTATTTTTTAACTAATTTATTAATTAATTAATTTTGTTAATACTACATACTTGTTTGTTGGTTGGCGAAGGAAGTTAATTAATTAATTAATTTTTAATTAATTAATTTTTAACTAATTTATTAATTAATTAATTTTATTAATACTACATACTTGTTTGTCGGATGGCGAAAGAAGTTAATTAATTAGTTTTTAATTAATTAATTTTTAATTAATTAATTTTTAATTAATTAACTTTGTCATAGTACATACTTGTTTGTCGGTTGGCGGATGAAGTATCTGCACCACGTTCATTGCCAGCAAGATCGATGAGAGAGAACTTGCCGTGAATTTTGTGCATGGAGTTGTGCGATCTGAGCATGATTTGGAAAACGGCATGAGACCTGGAGGAGTTCGAGTTGGCGGACGTCTGGCCAGATGTTCGGGCCTGGTTGCCCTTCTGGATCAGCTTCAGAACTTCGTCGACAGAAGAGACAACTTTCTCAGTTAGTCCTACGACCTGAACCTAAAAAATAAAATAAATGGAAATGTGTAAATAAAAATCTCATTTCTCTTTATGTTTCGTATAAAAAAAGACATCTTCAGCCAAAATCTACTATACAGTAAAACATAACTTGATCAATGTACATGTCGTAGGCAAATAGTTATTTCTGGCAAAAGGCTTTTGCCTAGGCAAATGTTATTTGCCATAGCAAATATATTGAGTCTGCTTTTATGTTTAAAGCTATTTGCCTAGGCAAATTTATTTGCCCAAGCCGTTGTTAGGCAAATAGCATTTTGTTTAGAAATCGATCGGTTATGTTTCGCTAAAAAAAAAAATGAATTTTAATTTACCTGTTGCTTTCCATCTTCCAGAATCCTCAACTTGAGCTTGTTATTCAACAGATCGAACACCTTTCCGGAATAGATTTCGAAAAAGCTGGCCGACACCAGAAGATTCAGGTGCCGATATTTCGGCGAGTTGGTATATTTGAAGACGTCGGCCGTAGCCATCGCGTAGATCCCCTTCTGGCAGTCCTGCGTCTTCCCGTTGAAGTCGCCGCCCATGGTATGCGTCTTCCCGGAGCCCGTCTGGCCGTAGGCGAAGCACGTGGCGAAACCCCCTTCGAAAATGGTTTTTATGAGAGGTTGCGCGGTGTATTTGTATACAATGTCGTTCGTGCAAGTCTCGTCAAACGCGTAGTCGAACCTGAAGACCTGGTTCTCGAGATATTTCGTCAGGTCTACTTTATTCTTCGGCTCGTGCACAATTAGTTGATTTTTCGAGGGTATCGTGATCACGTCTACTTCTTTCCTCGTCGCTTCCTTCTTGTTGACTGGCCTCTTTCGAACGCACACCGTTATTAAATGGTCTTCTATAGCGTCGTGTTCGGTCAATGGTTTCATATCCAAACCACGTCGATATTCTCTATAAAGAAAACAAATGAAGAACAGAACAACTTTAACATTTTAAATCAAGATAGACAATTTTCGATCAACCAATACATACTGAATCATGTTCAGCAATTCCCAATGCGGATTTCCAGGCGCCATCTGCATAAAAGCTTCCTTCTCTGCTTTCTCCTCGGCTTGTCGTTGCCGTCTCTCTTCCCTATTTTTCTTTAACTTCTCTACTTCTTTCACTACATTACTCCTCTTCGAGTTCTGCGGGGGCTGCATGTTACTTCTAGAAGCGGCGTTCTCCTTACTTATCGAATAATTCTGCGGGGGCTGTATATTGGTTCGGGACGCGGCGTTCTCCTTACTTATCGGGTAATTCTCCATAATCTGGCCGTTGGTCGGACGGGATGTCGTCGTCGAAGGCAATCGAACTCTCCCGTTACTATTCTTATTGTTTATCAAGTTCGACACCGCAATGGTTTGCCTCGTGGGGTTCTACGTGGAGAAAAAGAATTTTAGCCGAATCGAACGAATTAAACGGTTTAATTTAAAATTTTTATTTTACCGATAGCGTCGCAGTGTCCGGGGACAACTGGTTACTATTAAAGTCGTCGTCGGACTCGTCGAGCTTGTGACTGTAACGCCCAGATTGCGCCATAGCTGCGCTCGTCTCATCTTCAGACGCAGAAGCAGAAGAATCCTTTTTTAAAACGCAGCGTGTACAAAATTTAAATTTACCATTTAAAAGATTAGTTTTCGTCGTAGAATATACCTCAAAACTCAAAAAGAACTTATACATTTCGAGTACGGGAAGTTAACTGAGATTCCCTTAGGAAAAAATCAATAAATTACGTGCCAGGCACTTATTGTGGAGCGTGTGCCAGTATTAACCGAGCTTTTGTTCGGTGAACACAATATACTCAAAGTACATAACAAACGTAAGGTAAACGCCACAAATTCAGACAGGTTAATTTGTCGCGCTAACGACTATGTATACTTTTTTTAAATTAATATTTCGGTCTGAATCCTTAGTCTTCTTTCTACCTTATCTGTATTCTAATTTTTCTTGTAGATTTTTTATTTTAACCAACAATTTAGGATAGTGTTTGGATTTGGGACGTTTCCTTAATACATTAAAAACTGGCGGAAACTTTTTTAAATAATTGTAAGTATACTGACCCGTTGGAGGGGATTTAGTGGTGACAAGTGCACGACGGGGGCGGGTGGTTCCGGGACAAACTTCTCGCCTGGTCTGGGTATCACCACTTCCGGGTTTAGAGATTCAATGACAGCCATCTCAACCTCTTTGCCTTTGGTTTCGCCTAGCTCGAACCACTCGACAGTAGCCGTGCGTAAATCGAAATTTATGCCCGCTACCATCGCAGAATGTATTCGACCTAGCAAAAAAAACTTAGTTTTACAAACATATTCAAAAAAATTCAAACTGTCAAATTAAAACAAAAACAGATGTTTTTGACACATAAATTAAACTTGTATTTTTTTGCGAGTTATTCGTCGTAATTCGTAAAGTACCTATTACAACTAAGACCGGGAAGATCAATAAGTACAAAAATAGTTTGAGAAATCGAAACAGATCATACAGGGCGGTCATTTTCTCTGCATAAAAAAGCGGCGACACAGTTTCTCATCACTATTATGCGATTATTATGGTGAATTCTTAATCCCAGAAGGTAAACCGACCTTGCGATTGAGTAAACGGGCCTTATAAGGAATCAACCGATTTAAAAACAGAGGTTTACGTCATTCCGAGCGCTAAACACCCAAAAAAAAAGATTGTCGCCGTTGCTTTTTGTTTTGTTTTTCTTCTTTTTTATCGCGCTGGGTCATTATTAGATGTCAAGGGTTGGTCAAATTGATAGATTATGTCAACGGAATTGGAAAAAACGTGTGTGTCTGGACTAACACCTACTCGATGAATCGATTTTCCGATTTGAATGACTCACGAATTATTCAATTCCTAAAATGATCAACGGTTAGAATTTGAAGCGCGAGGTTGATTCGATTCGTAAACGAATGTCGGGTGAAGACCCGGTTATTTCGTCAATCATTTTACAGGAAAATACTTGAAATGATTCAATGATTCACCGAGGCCCACATAAAACAATACTTGGTCATGCAGTTTCGTCAAAATACCGCTACATCTCGTCTACATCTATCGAACCGACTACATACTGTCTCTTTTCTAACTATTTATATAAAAAAACAACAATGCGCCGTCAGTTAAGGTCTAATTTGCTTAGGTCTCCTAAATTAGCACGTGTGAATTAAGGGTAGAGACAATTGGAGTTATAACGGTGACAAGTTTTGTCAATTTCAAACGAACGGTTATAAAAAGTAACCGCATGTGGGGTTTGACACGGTCCATGTGACAATCCGCGACATCCCCACGTTGGCTAGGGCTGCGCTATTGCACCAACGGCCAAACGATAAGAATAAAACTAATTTTTTGTACTCACCATCGGTTCTTTTAATGTTAATACTACTCCCGACATGCAGTACTTGAAGTGAGTCCGACGAATCCATGGCCCTTGGTCTGCACTAACTGTCTAGAGGTACTTTAGCCGCGGGGCACATATAATAAAATAAATAAACAATAAATTAAAAGGTATGTACAACTTTTGAAATAAATTCGTTTGAGTTTGAGGCACGGACAAGTCTGTCCCAACGGTGTCAGTTGTGAAGCGAGATACATACAAAAAGTGCTACCAACTGCGCCTGCCCGAACACAACAGACCCGCAAAGCGGGCACTTTGATTATTTGAATAATTATCCGATCATTTCTATCACATTTTTCCATTTTGTATTATTAATAATAATAATACAATGCAGTAAGTACGTATTATTATAAAATAATATAATCAATAAAACCTTTGAGTTCCATAACGTACTTATCTGGATTATTACGCAATTTAAAATAAAAACCCTATATTATGTCAAATACAAACTACTTATTGTGTAATACCAAGTATACTGTCAAACCTTGTGAGTTATTATAATTATCGATTAAAAATTAAAACAGCACATATTTCAAATTATCCGAAATCCTGACAAACGCGACTAACTTCACACGTCACTGTCAAAAGTTTCCTTGAACGTCCGCAAGGTGGTGTGGTGGTGCGATCTCAAAGTAAACAATTCAAATCATTAATCACGCTCTTAAAGTTATCAATTATCTCAGGAAATGATGCTGCTCCTGGTTCCAGCGGTTTTAATAACGCTCAGTTTCATCTACGAGTACATTTTCCGAAAAAAGACGAGCCTGGAAAACCGGCATGTAGTCGTTATAGGCGGCTCAAGTGGTATAGGAAAATCTGTGGCTTGTTTAGCAGCCACAAACGGAGCGAACGTTACAATACTAGCCAGGAATATAACCCGTTTGGAAGAAGCTGCCGAGGAAATAAAGAAACACCGTAAGAACGACAACCAGTCGATAAAATTTGCGTCTTTAGACGTGGTAGATCACGAAGCGGTTCAAAAAACGCTCCTGGAGATCGACGATGAATCCCCCGTGTATATGCTTGTTAACTGCGCAGGGTTGGCGATCTGCGGGACTATCGAGGACGTAGCGGTAGAAGACGTCCAGAAACTATTCGAAATTAACTATTACGGAACACATTACGCTATCCGAGCTTTAGTTCCTCGTATGAAAACTCGTAAGGAAGGATCTATTATTATAACGGGGTCCCAAGCTTCGCTTATCGGAATCTACGGTCTATCGGCGTATTCCGCTACGAAATTTGCCTTGCGGGGACTCGCGGAAGCCCTATGCATGGAGTTACAGCCGTATAATGTCACCGTGACTTTAGCGTTACCCCCGGATACGGATACACCTGGGTTTGCGGAGGAAAATAAATCGAAACCCGAAGAAACGAAACTTATTAGTGGAACTGCCGGCGTACTAACGCCTGAAAGTGTTGCTGAAACTATGCTTGACGATGCAAAGGTAATAGTAATCAAAAATTAAATTGTGTGGTAATTTTGTATTTTTTGCAGAGGGGTTATTTCTTTAGTTCTCTTGGATTGGAGAGCTTTCTTCTGACTACTTTGTGCGTAGGAATGACTTCCCCGAGGAGCTTGGCTTTCCTAGTGGTGCAAGTAATGCTCTTGGGCCCCTTTAGATTACTAGCTGCTTTCTACGTGTATTCTTTTAAAGGGATTGTTAACAAATGTGCGAAAAAAGCTAAGAAGATTAACTAGAATTATATTATTACAAATGTGCAAAAAGAGCTAAAATCAACTAGAATTATTTTATTTATGTTTGTATTAGATAGGCCATCAAATACATTTGTTTTGTACTTATTTGTCTATTTCATTTATGTATTTTTAAGGTGATGGAAGCAGATTTTGAGAATAAAATACAATTCGACAAAATGTTTTGATTTAATTTATTTTAAACAAACTGATATAATCATATGAAATAAACAACAGAATTTGTTTAATATAACATGTCACTAGATTACATCTTGTAATACACAAATATGGCATACATATTGAACTATCTAATCCTATAATAAAAAAGTTTGAACAACATCGCTAGATACAAATGCGTTTGGAATATACCTTATAATAAACTTTGGCTGCAATGTCCGTCACTAGTTATTTATTATTATTACTGTTTTGTCGTTTGATTTTGTATATAAATATATAAAAAACGTAAAGCTATATAAAACAATATACACAACAGGCAAATCGGTGGAAAACACTTTCGAAAACTTCGTTAAAACCCCCCTATAAAAATATGAAAAGGAAAAATAGACGATTCATGATATTTTTTTTTATCAAAAGAGTAAATAATCACTAATCTAAATCACTCTAATCCTTAAGTAAAATTGGTAACGGGACCTGTAAATCTAACGTTAAAAAATGCTGACACATAATACTGAGCCTGGGAATAATTGACAAATCGGAAAATAAAAATTTTAGTAGTTCTATGTCGACGTCACGCCCTTGCGTGCCACCAACAAATTTAAAATTGGATGCTTTTTGATATAGCTAACGGCCTTTTTGTGCGTCACCATCGTAAAATCGTACCCGTTGCATTGGAGGATCTTGTCGTGCACCCTCAGGCCGCTCCTCGACGCGGGGCTCGATTCGTGCACCTCCGTTACGTAAATCCCCTGCAAAACAACAACAAGTCACACCCTAAGAACGTCCGACGGAGATTAAAATTACGTTATCTGTGTAACCCTGCGGACTCTTGTGATAATCTTGATCGATACCACCTCCTATTTTGAACCCGCATCTCAAACTTTCGCCTTCGCCTTCTTTATGCAAAGTTATCGGAATCTATTTGGAAGAATTACTCATACGTACATTATTATTCAAGCCAGAGAAAACAAACTTACGCTTAGGCATTCCATAGCCGTGCCGGCTTGATGTTGAAAAGCCATTTTCGCCATGATTTCGGCTTGTTTTCTTACAGAAAAATGCAAGTAGAAATGAATAAATCACAGGAAAATCGGCAGCCACCCTGTTGCTTATCTGACCACTATTGAATAATAATAAATAATGGCGCCGTAGTTCGACCGATTGACGCTAGAGAGGGCTCGGTAGACACCGAAATTATGATTAATATTTGCAAATATTTGCTTATTTTAGTTTATATTGCTTAAATTAGTTTCGATTTGATTGAATTTTATTGAATTTGTTGGAAGAACTTCATATTTTCATTCCGGATCCGAAGTGCATTACCACAGATGGCGCCACCTGTCTAATGTTATTGTTTTTTCTGACAACTAATGACCTAACCTCACTAACCTATCTTCGATATTTCAAATAAAATGCTTATTCCTCTGCTATCACGACTGAACAAGCATTTAATAAACCGGAGTTTGTAATTCCCTATCTTAATTACACAAATTTCTTTAATAACGAAATAATTTTTCTAGGTTATATATCCTTGTATTCAACAACAAAACACGAAAACACCATATACGCTCTATGTTCAGGTGGAAATATACCAAAAACGCCTTAGTAAGGCTTCTAATTGAAATTTTAATTGCGTTTTAGGCCAGGGAAAATGCGGTGTTGCCGTAATAAGAGTTTCCGGGAAAGACGCAAGCCTAGCTGTGACGAAAATGACCCGTTTTAAAGAATTACCGAAGCCACGTTATGCACACTTGACGAAAATAAGTAATCCCATCACTCGGGAGGTCCTCGATAAAGGATTATTATTCTGGTTTCCAGGTATACAAGATATTTCAACATTTATTACACATTTATATGTTACTAATTTTAATTACGAAGCCCCGAACAGCTTTACCGGCGAGGATATTTGCGAATTCCAAGTCCACGGAGGCACTGCTATAGTATCGAGCGTTTTACAATCGTTAGAAACCCTCCAAAATTTCCGATTAGCCAGACCCGGTGAATTCACCAAACGCTCTTTCTACAACAAAAAAATGGATCTGCTCGAAGCCGAAGGTTTGGCAGATCTGATAAATGCGGAAACTGAACTTCAACGCAAACAAGCCTACATCCAAAGTCAAGGTGTTTTAAGCAACATCTACAAGAGATGGAAAAACGAGATACACGACAATTTAACTCAGCTCGAGAGCTTATTCAACTTTGAGAATATCGAAGAGTCCGAAACCGAGATAATTTTACTGGAGATCTTAAAGAAAATTGATGCTGTACATCGTGATATTATAAAACATTTGAATGATGGACAACGAGGGGAGAGGTTGCGCTTAGGCGTCGAGACAGTTATTTTAGGGGAGCCGAACGTCGGGAAAAGTAGTTTATATAATTTCTTGTGCAACAGGAAAGCCGCTATAGTTACGCCACATCCTGGAACTACCAGGGATACTTTACAAACGAATTTAGACATACAAGGTTTCCCCGTAATATTATACGACACATGTGGTATTAGATATAGCGAGCTAAACCCCATAGAAGCCGAAGGCGTTCAAATAACCTTAGATACGTTAAATGTAGCAAATTTAATTATTCTAGTAATAGATATTGAGAAGTATAGTGCTTGGAGCAAGGAGAATACCCAAAAAACGTTAGTTGATTTTGTTAAAGATTACGTCGTAGATAATTTGAAGGTTCCTTATTTAATAAAAGAAGATGAATTAAGTTTAAAAACGTTATTTAACAGAAACTGTATCGTCTTATTGAATAAATCCGATAAAATTCAATACGCAAATAATTATGAAGCCCTTTGCGTTTCTGTTAAGACCAAACAAGGAATGGAAGAGTTTATCAGCGCCCTAGGAGCTGCTTTAAAAGATATGTACGTCTTTCGTAAAATAAATCTATTTTCGTTTCAATAATTTTGTTTTTAGTTGTTTGGAACCGTCTGTCGAAAATCCTGCTATAACAAAAGTCCGGCATCGGTCCTTATTGGAAAAATCCAAAAACCACCTTGCAAATTTCCTATCGACAATCAAGCAGAGCAAAAATTTGGAAAATCTCGATTATGGACTTCTAGGGAATGATTTGAGGTATTCGTTGAAACACATCACCGAGATAATTGAAGGAAGGAAGGATAACACTCCTGTAGTTGACGTCCTGGATGAAATCTTTCAGAACTTTTGTATAGGGAAATGAAAAACTTCGAATAAAAAAAAATCAAAAACTGTATTTATTTTCTTTTTGTATAATTTACCATACAGTGCATTTGGTCTTCGGGTTCATCGATGACTCCGAAGGACAATCAAACGCCTTCGAGAACTCCACAGAATTTTTCAGGGTACCCAAGACCCTAAAAATGTGCAAAATTGCTTTATGAAATAATTATTATTACAGCAAAAATACCTGAACCTCCCAGGCGGGTGTATCGCCGATTTTAACCTGTTTTTAGTCGCATCTGGCCTTGCTATCCCGCACCAGACCTGAGCAAAATTAATAAAAAATAGTTGCTCGTTGGTTACTTCAAAACCTGGTAACTTGTAGTCCGTATTCGTGGCTAACCATTTCATATACGCCTACAATATTACATCCTCAATTATTAACTCACTGTTTACATATTTATATTAATAAATTATTACTTTGTAAGCTTGTTTAATGGCACCATTATCCGCGATGTTCTCTCCTTGAGTTGAAGTCCCATCGATATTTGCGTTCACTTCAGGAACAACAAAAGAATTATACTGATCGACGAGGCATTTGGACCTTTCCTGGAATTGTTCGGTGGCATCATTCGACCACCAGAGATTCATGGTGCCATCTTCATCAAAATGCTTCCCCTTATCATCAAATCCATGACTCATCTCATGCCCTATGACAACTCCTATGCCACCATAGTTGAGAGCTCTCGGGTAATGTTGATGGTAGAACGGAGGTTGCAGTATACCAGCAGGAAACACTAAGAAAACAAATAGAGATGAGTATTTTTAATACATGGTAATAAGTAATTACTTATTTGGTTTTTGTTTCTGCTGTAATAAGCGTTGACAATTGCTGGAGGTGTGTTCCAAATATGCTTGTTCACTGGTCTTCCAATTTTCAGATGCTCACTCCTGGAGACATGCTAGAAATTTGGTTGGTTTGAGTTTGATGCCCCAGTCAGGGCATCAGTAAGTTACTTACTTGCAGAACAACCAAACAGTTCTCAAAGTAATACTTCGGGTGTACTTTGATGTCCAAGTACCTCCCAGTAAGCGCGTACTTATCCAATATTAGATTAGGGTATCCAATTTTCAATCCCATCGCCTGTATTTTTGCAACAGCTTTCGATTTGGTGAATTTGTCCAGCCATTCGCTTTCTTCTAAAATCTCCTTGAAAGCCTCTTGGAGTTCTTGAGTCATCTTCAGCGTCTAAAATAAGAAAATATTTGTGTTCCCCTCTGATGAAAAAGTTGTTGTCTTTACGTCATTCTTGTTCTTTTCGTCAAAATGATGCGTGACAAAGAGATGACCAAGCGCCATTCCGAGGTAAGAGTTGATTTGGGCCACACAAAACTGCCACCTAGATGGCGCCTTTTCACGACCAAATAAGACATGGTAGAATCTAAAAGAATATTTTAGATTCTGATCTATTTCCTTTTTATTATTTTCTAAGTTATGCCGCTTTTACCTTTGTTTGATAACGTTGAAGCGCTCATCTAGATTGTTGATTCTGTGCCTCACGAACCTCCACAATAAATAATTGGTGATAGTTCTTGCGCTTGTCTTGCTCAATAGAACGACCAAATTCTTCAAATACGGCGTGCAATAGCAGACAATAGGAGTTTCTAAAGGTAGATTCCTATCCGTGACTATCTTAAAATATTTAGTCCAATGAATTTCAGGTACTTCGTTCTGTAGTTCTCCCAAGCTAAGCCTATGGTAGAAGTTAGTCATGTTCCTCCTCAACTCCGGATCTATAGTGATCTCCGCTAGCTTAATTTCAAAATCAACGATGTCATCAACGTCAACTTTAGCCTTTTCGTACTCAACACCCAAGATTAATGTTGTATCAAGCATGAATTGCTTGTAAGCGTCCAAGTATTTCTTCATCTCAGGGTCTAAGAAGTAATTCCTATTTGGCAAACCCAAAGAACTTTGGTCAATCTATCAAAAAAAACAACCGTTTCGTAAGTACGCAGGCTATCACGGCCAGAATCATTTAGAAAATAAACTGCTTCCGGGTTATGCCGTGTGTCAAGATTTGTTAATGCTGACGTTTCGCGAACCATGTTGCTCGCTTCTTCAAAGCTAATTGAATACTGAAGACCTACCAAGCCGCTGTAGAATGTACCAACCTGACCGCGTTAGGATCTCTACTGTGCTCCTAATGGAGCACAGTAGAGACACCCGGCTACGCAAGATTCAACAGTCCGCTGTTGCTCAACACTGCCACGAGTCGGGGCACACAATGATTTTCGATGACGTGAAGATGTTGGCAAGGGTTGGCAATTATCATCGAAGGCTTATTAGAGAAGCCATCGAAATTTACAAACATCCTAACAACATCAATCGCGAGGATGGTACTGATATTAGTGGTGTAAATACAGGTTTATAAGGGAGAGTTTCTTGTTAGGTCTTCAGTATTCAATTAGCTTTGAAGAAGCGAGCAACATGGTTCGCGAAACGTCAGCATTAACAATTTTTGACACACGGCTTAACCCGGAAACTGTTTAATGTTGTACCTTTGGATAAAAACGACCGAAATACCTGAATTATGTGTTCACTCGAATTCTCGACGTTTATCCCAACCCATTCCTCTATGAAGATGTCGTTGTTGTATTGTCTAAGTTGGCCCAACAACCAAACTAGATCGTACCTGGTCTTATTCCACTCTGGCTGCACTACTGGCCAGTACCTCAGTTGTTTTAGTAGTTCCAAGAGTGGCTCTGACCCTCTTTGGGTTATCAACTCTTCGTTCATGCAGGATTGATAAAGACTTTTGCATTTTAATATAGGGTCCAAATAAATAGTTTCACTTTGGTTGTTCAACATTTTCTCGAAGTACACTAAGTATTCGCTTACTGTTCTATTCATTCCAAGTTTCCTACTCTCTTCTTCTGCTAGCAATTCTTTCTGGAATCATTCGGTGTTAGTTTTGATGTAAGAATAGATGTATGAATAGATTCTTACATCTGCGTCGATGTTCTCTAGAAGATCTCTTAGGTAGACATCCAAATTTTCTCTAACCAATTCAAACGTGTCGTAGCCTATACGATCAGGTGGTATAGGGTGATATTTAGACCAATTACCACAAGCAAATTGGTAGAAATCATCACATGGTGGGATGCTTTTGTCCATATATCTCAACATGTTCTCACCTAGAATCTTGGTGCTTTTATAAAATCTATTTAATTATTATGATAAGGTTATTCCTTGAAGGCGGGTTTTGATTGACGATGATCGTTCTTGGCCAGTGTCTATTTTCAAACAACGATGTTTTTAAACCAATCGAAGAAATAAATACCTACCTTGGTATTTTCTCACTTCCTCTGGCGTTAATTGATCATTCCAGAGCTTGAATGGATCATATTCAAACTTGCTGTAGGTTGGGCTCCCGTCTGACTGGGAAATGATTAATTTTAATAATAACTAAGTTTACGAGTGATAGAAACACTTACAAAGTCGCGATCCCACATAAAGTTAGCGTCTTCGCGAATAGAAAGATCCGTGATATTGTCCATGGTTAAATCTGCGTATTATGAATTGATTAAATTAGGCTTTTGGCTATGGCGTAATTCTTACTTGTACTCTTGCTTCCGGTCGTCGTTTTGACGTGCGTGACGACGATATAAATCGAAAGAAACACCAGTAGGGTGACCGGTAGGAACATGAGGAATCTGATCCGAGTTTTCCAAGTGTTTTCCGAGCCTATGCACCAGCTTAAAAGACCCATTTTTGCACTAGTTCACTGTATTCTAGTTCTAGGTGTTAGTTTGGCCCTACATACCGTACTTTGCCGGTGTCTTTCTGTATTGTGAGCCTGCAGGAGCACCATTTCTTCCCCTTAGGTCTATCCATTTGATAACGCGCGGACTACAAAAGGCGAGCACGCAGAACTGCACCGTTTTATTAATCTGACCTTACAACGACAATTGACAAATTGGCCATTGTAACTTCAAAGAGATTTTTACACGTACTATAATATACAGCTATACATACAACACCTTCTTTGACACAACAATCAGTTGTTTTGTTTGCCTAACAATGATTGCTTGCGTTCATCAAAGAAAATGATGTATAATCACTCTAATCAAATAAAGGATATCTTTTTTTTTGCATGAGAGAAATATGATAGAGGATTTTCATTATTCATTATCCGTATTTTAGCAGTGTGTCGATGTTACATCCATGTACGAGTTTTTTGTTAATCTGGTCGGAATCGGACTACTCGTATATCGGAAATTTATTATTTGCGAAATAATAAATAATGATTTATATATTTCTATTTATTAGCTTAATGTGTATTAATTAATGTAATTCCTACATTGCAATGTAATTGTATATATAAACTTATAAACTTATACAAACTTATTGCATCTAATAGCTTTTTTTGCGGTAATAAACACAAAAATCAATTTCTTGTTGTGAATATTTTTACTGAAGGTTATTTCAGAACTAATATGTATTAACATTTATTCACAAAATAGAAATAAATTAATAAAATTAAATTGCTTTAAATTTGTATTTATATGGTTATTTGTTACTTGCGATTTACTGGTGTTTTCGAGATAATTAGTTTCAACGATATTTTGCAGTGTTTAACTTAATAACCAGAAAGGAGTAGTATTTTGTATAGCATGACAATTTTTTTATATTATTATTTTGTATTTACTTGACAGCAATATTTTTCAAATATCTGACAACTGAAAATAAAGACAATTATGTATATCACTAATTTACAAAATATTATTGAAATATTATTTCAAATTACCAAAAAGCTTAATTTTTAAACATAATGAACGACTTGGCAACACCTGGAATGTGACAACGTGCATTGATTTGGCATGAGTTCGATGCAATGCATCGGGATGAAATCGGGCCGCCATTTTGGTTTTATGGTAATGTTTTGGGTAAGTGTTTAAGGAATTTTATGCAAATATTCCAAATTAGTTAAAATATATTAATTAGTTAATTAATTTTAAGTAACATTTTAATAATTCGAATTATAAATGAACAAAAGAAGCAACAAAAGAAGCAAGTTTCATAACTTTTTATTGAATTGAGGAAGTAATTTGCTTTCTGAAAAAAAAATTGCAGAAGAAGCGTGGGACAACCTGTATATATTATTGCTATGATTTTAAGTATTTTGGTTGTCAAGCATGTATTAGATCTCATGAAAGATAATTGAAACATTAACTGCTGTAAAGTAAATACAGATATATTTCCATTGTGCTTCATACAAAATACATGCTCCGTCCTAGATATAAATTTAAATTAAATTTAGAGTATTTATTTACATTTAGTGAATATATTTTAATAATATTATAAATCATATTATCAAATTTCATGTTTATTAATATTATTATAAAAGTAATTCTATATTTAATTAAATGCACTACTCGTAAACTTAACTGTAGTGGTCATATTACATTTATTACATTGCAACGAAGGTATCACAATAAGGAAAAGATCGGACACGCTCAAAATAAACTAAATCCCGTTGCATTACATCCATCGAAAAACCACCTCGGGACGGACAACTTTTTGCGAAGCGGCAGTGTCGACGGAGAACACTACACGAATATATAACCAGTGGCGGACTGGCCAGGTGGTGCCAGGTTGCCCGATGGCAAGTGGGCCCCCCCTTGAGTGGGCCCCCCTGAAGACATGTTGAAAATATTATTAATATATTTATTTATACTGCAACAGGCACGGGAGCGCCGCACGAAAAAATATCAGGTAATAACTCAGTTATTACCTGATATTTTTTCGTGCGTTAGTCACTAATAAGAGAGCCCCCCACCTATTTGCAATAAATTCATGTCTGCATATTAACAGATATACACAGAGTAAAAACAAACCCTTCGCGCACGCTATTGGTGCCGGTGCGGTGGCATCTCGCGCGTCGCGCCGTTCCTGCCAGGAAAGAATTTTTTACTATTTCACTTTGATTGACAAGGTTCTGGCAAAAATATTATTCGTCCGTAATTGCAATACCAATACGTCACAAAGTACAGAATTGTTATCGTATCACGTGGTAGTCTTTTTACCAAGAAAAATAAACAAAGTTGAATGCTATGATGAACAATTAAGTTTAAAGCTTAAAGCGAATAATTGATATACAGGAAAACATTGTGTAAAATGAATACAATTTTACTTGGGTACCAAAATGAATCGCTTATACAGAATGTTCTTTATACATAATGCAATCAAAATAAAATAAAATTTATTTATAAATTAAAATATGTAACTTAAAATAAAATAATCTAAACAAAACGTGAAAATACAAAAAAAAAAAAATAAGAAACAAAGTTGCGCCGTTTTGTGTTTATCAATGATATAAAAAGTGATAGTGATAGTTGATTTCACTTTCGAAGGTATAAAATCGATGTACAGGGTGCTATAAAAGTTATAGATAATCATTCGCCCTACAGCCAGAAAATATTTTCATGCTTACCTACAGGGTGTCCCACAACAACGTACCAACAAACTTATATTTATTTATAGGAACACTGGGTATATTATTGCAATTTTTAATGAAGATTTTTAACAAAATTGTTTTGACATCAACTTGTATTAGGCTATTATGAACTATTTCTGAGATATTGTGAAATGATTGGCATTTTCCGAAAATCATTCTAAGGCAGGGCCGCGTTTACCAGTAGGCAAAATAGGCATGTGCCTAGGGCCCGGCGAAAGGGGGGCCCGTAAGCGGCCCCATTTGACCTAAATACTGTAGGGGCTAGGGCCCACTAATTGTATAATAAATAAATCGACTTGGAATTAGAATTCGAAGTTATATATAATTTTCGAAAATTATATAACAATAATACTTTATACCAATAATAATACAATTTATTACAACTCAAATTCAATTGCATATAGTCCATATCGATACTTCGGGGCAGTGTTCAGAAATAGGTTCAGGAAGTCGGCGGACCTCTATATGCATGATTTCGGTAGTTTTTTTTTCGTGGATTATATTTCCAATGTCTTTAGTAGACGAATCTCCGTAACATCACATTTATGAAAAAACTAAGTTAAATATTTAAAAATATAAGTTTAGCATAACTTCCCTAAAAAAATAATTGCGCTTGATAGAATTCCGTTAATTTGTGCATGCTAAATTTTTTAATAGGACACGGAGCTTTTTGGTCGCTCATTTAACAGTAATGAAATAACACTTCATTTAGTTAGTGATTGCCGTCTCCTTTGCATTGTCTTTAGTAGACGAATCTCCGTAACATCACATTTATGAAAAAACTAAGTTAAATATTTAAAAAAATAAGTTTAGCATAACTTCCCTAAAAAAATAATTGCGCTTGATAGAATTCCGTTAATTTGTGCATGCTAAATTTTTTAATAGGACACGGAGCATTTTTGGTCGCTCATTTAACAGTAATGAAATAACACTTCATTTAGTTAGTGATTGCCGTCTCCTTTGCATTGAAGTTCCAAAATTCAAGATTACATTTCAGGCTACCTAAAGAATGCAGTGCCAAAAAAAGAGGTTGCTGCTGTTTGATACAATTTTTGAGATTTTTGGCTAAAATCTAAAAAAACTATCGTAATGATCTGTTTTTCCTTGCGAGACACAAAAATGCTCGAACAATGTCGAGTATTCTCAAAACCGCACCGCAATGTACCAAACGCTTTATTTTTAATGTGACAAACAGCAGGGTTTTATATATTTTGGGGAATTCAGATGCTGTCAATGAAAATAATTCTTAAAACTTTCGTAAAGAAAATAAAATAATATGTAAAACCCATTTTTGGGAACTGGCGACTTTTCATACATTTGTAGACAAACGTACATTCAACAATATTCATGTATGCACAAAATTAATAACGAAAATTCAAAATCCTGTTTATTGTTGCATGTGGAAATTGCTTTGATCAGCAAAAAATGCGTTTGCCCGAATTTAACTCTTGCATCTCTTCAAATAAACGAGCAAAAAATAAATTTCTTCCTCAATATGTCTCCAGAGTAACAAATCAAACTCGACTAAATCAGGCTATCTAGTTTTTCAAAGCGTTGGACCACCATGAACAATTTAATGCCTTTGATAAATATTATTTAAAGAATGTTAGATTTATACATAAATTACTAATTCTGTAACTTTGACGAAAATAAATATCACAAATTATACGTTTGTATAAATCAAAATTGCAGTATGCTATTACTAAAAGCCCCATGAAAAGAAGAAATATATAATTGAGAGATTGTTGAATTTCATCGAATACTCTGGATATTAAATATTAATTTATGAATATTGTGCATAAGTTACAAATGTTACATTAGATGCTTAATAACCTTTTAGCTGTTGACGATAGACCAGCGAGTTAGACATTTTAGGCAAACTGAATTATCGCTCTTATATACCGGGTGAATTTCGAGGCTTCCCATGGAGATCTCGCTTATTAGTGGAAATAGAGTCTATATTTAAATTTGGCAATGATTCGTATTTTTAATCTGATCAATTATCTGTAGAGAAATTTAAGCTATCATTTTGAAGATAGCCGCAAAAAACTGAAATGTTAAGATATAGTTTTTTATTCAAAACCAAATGTAGCTAGACATTTGAAACACAAACATTCCTTTTAGCGACTTTTTAACAAAGAATGCAATGTTTTTAATTTGAAATATCATCAAAAGGGATAAAACCGCACCCGTTTTTGTACATGTCCTCATTGGTCTGTTGTGCCTAGCTCATTGGTGCCTTGTTTCGATTAAACATTTTAAATTTATAAATTTCGACCAATCTGACCAAATGATGTGATTTAAGAAATTTTGTCCATGGTGTATTTTATTTAGTAGCCAGATGCAAAATTCCGCACATCTGATGTTATTCTCACGATGCAAAGTATGACTTGTGTGGGGTTTCTACGGTTTCAATTTCTTTGTTCGTAATGATCTCCAAACACGTGTTTGCGGCAACTCCAAATTAGAGGCTACTTCCCGCGTAAAATCCGAAGATCTTCATTTATCTAAAAACCAGTAGTTGAAGCATTGCAAATTATGGTAATCTAACGTTTATCGAATTTCCATGAGGATTATAAGGGTTGCGGGGTTTACTAAACGATCCATGCTCCGCTACATTTCTGTCCGATGTTAGCAATATTGTACGATGGGGCATTTCTGTGAGAACAATAATAAACCCTTAACATATCACGCCTTTCGTTATTGGTAAACGGCATTTTTTCTATTAAAATTTGTGTAGGTACACCAAAAGACTTATTTTTAATATTTATTCGAACATTCTATTTCATAATATTTTTGTAAGTTTTTCTTTGTAACTCTTGCATTTTTCACTTTTTTCCCCGCAATTTTATCCAGTATAGTAAATGACACAGAGAGTATAACGTTTCATATAGACCTATTATGTTTTCAATTTAGAATAAAGTTACAACCGTTTGAGTTATTAACAAAACCGCATTTCAACCGAATCAAACTTCTTAAGCAATTGAGAAAACCAAAAAGTCCATAATGATACTTTTTCCTCCATATGACATGAACAGTTTTCTAAAAAAAAATTAATAAAAAGTTTCATATGAATTATTTTGTTCATTTACTTATTCAATTTGTTTGGTTTTAAATATT
Organism: Melinopterus prodromus; assembly: GCA_964023965.1. Taxonomy (NCBI): domain Eukaryota; kingdom Metazoa; phylum Arthropoda; class Insecta; order Coleoptera; family Scarabaeidae; genus Melinopterus; species Melinopterus prodromus. Next base: position 13,702,460 of record OZ030399.1, read on the forward strand.
TTTCATTCAATTTATTTTCTTTCTATCGTTGTAACGTGTAGTTTGTTCAAACGGCTGAAACTTTTCAAGGAATTGAGAAAACAAATAAGCCCTTATACAAAATTTATTCAGAATAAGATTTGCTTTCTAAAAATAATTGTGCGGGGAAAAAAGTGGATACCTGTATATGTATGTACCGTCAGCATGAACAAAAAAAGTGGGCCCCCCACCTAGGTTCCTGGCAACCAATATTTTTGGACCCAGTCCGCCACTGTATATAACCGACATAAATCTAAATCCCGGGATCCTACAAAAGTTAACTTTAAATTATTTTCTTATTTTTTGTTTATTAACGAAATGTGGGCACTGACCAACAATAAATCAATTGAGCTGCTATTTTTAAAGTGTGAATATAAGTCTATAACAGCACGCTCAGAAATCTATAAACGTGTATAATAATAATTTGTATCCCAACTACTTTGCTCGTAATCGCACATGAAGCGAAATAATAACATTCAACTACCGATAAACAACGTAAAATCTAAGTTTCAAAAATCCTCCCGAACAAACTAAAATAGATAGAGGGCTGTACTTTTTAGAATTAATTATCCAATGTATCTGATCCATAAACGTGTATAATAATAATTTGTATCCCAACTACTGTGCTCGTAATCGCACATGAAGCGAAATAATAGCATTAAACCACCGATAAACAACGTAAAATCTAAGTTTCAAAAATCCTCCTGAACAAACTAAAATAGATAGAGGGCTGTACTTTTTAGAATTAATTACCCAATGTATCTGACCCATAAACGTGTATAATAATAATTTGTATCCCAACTACTGTGCTCGTAATCGCACATGAAGCGAAATAATAGCATTAAACCACCGATAACAACGTAAAATCTAAGTTTCAAAAATCCTCCTGAACAAACTAAATTAGATAGAGGGCTGTACTTTTTAGAATTAATTACCCAATGTATCTGACCCATAAACGTGTATAATAATAATTTGTATCCCAACTACTTTGCTCGTAATCGCACATGAAGCGAAATAATAGCATTAAACCACCGATAAACAACGTAAAATCTAAGTTTCAAAAATCCTCCTGAACAAACTAAAATAGATAGAGGGCTGTACTTTTTAGAATTAATTACCCAATGTATCTGACCCATAAACGTGTATAATAATAATTTCTATCCCAACTACTTTGCTCGTAATCGCACATGAAGCGAAATAATAGCATTAAACCACCGATAAACAACGTAAAATCTAAGTTTCAAAAATCCTCCTGAACAAACTAAAATAGATAGAGGGCTGTACTTTTTAGAATTAATTACCCAATGTATCTGACCCATAAACGTGTATAATAATAATTTGTATCCCAACTACTTTGCTCGTAATCGAACATGAAGCGAAATAATAGCATTAAACCACCGATAAACAACGTAAAATCTAAGTTTCAAAAATCCTCCTGAACAAACTAAAATAGATAGAGGGCTGTACTTTTTAGAATTAATTACCCAATGTATCTGACCCATAAACGTGTATAATAATAATTTGTATCCCAACTACTTTGCTCGTAATCGAACATGAAGCGAAATAATAGCATTAAACCACCGATAAACAACGTAAAATCTAAGTTTCAAAAATCCTCCTGAACAAACTAAAATAGATAGAGGGCTGTACTTTTTAGAATTAATTACCCAATGTATCTGACCCATAAACGTGTATAATAATAATTTGTATCCCAACTACTTTGCTCGTAATCGAACATGAAGCGAAATAATAGCATTAAACCACCGATAAACAACGTAAAATCGAAGTTTCAAAAATCCTCCTGAACAAACTAAAATAGATAGAGGGCTGCTTGAAGAACAGATTTTGCAAGTACTAGATATAATTCGATATGGAGACAAACATGAACCTTTTCAACTTGCTTAAGTCTTTTTAGTTATCCTTAACAACAGGAAAAGAAAAATGTTACCGAAAACATATACGTTACACAAACTAGGTAACCCAACACTTTAGACGTACTATAGCTTGCTGCGTGTATGCTGATATTCAATAAACTATTTATTGCTTTACATACAATCCCGCGGCAGTATTTAAACTCCTTATTTAGGTAAATGCGGTCCATGTATTGTATCTGAAAGAGGGCGATTAGACGGAACAGCAAATTTTCATCCCTTATTAATGAAATGAATATCTGCGGTCTCCCCGTAAAATGATATTTTTCGCAAAGCCCCAATAATGGACAATGCAACTGAATTGGTCGATGAATGGCAAAGGTGTCATCCCTTTAAACGCCTGTGCCAATTTCGGTCTTTTGGGGTGACCGTATTTTGACAAGGTGAGAGATTCGACAAATTACCACTTAAGTCCCATTGTGGGGGTTTTTAAAGGAAAATATTAGCAGGGGACCCACTTCGCACCGTGCCCTTTCAACAACCTCATAATACGAATAGGAATGCCCTTCTTTATACCACTTAATATTTTTCATATACGACAATAAATCTACCTACCCCCATTGAATACTTCACCCATTATGCTTATATTATATTATTAAGCATTCTAACCAATGAAAACACAGATATTATTCATTCGTTGTATTATCTACCCACTTATATATATATATATATATATATATATATAACAATATTTTGGAGACTGTGGCGAACTTAATAATAAAATTATAAACCCCTAACCACAACAAGTATTTTAGAAACCTAAATACGTATTTCAGCAACTATGTTGCCATCTTCAGTAGAACCTAAAAAAAAAGAAAAAGAGAGATTAGCACTTCATAGTATCTTTACAGGATATTCTCCAAGCAAATCACTAGTGGAAGTGACGTCCATGTTAAAAATTATCCTATATATACCCATTTGTTGTTCACGCCTCAGTGAATTTTGATCATTGAAGCGTAAAAAACAAGTTTTAATTAAAGCAGGTCAAACAATGGCGAACTAGGTATAGGACCCCTGTCTGAATTTATTAATTTATCTCTATTCAAGTGAATAAAGATACTTTCCAAGCTGTTTAGTTCCCTATTATTTGACACAGCTTTTACAAGTTTTAAGTCATCTACAACTACTTTATGACCTGTGTCTAAAATATGTTGAGCCACACTAGATTTTTCAAAACGATTATATTTAAAATGAGCTACATGTTCTTTGAACCTAGTTAAAATTGTTCTTCTAGTCTGGCCTACGTATTCTTTTTCACAGTCATGACATTTGATACAATATATACCAGATTTATCAAGTACATCTACCTTATCCTTTGGGTTTCCAAGAAGGTTCTTTATGCTATTATGAGTCGAATATGCTAAACAGAGATTTTGTGATGTAAAAATACTTCTCAAACCCCTTGTATATGCACGATCGAACGGTATTTTAACATAATTCTTCTTTTCTACAGACAAAGTATTTAAAGTAGATATTTGATTTACATACATTTTTTGATTCTGCTTCTTAATCATTCTATCAACTATTTTCTCAGGGTACCCATTATATATGACAACATTCTTAATAAACAATAATTCTTGCTGATATCTATCTGCGGACAATGGAAATTTCAATAACCTATTTACTAAACAACTAATAAAAGACAATTTTTGTTGAAAAGGATGCTGCGAATCATTAGGGATAAACCTGATTGTGTTAGTACCTTTCCGATACACGTCAATTTCTATTATATTTTTGCTATTCCTGACTACCAGAGTATCTAAAAATGGAAGTTGGCCGTTAACTTCTTGTTCTACAGTAAAGTTAATGGTGTTGAACTTAGAATTCAAAACGAGAAGAAAATCTTGAATGCTGCACTTCTTGGTGTCAAAAATGGCAAAAATATCGTCGACATACCTAACCCAAGTCTTAGGGAAATATGGTGCTATAGACTTTACATTGGTTTCAAATCTGCTCATAAACAAGTTGGCAATAAAAGGTGAGAGACAGTTACCCATTGCAGTTCCCTCAAGTTGTTCAAAAAACTTTCCGTTTATTTGAAAACAATTTTGAGACATACAAAGGGCAGTCAATCTTACATATTCATCTATTTCTGACGGGTCAAAGTTGTTATTGCACAATAATTCCCTAAGAAACTCCAAAGTTTCCGGAATAGGCACACTAGGAAACAGTGAAGCAACATCAAATGAAATCAACAATTCGCCATCATATATATATATATAGCAAACGGATATACATATGTATCTAAACTTCTATTAAGTAACTAGAAAAATGTACTAAATAATAGTGTAGAGCTATTATATTTCTTAAATTTTTGCCAACAGTGCCAACGTGAGACATTTTGTTTTGTTTTGAGTAAAGCGTAAAGGTTTTTCTGTGGTTTTCATTTACTCCTTGGCGAATGCTGAAAGCCAAACAACTTCAGACGTGCCACAGACGCGGGCCATAATAATGATAGCTCGGGCCTGCCGATGCCCCCGTAGTGGCGAAAGCTGTTGGGGAATGTTAAGGCGAGGATTTTTATTATTATTATTCTGAAACAGATTAGAAAAAAAGCGTATCCACTGCAAACTACTTTACTAAATAATAAATGAGCAAATTAGAGTAGCAGTCAAAAGGGTATTCGTTGTCGTCTCTTCTATTGATTATTTCGGACCATTATGTCACTTCTTTGTCGCTTCCGTCCTACCGCAGGGCATTAAAACGGTGGGATTTCCATTAGCCTTTAATAAACGCGAAGTGAATTATCAAACCATGGAGTAATGAGGGTATATAGGGACACTCTGTTAGATAGTAATGGAGCAATAACATGCTGTTTCATGTTAGGCACGTGGCACGTATGTATTAGTGGGTGGTAGTTTGACGCAACATGTCGTGGTTTGCTATTTGTTCTCCAAAGGGTTGCGTAATTGGTTTATCGGAACAACACAGCACTACTATTTCGCCGGAATAATTTAATTATAGGCGGCGCTAATCTATTTATTAAACACGAGTACCGGTGCACTCAGTGCTCTCTCTCTCTCTCTCTCTCTCTCTCTCTCTCTCTCTCTCTCTCTCTCTCTCTCTCTCTCTCTCTCTCTCTCTCTCTCTCTCTCATTACCCGAAATACAGTATCAAACAATTTTTACTTTATCATACGCAGTAAGATAAAGTATTGTAATCATGCCGAAAAAAAAAATTGAGATTTTAGCGGAAATAGGTCTTTTTGGGTCCCCTGAACATTTTTGACCAAGGTACAAAAAAATGTCTGTGTGTAAACGATTTTTGTGACGACGATTCCGGAGAAACTACTAAAGGTATCGGAACGAAAGTTCATATTTAGGAGTTTTGTTACCAAACTTAGAGCTGAAAAGCTTTTGGTTGAAAGGGGTCCAAAGGAACTGGTAGTTTATTCTAAGCCTTTTTGAAAGATTTTTCAAATGAGCCGCCGTTTCTGTAATTTTGACAAAATAGTTAATTAATAAATTAAAGTAGAAGAAATTTTGTATAATTTATGCCTATGACATTTTTTGGTATAATTAATAGTTTAGCTTCAAGAGCAAATTCTATTTGATCGAGATCGGTCGCATCTGCATTGATATGAAATTACATAGTAGCCAGGATTTTGACAAATATTTTTTTTGTGTTGTCACATTCGAAAACAGCTGATCTCATCAGAGGTTGGAGAACCACTATGGAACGTTGCCGCTGTAGTGCGGCAAATTATAAAATACAAATTTCAAATAAAATAAGATCACCAATTTGATTGTTCGTTGATAAGAAATATCAACCCGTCTTTATATCTAATTCTAAAAACGATAAATTGCGAAAATTATAAATAAAGTATAGCGATGAGTGTAGTTTTATTTTAGTATGTTGGTAGGGATGTGTCATGAACAAATATAAATCTGTCAGAATTTGAATTACCTTTTTAAGGTGCGTTTTCATTAGTGATAATGGCAGTGGTAGCAGACGCCGTTATAGTATTTCCAATAGAAAGTTGCTAGTGACTCATGTTTATGTACATGCAAACTAATATGTGTCATTATCACGATATGTAAGAAATACTATAATTTCGTATTCTACCACCGCCATTACCTACCATTACCTACCAATCGGAACGCACCTTTAAACTTGACGTTTCGTCAAAGTGGTACCAGCCTAGCATTTACTATACAGAAATCATTTATTTATTTTTTTTAAATACGTATTTCTTAAAAAGCAACACAATAAACGTTGATGTCGCTCCTGCCAAAAACTAGATAGCGCGACTCGCTCACATGCGACGGCGACACTCCGCCTTCGGTGACGCGCCGCATCACCGCTCGTCGCGCTATTCCGTACTTTCGGCATTTGTGACATAAATAACTATTATTCTAATGATGTAGTGTAGGTAGTGTCAAATGCTGATGATTTGACAATACCTACGATTTATCTTAATAGAATAGATTCTCATGCAGCTAAACTATTAATTTTATATATTGTATGATAAAGTCATGTGCCTGGCCATATCAGATTTTTACAATTTATTGAGGCTGCAGTATCTACCTGAACGGTGTCAGGTGTGTGGACATGAGTTCGATATCAAAGTTCAGTATACTTTATCTATATTTTACACTTATTTTAAGCACCCACTATATTTGAGATAGACAACTGAACAGTGCAAAATGGTGCGAAGTACAGTAAAGTTCGTGAATGGACCAGAAATTGGAACAAAGTTGCTCTTCTTGTTTGAGGGCCACTTGAGATATGTCTTCTTTCTCTAGGGTGGTCAAACAAATCCCTTTTCCGACAACGTTGTATAGAAATGTGTAAAGTGGATTAATTTTAAGGTACCTAGTGGTTTATGGCGTTGTTGTACCTGTCTACGAGATGTAGTTGAGATTAAGGAGCGGTTTAAATGAATACTCGCCAATATTGTAAATAGATAATTACCTTAACGTCAATTTTTGACAGATTTGGGCTACAATGGCCCATTGTGCTATCTCGCCAACTAATCCCTTGATTTTTTAAAAACAGCCTTTGTATAAGGTGTCAGCGATTGTCATATTTGGAGAGGATTTCCTTTCGAGGGCATCCTCAAGCACCAATTATGAGTGCAAAAAGCACTTCCTTCGAGAATTGTTAAAAGAGAGAATTGTTTAAATGACAACTCTGTGTCTCGTCTAGAGGTTTTGCGGTTGCCAATATGTGTTGGTCGTGTAATCAGAAACGCGATAAGCACTTCAAAGAAATTTTGACGTAAGCCCTTTTGGAAGCCAACAATGAGCAAAGCGGATTGCACCCCAATACGTTTTCATTAAATCAACAATAGATAATGACTCGGTGCGTGATCACAGATAATCCCTACCATAATCCATACAAATACCCGACGGACTCACGCGAACTTTGTTTACTCATATTTATAGTAATTAGTTTTAACTACATTTTACGTTTTTACTGCAACAAACTACGTCTATATGAGGAAACAACGCCATTTGTCGAAGAGAAGCTGAAATATTATGTCATTTCCAAGTGGTTTTCTTGTTTAATCAAATTTAAACTGCCGTCGGAACAAACATGTCGTAGCGTCGAGTGCGTTGACATATTTCCATATTCACATCATGCTGTAAAATGCGCGAGAACGCATCGCGAATAACTTATTGAGCGCGAAAAACGATCAAAATAAAATGGCGCGTATTGTGACGGAACGTAAGCGCGCGGTTTAATTGCTTGTTGGTAAAACAGGAAACCGCTATTATCAATGGCCGGGCGCACCGGTGCGTAGCCTGCTTTAATGCATCTAATTTTAATTCGCAATTATCGCATAGAGGAGGCGAAAAGGAAAAGCTCACAAAAAGCCATTTTTGTCGGCGCGAGGATAATTAATAAGGAAGTTTGAGCCGCTGTCATGCGTTTGTTTTTAGCGCCCTCTATAGCCTCTTTCGTTCGGCACCAATATCTACAGGCTTTATCTTTACTCAACGCCACACTTTGTAATTTAAGGTGCGCTCTTAAGTACATCCATCTAAAGATTTCACGAAGTATTAGACTGTGACCGACGCTAATAACGCTAAACTCCAAGTAGTATCTATTTTCAACGATTCTTCTAACTTCTAACTTGAGTTAATCCAACAAAATATTACAGAGTATTAAAAAAGACTCAAAGCAAATAACTGTGTGTACTAATTTAACGATTTTTCCTCCAGTGGGGGTATGAGTTTTGCTGGTTGGGTAGCTCTTCCGCTTCACATTCTAATGGGCAGCATGACCGTGCAAGTTTACGCGGTAGAAATAAGGTTGTGATACAGTTTACTCTATAATTATCTGTATTCCGACATCTTCTGTGTTTTAACCGCTTCGATTTGATCTATAACAAAAAACTGGGCGGCTTAAAGAACAAAGCCAACTCAAGTCATCATCCGACTATATTGTCCACAAAGTGGTTTATTGTATCTTCGTTTTTATTTATTCTCTCTTCCCAGTACACGCATAGCAATACGAGTGTATAATAATAATTTGTATCCCAACTACTTTGCTCGTAATCGCACATGAAGCGAAATAATAGCATTAAACCACCGATAAACAACGTAAAATCTAAGTTTCAAAAATCCTCCTGAACAAACTAAAATAGATAGAGGGCTGTACTTTTTAGAATTAATTACCCAATGTATCTGACCCATAAACGTGTATAATAATAATTTGTATCCCAACTACTTTGCTCGTAATCGCACATGAAGCGAAATAATAGCATTAAACCACCGATAAACAACGTAAAATCTAAGTTTCAAAAATCCTCCTGAACAAACTAAAATAGATAGAGGGCTGTACTTTTTAGAATTAATTACCCAATGTATCTGACCCATAAACGTGTATAATAATAATTTTTATCCCAACTACTTTGCTCGTAATCGCACATGAAGCGAAATAATAGCATTAAACCACCGATAAACAACGTAAAATCTAAGTTTCAAAAATCCTCCTGAATAAACTAAAATAGATAGAGGGCTGTACTTTTTAGAATTAATTACCCAATGTATCTGACCCATAAACGTGTATAATAATAATTTGTATCCTAACTACTTTGCTCGTAATCGCACATGAAGCGAAATAATAGCATTAAACCACCGATAAACAACGTAAAATCTAAGTTTCAAAAATCCTCCTGAACAAACTAAAATAGATAGACGGCTGTACTTTTTAGAATTAATTACCCAATGTATCTGACCCATAAACGTGTATAAGAATAATTTGTATCCCAACTACTTTGCTCGTAATCGCACATGAAGCGAAATAATAGCATTAAACCACCGATAAACAACGTAAAATCTAAGTTTCAAAAATCCGCCTGAACAAACTAAAATAGATAGAGGGCTGTACTTTTCAGAATTAATTACCCAATGTATCTGACCCATAAACGTGTATAATAATAATTTGTATCCCAACTACTTTGCTCGTAATCGCACATGAAGCGAAATAATAGCATTAAACCACCGATAAACAACGTAAAATCTAAGTTTAAAAATCCTCCTGAACAAACTAAAATAGATAGAGGGCTGTACTTTTTAGAATTCATTACCCAATGTATCTGACCCATAAACGTGTATAATAATAATTTGTATCCCAACTACTTTGCTCGTAATCGCACATGAAGCGAAATAATAGCATTAAACCACTGATAAAGAACGTAAAATCTAAGTTTCAAAAATCCTCCTGAACAAACTAAAATAGATAGAGGGCTGTACTTTTTAGAATTAATTACCCAATGTATCTGATCCATAAACGTGTATAATAATAATTTGTATCCCAACTACTTTGCTCGTAATCGCACATGAAGCGAAATAATAGCATTAAACCACCGATAAACAACGTAAAATCTAAGTTTCAAAAATCCTCCTGAACAAACTAAAATAGATAGAGGGCTGTACTTTTTAGAATTAATTACCCAATATATCTGACCCATAAACGTGTATAATAATAATTTGTATCCCAACTACTTTGCTCGTAATCGCACATGAAGCGAAATAATAGCATTAAACCACCGATAAACAACGTAAAATCTAAGTTTCAAAAATCCGCCTGAACAAACTAAAATAGATAGAGGGCTGTACTTTTTAGAATTAATTACCCAATGTATCTGACCCATAAACGTGTATAATAATAATTTGTATCCCAAATACTTTGCTCATAATCGCACATGAAGCGAAATAATAGCATTAAACCACCGATAAACAACGTAAAATCTAAGTTTCAAAAATCCTCCTGAACAAACTAAAATAGATAGAGGGCTGTACTTTTTAGAATTAATTACCCAATGTATCTGACCCATAAACGTGTATAATAATAATTTGTATCCCAACTACTTTGCTCGTAATCGCACATGAAGCGAAATAATAGCATTAAACCACCGATAAACAACGTAAAATCTAAGTTTAAAAATCCTCCTGAACAAACTAAAATAGATAGAGGGCTGTACTTTTTAGAATTAATTACCCAATGTATCTGACCCATAAACGTGTATAATAATAATTTGTATCCCAACTACTTTGCTCGTAATCGCACATGAAGCGAAATAATAGCATTAAACCACCGATAAACAACGTAAAATCTAAGTTTCAAAAATCCTCCTGAACAAACTAAAATAGATAGAGGGCTGTACTTTTTAGAATTATTTACCCAATGTATCTGACCCATAAACGTGTATAATAATAATTTGTATCCCAACTACTTTGCTCGTAATCGCACATGAAGCGAAATAATAGCATTAAACCACCGATAAACAACGTAAAATCTCGATTGACACGATTATAGAATTAAATTAACAATTGTGTTCATTTTGTGCCTGTATTTTTGGTTTTGTAAGGTTGCCTGTTGCTCATTATACATTAGGCCTTGCTCGATGAACACGAGCTGGAAAATCTTATAAAAAAACTAACAATGTTTACTCCAGAATATTACAAAGTAATAAAGATTATCGACGCTCTACTGTAAATGGTCATCTTATTTAGCAAAGTTGATGACTTGGTGTATCATTGAGCATTTGATATGAGGAAGGATGCGAATGGTTTCTTATAAGAGTGGACCATATGGTGCGAATGATGATTGCGGTTTTGAAATAGGCACAAAAGGTTGAGTGCCGTTGAAAGCATTTTTTCCTCTATCCGACGCTTGACGAAATGGCATTAAGTAGCAGGATTAAGATGTTTGGTGGACGCTGGTGTTATGGCTTTCTCAATGCCCGGCCGCGTGTATGACTGCGCACCTTTTTAGATAATAAACTCGTCTTGAAATCGATGACAGATCCTTGGCCGAAAGTCTGTAAGGATGATTGTTGCCGAAAACAAAGTCAAAACATACGTTTGACAGGCGTTTGTGTATATAGCCGCGCCAGTGTTTTATACTCGGCAGAGTGCCCGGACAAAACGGCGTTTGTTAGGTGATTTTCATAGATATCTTCATTGTGCTGCCACAAGTTCCTTTCAAAACACATCGCTTAGTCATTCAGTAAAAATCTCCGACCACTAAATGATATTGTTCGCCTTTTGAAGCGATGTATGACACGCCGTGTTGTTCAATACCATATTATGTAAACCAAACACCATTCTGTAATTATCTCGAAAAATAGATTACCTACGGACATATATAGTATATCAGATAGACGTTCCTTTACGCTAAAGAAATCTAAGTTTGATTCAAACAAATACATTTGTATACAAGCGATTTATTTCCTTCAAAGAAATATTTTTACTTTGGCTTGAAAATAGGTTTACTTCCACCGAACAAATCATATTTTGATTTAACTAAATGTGTTGTTAGTGTGAAAACCTCATCCAACTGGCGCTGTAAACACTCTCCTCGCAGTTCGGCCTTATCTTGAGTATAAATAGTAGACTGGTGAAAGCCTTCCACTAAAAAATCCTTAAACTGGAAGAAACTGTTTCGCTGTATATTATTACCTGTTTACTAATTTTATATTCTGTAGTACATCACTGAATCCAGGTAAAGAAATCCGCCACAAATTTCTTATTTTTACGTTTATGTTTTTTTCCTGTTGTTGAGGATAACGTAACTAAAAAGACTCAAGTTGAAAAGGTTCATGTTTGTCTCCATATCGAATTATATCTAGTACTTGCAAGATCTGTTCTTCTTATTATAGCAACATGTTGGTGTAAACGAACATTTTATGCTTGATACTTAATTTAATCAGAAAAGGTGCTGTTATAGACTGATATTTACACTTAAAAATAGCAGCTCAATTGATTTATTGGATAGGTCAGTGCCCAGATTTCATTAATTAACAAAAAATAAGAAAATAATTTAAAGTTAACTTTTGTAGGATCCCGGGATTTAGATTTACGTCGGTTATATATTCGTGTGCTGTTCTCCGTCGACCCGGCCGCTTCGCAAAAAGTTGTCCGTCGCGAGGTGGTTTTTCGATGGATGTAATGCAACGGGATTTAGTTGATTTTGAGCGTGTCCGATCTTTTCCTTATTGTGATACCTTCATTGCAATACATTGCAATATGTTTTGGCTTTAAAATAGGTTTACTTCCACTAAGGAAATCATATTTTGATTCAAATAAATATATTTTTAATGTGATCCAACTGTATTGTTAGATGGCGCTGTAAACTCTCTCCTCGCACTTCGTACATATCGAGAGTATAAAGCCGCGTGATCGACAGTATAGAACTTATAGAGTACAGTGCCTGTAGGTTCAAGTTGCGATTCCAAATCAGAGTACAATTTACTAACTTAACCTTGACTATATGTTGGGTTGGGAAGACCAAGCACTGGTCGAGGATGTGCGACATCCCAAAAAGGAGGTGACACATGCCGAGTCTTCCGAAAAATTCTTGTCTATTAAATTCCTTCAACAAATTAATAATTTTAAGCATTTTAACTCGACCAACAATTTTGTTAATTTAAAAAAAATGTAATTCTTTCACTCAACACAATCATAATTATTTGAAGTAAATAAATCTCATTTCTTATAATACACAAATTGCAAACTTTTTAACTGGAAACATAAGTTGTTTGACACAAATCAACGTTCTTTCTACCAAACAAATATTTCAAATAAATGCGTTTTTATCCGCAAATAAATATTTCTTTGCCTCTATTGAAACAACAAATTTCTTTGAGTCAATGCATATTTATTTGAATCAAACAAAAATTTCTCTCTGTGTAGTTGAGAGAAATTGTTGTCGGGTCAGAACGAGATTTCTTTTTATATATCAGTTTGTAGGTTGAATCAAAATGCTGGATTTGCCTAATAGGCTTTTTAGGGCCCCAAAAACTCTTTATAATGATGAAACCTACTCGAGAAATTAAATATCAGGTCTGTTCTACAATAAGGCAAGAAGGCATTTACAAAAAGGCAATGTTTCTGGAGGAAGCGAAAAGTGGGAGAAAAATATTATTGAAAAAGTCGATCTTTTTGGGTGAAGACTTCCAAGTGACGCGATATGAAGCAGCTAGATGGAGGAGTTGCGTCGAGGACGGCGACGCTAGGAGTGAGGGCAGAAGTAAGCGATGGAAAGGGTGGGCTTGAAGCCCCAACAGTCCCCCGGGACGGTACTAGCCTGTAATTAAACCTCCTGGCTCCGGAGGCTGCTTTGCTGCTCCTGCTCTGTCCCCCAATCTTCCCCGCTCGCTCACGAACAAGGATAATATTATATAACCCATAGAGGAATTGATCGCAGGATTCAGGACTGTTATATGTGTTGGATATACTTAAGCGGATTATCTTGCGATATTTTGGGGCCGGATTTTACCTTTTTGCGAGCGCGCCCTGTATAGAAATATTTAATTAAATGCCACTACCGCGGTATTTTTCGGTTTATTTCGGCCGTGGGGATTTCGGACTGCGTCGAAGCCGTGGAATATTAGAGATCCCGAATATTAGCCCGGCCGGGGATGCAAAAACGGAAATTGCAACTTTCGCCGCCGCTCTTTTGGATGGGAGCACAGACCGCCGCATTCGGGCAAAACTTTCGCATAAGCCAGCGCTTCCCAACCGCAGACGTCTCAATCGATAAACTCAAACCGAATCAGATCCTAATCCCATCCCTCCAGCGTAATGTCTGCAAAATAATACCACCTAATCTTCATTCAATTATCAACTAAGACGTAATCGTGATTCTTCTGGGGGTTTTCTATACTGATTTTGAGGAATGTAGAGATGTTTCAAACTAAGAACAGGGGTTTTAAGAGATTCGTCTACTATACCTTTTTCTTGGTTATATGACATTATAAAGCCGTAACGGAACTCCGCATCCGCTTCCGCATGTGCGGAACTTCCGCATATTTTTCCACTTCCGCTTCCGCAAGTACGGAACTTCCGCAGACTAAACTTAGAGCTGAAAAGCTTTTGGTTTAAAAGGGTCCAAAGGAACTGGACGTTTCCTCTAAGCATTTTTCAAGGATTTTGCAAAAGAGCAGCTATTTCTGTAATTTCCTCAAAATACTTAAATAATAAATTAAAGTAGACGAAATTTTGAATAATTTATGTCTGCGACATTTTTTGGTAAAATTAATAGGTTAGCTGCAAGAGCAAATTCTATTTGATCGACATCGGTCGCATCTGCATTGATATAATAACTAAATAGTGAGCCAGGGTTGTCAGTCTAATGACAGTACCGGTAGTGTCAAATGGTGATATTTTGACAATATCTCACTATATCTACTGTCAATAGTAAAAAGATCTCATATTGTGTTCTGTTTGTTTTTGGTTTGAGGAAGTATGATCATGTATCGAATGGGCTGGGCGATTTGGAGTAGTTGAACATGGACAACACTAGGGTGTTGCATGAAGCAATATTATATCATAAGTTGTTATCCAAGCGGATCGCACAATACCTCATGCGGAAGATACGCTGTAGAACGGATGTCGATAACCTTAATTTAAGATTCAGGGGTTTGTTTGCTCCACCTGCCCATCGCGCTGAGCTGTATAAACGGTCATTCTCTTACCAGGTCAGTCATATATACAATGGTCTCAGGGAAGATATGAAAACATTATCGTTAAACAGTTTTGGGAGAAAGGTGAAGTGTTGTCTGTTTGCTCAACAGGGGGACTTTAGGCATTGAGCGCACATCGGAGGCTGTTTTCATTCTTATTTTTTTTATGGGCATGTGCGATGTTTTGTTGAGTTGGATTTGCTGCAATTAGGTGTAATTAGACTCTAGAGTAATTATTTTGTTTGTTTTTGTTTTGATGTTCTCGGAATTATTGTTATATTATTGGTACAATTGTGTCTTGGTTCTAGTTTGCGTAAGGGGTTGAGTGGAAGAGCAAGGCAATTTGGAAACTAGTGTGCTGATCTCCGCCCTAAATATAAACATTATTTTGTTCATTTTATATTGTTTTATGGTAATAAAGGAATTATTTATTTATCTGTCAAATCCTTGCTAACTAGTTTTATTTTAATGCAGACGCGATCTCAATCAAATAGATTCTCATGCAGCTAATATATTGTATAATATATTGTATGATAAAGTCATGGCCACATCAGATTTTTTTAAATAAAATACGTGTTGTTCGTTTTGTTCTAATTTGATATTGCTTTTGTGTGTTTCTATAATAATGTTCTTTTTAATTCCGTTCTGTATTTAGTTCTGTATTTAGTTTTGTTTGATTTAAAATATCTGTCCAATGATACCACTCATGACTTAGATTTTAATTTGAAATGTTAATAGATTTGAAATTTTGATGGAATATATGGTCGACAAGCTTGTGAAATATGTTGATGTATTTCGTAAATATCTGGCACAATAGAAATTAGAATAATTGCCGTTTCTAGGGGTTTGATTGCTGCGAGACGTCAGAACGTGGGGTAAGTTTGAATTTGAATGCGGCTTCTGCTGGTAGGGGGTGCGGCTTCGCGTTGCGGATCAGATAAAGTCTGGTAACTTATTGAGGGTCCCTGAATTTCACCCTTGTTGGCAGTAAGGCACAAGAGTAAAACGGAAACAATTAAATCAACAATGGATGGTTTGGCCACGCATACACTAAATGCCATTCGTGGCAAATCTTGCAGAAAATACGGTTTTGTTAACATTATTTCGAACAGAAATCTTTTCATATTTATAATAGCCGCCCCCTCGCGCACTTTGTGCAATTTCGTCGACGACTTCCCCGATGGCAACGACACATTCGGTCGGAAAAGAGATAATTGAGGCCCGAGCGAATGCATTTTCAACTCGAACCGAAATTACGAACGAAAAAATGGTAACGGATAAAAAAAATCGTAAAACATTCTGCTGTTCGCTTTCGGTAAACATTTAGAGATATTTTCCATCCGTTTCACGTGATTTTCAACTGTCACTGGGCTGCGCTGTCAACCTGAAGTCTTCTGGGACTTGGGGGGAATCATCAAATTAAGAACACCCTTTTGAACATGCATATATTGCCATGTCGAGGCTGACAGCAAAATTCCCAGCTACCAAGAGACAAAAACAACTATAACTCCGTCCAAATAGGATGGAGTTGTCCTCCACTCCAGACGCAGTGCAAAAATTACTTTTATAACAAACCAACTGCAAATGATTGAAATAATTATTATCAAATAATAAATTCATGCGTCATGAGTCCTTGCGTGTATTATTTTTTATTATAGTTTGCAAGACGCCGTTAGTAATGTAGCGAAAACAAATATCCTACACACTACGTACCAAGATATTATTTTCTTGTCGAAAGTAAAACGTATTAAGTATTCTATAGCGCGAAAACTATTTCTTGCAGGCATAAGAATGTATTTTTCACCGGTGCATTCATGCGGCATTAATATGTTTACCTCAAATAGTCTGCCCAAAATTGGCGTAGAATGTTATTTTTACGGCCACAGAACTACAAGTTTTTGTCGAGCCAGCCGATGCGTTCGAGACCTTGCAACGTGTTGCAAGTCCAGATGTGCGATGTTACGAATCGGCAATAAATGTTCATATTTTCGGTACTAATATTTGATAGTGCATATCTCGCAGTGCAATTTGCCTTAGATTAATAGGATAATAATACTCGAAAACAAAAGACGATAGCTAATTTTGGTTTTCATCATTGAGTTTCTCTCAGAAAAAGACGCTCTTACACATCCTATAGTAACATCGAATTTGGCCCACCTGTACATACTTAATTAATTACATACTTACAAAATAGTAGCTCAATTGATTAATTACTTTTATAACAAACCAACTGCAAAGCATTGAAATAATAGTGGGTGCAGGGCCGGCCGTAGCGTTTTTGCCGCCGTTTTTACCGCCAAAACAGATTTATACAAAAATCATGATCCAGAAAATACACTCAGCACTCCGACAATATTTACGAAATTTATTTGTAATAAAAACACAACCTTTGGAGATTATACTAGTACAAACAATATTTTTAAAACAACAAAAAGTAAAGAATACTAGTACAATATACAAAGTTTAACCCTAAATTAAAATTAGCTCTTTCGAACCTTTTTTTCTGCAAAATCGCGAGTAACTTCTTTCAGATCTAATGTATTACTCAATTCATATTCAGTGGCCTTCATTGCTTACCCATTAAGACAATTTGAAGTAGACATGGTTCTTAAGTACTTTTTTTATTAATATTAGTTTAGCAAACTGTCTATCGCCCGCTGAGGTAGCAACAGTTATAGGCAGGGTTAGAAAAAAAAGTGCTAAGCTATTGTTTAAATTTGGCCCAATGTTAAGGGAGGTAATGAATATTTAAAAACGACAACTGGACCTTCTTGAAACAAGGTCTATGGACGCAAAATCATTTAACATCATAATTAATTCGCCCGACTATGAAAATAGTACCAATAATACCATCAAAATGTTTACTGAATGAAGGCATTATTATTGAAATTTATTATAAATTATCAGTGATTATCAGTGAAATTTGTCATGATGCATTGATGCAAGTATCAAATATCTCCGAAAGTATTAAGCTTAGCAGAACAAAATGTACACCATATTAAAGACGAAAAGAATTACTTAAAAATATTGAAAGATGTAGATTTGGGAGAAGGTTAAAAAACGGGTTTTCAGAACCGAAATATTATGTCAATATCTACACTGTTAACTCATCTGTCATCAGCAAACTTCTGTCGTTTTTGACACAATACATATTGACATAATATCTCCGTTCTTTAAATTTTCCCAAATCTAAATCTTTGAATATTTTAAGTAATTCTTTGTTTATCATGTACCCAAATCTTCATCAAAATTTTATCTTTAATATGATGTATAATTTGTTCTGCTAAGAGTAATATTTTCGGAGACGTTGATGCAAGCATTTTTTAATCACTGATAGTTTTTAATTAATTTCAATAATAATATCATCAAAGACTCAGCACATTTTAATATTATTTTTATAGGCGGGCAAATTATGTGTCTACCAAAATAAAAATTAACTAGCTTACCATTTCGGCATCAAATGCTAAACCGTTAAGATTGAGGATTCGCCAACTTTTGAAGCGGCTTCTATATCTTTGGAATGTGCCAGTAAATCATTTTTACTTATAACATTTCCTTTAAGTTTGTCGATAATAGTTTATTCTTCGTGCCATTTTGGGACAGTCGATAGGCCGAAAAACTTTGCACATAATGCAAAATCATTTAATGAGAGTTTATTTGACATTTGTGTAGGTATCGAGTTACGATTTACGTATGTAAATATAAGAAGGAAGAGGGGGAGGTTGAATGACAGAAAATTCGCCGGTTGGTACCCAGGGGAGCTTAGGGGATGTTCTACCCCTTATTAAGTAATAGCGGTAAATACCGTGTGATGTATGTAATCATAAGCTAATTTTGCAAGCCCCAGTCACCCTCCTAATAAAACAATCAACACATTTAATTCCCACCCTGCACCCCCCTCCGTTCCTCCCTTTCGGCATCGATCATGCTCGCCGTCCGCTAACCGAATCACCTTTTCGAGTTTAGGGCTTTTTAGCAGAGGAATGATTCAATTACGCAATGCCTTTCATGTCTCTCCTATTCTACATGCACCGTTTAAAATTTTGTTATAAAATTACCTATCGCTTTCAAAGGGTGTCAATAAAGCCACTCAAAATGTACAGGAGTGTGTCTAACTACATTTTCAAAGCGGCGAAAGCGCCGCCCAGCTTTTTCGCATTCCATTCCGTCGCTAAAAGCTTCCACCACGCCAGACTGAAAGCTTTATACTTCAAACTTCATCTTCGCATTATCATTTCACCCTTAAAATGCCTACGGAACGAACGAGCTTCTGATCGTCTCTACGATTGCTATTTTCCTCACAATATTCGCGTTTTTCAACACCTAAAATGGTTGTGGTGTTTCAAAGGAAGAAGAGGGTGCCTCCACTTTACCTCCTGTGAGGCCAGAAGAAAATGACGTTAAGGTGCCCATATAAGATACAAAAGAAGATGCGGATGCGGATGCGGATGCGAAAGCCAAATAAAAGCGGAAGCGGAAGTAGAAAGAGTACGATTATTAAACTCAGTATATTTAACTAAAAAACATCGAAGGGTTATTAGGGGAGCTATCAAAATTCGAATAATATCAATAGTATTGTGTATTGCGGTATTCTGGTCATGTGTTGGGTTTACAAGGTAATATCAGGCGATGGTCTGTCGATATAATGGTGTTAGGAGGAAAGTTTAGTGTTACATGGATGACATAATATAATAAGGTTTTGCGCGAATGCCGCTGGGGTTTTAGGGGTGGACAATAAACCGTTTACCTCAACAATAGATCGGAATTAGACAAAGTTGAAATTGTAACAGGCTGGTAACATTTGTCCTCGATGTAACCTGAGCGAGCGGTTATGCGAAATATGAGACGACCCACTGTATCGTTGATCTCAACACTTTGGCGTACACAAGCGTCTGAAATGTTTGCATTATTAGGCAATATCTACTTCCGTTTCACCTTTTGGTTAGAGGTACCCTACAGTTAGTATTGGAAGATTGGTTTTGAAGTAGTCAAAAAAACAAGAACTCACATGCTGAACAGTATTTTTAACATCACCGAAATTGGTGCGACTGACTGTTTAGTTGGATAAAATAACAAATCTACAAGATTCCAAACTTTAATTCAGGACATCCGGTTTGTTGATTTGACATTACACGTATCAACCCACAATCGTTTCTTATTCTACCAATGTTCAAACGGTCAGAATATAACCTAAAAATTTGACTGATCTTGATATAATTGAGTGTTATGCTAAAAGTTGATTTTTTCCTTATAAGGTAACAGCAATTCGACTTCTCTTTACAGCGCTACAGGATAACAGTAATAAGAAAATTCTAATCGTGTCTATTTAGGCTGTGAGAGAGTCGTGGAGTCGTGAAGTCGTGGAGTCGTAGAGTCGTGGATTCGTGGAGTCGTGGAGATTCGACTTCTCTTTACATCGCTACAGGATAACAGTAATTAAGAAAATTCTAATAAGATCTATTTAGGTTGTGAGAGAGTCGTGGAGTCGTGGAGTCGTAGAGTCGTAGAGTCGTGGAGTCGTGGAGTCGTGGAGTCGTGGAAATTCGACTTCTCTTTCCATCGCTACAGGATAACAGTAATTAAGAAAATTCTAATAAGAGATCTATTTAGGCTGTGAGAGAGTCGTGGAGTCGTAGAGTCGTAGAGTCGTGGAGTCGTAGAGTCGTGGAGTCGTGGAGATTCGACTTCTCTTTCCATCGCTACAGGATAACAGTAATTAAGAAAATTCTAATAAGAACTATTTAGGCTGTGGGAGAATCGTGGAGTCGTGGAGTCGTAGAGTCGTAGAGTCGTGGAGTCGTGGAGTCGTGGAGTCGTGGAAATTCGACTTCTCTTTCCATCGCTACAGGATAACAGTAATTAAGAAAATTCTAATAAGATCTATTTAGGCTGTGAGAGAGTCGTGGAGTCGTGGAGGCGTGGAGTCGTGGAGTCGTGGAAATTCGACTTCTCTTTCCATCGCTACAGGATAACAGTAATTAAGAAAATTCTAATAAGATCTATTTAGGCTGTGAGAGAGTCGTGGAGTCGTGGGGGCGTGGAGTCGTGGAGTCGTGGAAATTCGACTTCTCTTTCCATCGCTACAGGATAACAGTAATTAAGAAAATTCTAATAAGATCTATTTAGGCTGTGAGAGAGTCGTGGAGTCGTAGAGTCGTAGAGTCGTGGAGTCGTGGAGTCGTGGAAATTCTACTTCTCTTTCCATCGCTACAGGATAACAGTAATTAAGAAAATTCTAATAAGATCTATTTAGGTTGTGAGAGAGTCGTGGAGTCGTGGAGTCGTAGAGTCGTAGAGTCGTGGAGTCGTGGAGTCGTGGAGTCGTGGAGATTCGACTTCTCTTTCCATCGCTACAGGATAACAGTAATTAAGAAAATTCTAATAAGATCTATTTAGGCTGTGCGAGAGTCGTGGAGTCGTAGAGTCGTAGAGTCGTAGAGTCGTAGAGTCGTGGAGTCGGAGTCGGAGTCGGAGTCGAGAAATTTTTCACCGACTCCTGATTGAAACATTAGATTTCTTAGTAAACATATATGATTGAATGCCAAATACCAAGTGTCCCGCAAAATACACGTTGGAATAGATTTGTTGGAAGTATACTTAATTTAAAAACTAAAAGGTGTAGACTGCCCGTACCCGTGTGTAAAATTATACGTTGAAAAACGTCGCAACAAAAAATCTAGCGATGACAAAAGCGTCGGACGATTTTTGCTGGTTGATTTTGCGTGTAGAATAGAGTGCGAGTCAGACATCGCAGTTAATTTCGGTGCATTAGTTCATTTTGGGTGGCGGTTTTGGCTGGACGGTGCTAGTGAATAGCCAGCGGTGGCCATATATGGATTCGATCGATTCCGGGCTATTGTGCCATTCTGGTCACGAGTCTGACCGTATCTCATGTCACGCATTGTGTTCCAAAACACACGGCTCGTCTCTGATCTACTCGCACGACTGGCCTGTCCGACGGCGTATTTCCAAAAATACCCCAAAAATGAACGAGGGATCGAGACAAATCAGATACTGAGACCCTATTACCAAATCTTTAGACAACTCAGCCTTTTCAGCTCACGTGCCATGAAACCTTCAATGTTTCTGGGATTGGTAACAATTCCGTACACATCGAAATGACCTAAAGTTAAAAAAATGACTATACTCCAGCATGGCAATGCCCAAACAATATTCATCACTGAAATTCATCTGTCTATAAAAATTGTATTTGTTTATCAATTTTAAAAATCATGTGTAGTTCTATAGATATGCTATCTAGTGTCGTGGAGTCACGAGTGGAGTCATCGAGTGTCGGAATTTGGACAAACTGCGTACAATTAATTCTATTATAGCACACGATGTAAAATATGTTATTTTCTTGTGTAAAGACACCAATAGAACCATAGTAGTTCTGGACTAGTTATAGTAGTTCTAGAGTTATGAGTCTTCAAACACGTCTTCATACGAGGTCCCGGTGGTTAGTAAATTTTTGTGTTTTAACGAAAATATCGAGGTTATACAGGAGGTAGGATAAGTTAATGGAGTTGATGGTATTAAATTGAAGGCAAAACGTTATTGTGGGGGTAGATCGTCTAGTCTTTCGAGGGCGTATAAATGTTATAATAAGCTAAAGCGAGTAGCTGGGAAACCGCCGACAAAGGAACTGTTTTGATAAGTTATTTTGAACAAAACAAGCCCCGCAACATCAATACCGGCGTTCGCCCTCAGCGTGTAGGCCCTTTGAGACTCCCGGCCATCCTGAAGTCAATAACAGATTATATTCCGTGTTTTCTATCTAACACACAAAAATAATGAACGAGTTTATTGGAAATTTGTTTTCCCCCGAATAAGTGGATCTTTGGGAATTTCGTTTTTTTTTATTTTCTTCTTCAAAACGAACCGAGCGAGCTCGGCGGGCGACAGGCGTGCTTTTAGGGCTCAGGAACACACCCTCTGCCATAGTAGTTTTCGGATTATCATCACTGTCGATCTTTTTATTAGCATAGCGTATCGTGCGGTTCGTATAGGCTTTAATCGTTATTGACTGCATTCAGAATCAATTATCCCTGATAACTGATAGTTTGCTGACCCCTTTTCAGACGCCGCCTATCATTTTCTGACAACCATTCACACCCTTCATTTCATTACTACTGATATTACTATATCCACCAGTCAGCCGACGGATATTCTTTCACAACTCTATTTGGTCACGTAGGTCACTAACAATTAGAAAATATAATATAAAATAAGAAAATAATAAGAAATAATAAGAAAATAAAATATAATATTTGATAATAACAAATATTCTATCCAAGCAGTAGATAACAATGTTACAGAAGAGCAGTTTCTTGTTACTTTATTTCAGTGTTACCGGCCAGAATAAAGATTTTCATCCAAACATTTTATGATGTATATACGTACCTACTGCTTTCCGCGAGTATACCTATTTATTATGTAATAGTAAATATTTAACTATTTTTTAATATTGTTGCCCTTTCATAAATACCAATTGTTTCAAAATATAAAGCTAAACTTAAAAAGAAACCTTCTGAAAATGCTTTTCTTCCAACTGCAACCACCTTAGTCGGTCGTTTCAATGTCTTTTATAAATATTACATCTCGCGATACAGTGACTTTAGTTACGCAATATAGTTTACTTCCGTTACATTTATAGCAAATTAACGGACAATCGGTTAACGAACTTAACTTTTTCGTTAACGGATTATCGATTAACGAAGTTAACTTTCCGATTAACTTTTTAGGAGTGCTATTAATGAACATAACTCACGCTAAGATTGTTGCATAACTTCCCTAAGTACGTCAAATTATAGGCATTTAAATTTACTATTAACCCTTGAACGCTCGACGGCGAACAACCCTTAAATGACGATCGTGTCAGTACGCAACCTTCCCCGCCGGCAATCATATGGCGGTTGGTTGTTGCAGGAAAATATTTATAACTTTCGCAAATATTGTTGCATAACTTTCTATCATATATCAAATTGTAGGTAATTTAAAGGGCTTCTCACCAGTATACTATTTATACTGAAGATAAGGCCGAACTGCGAGGAGAGTGTGTACAGCGCCAGTTGGATGAGGGTTTCACACTAAAATATATATTTATTTGCATAAAAATATATTTAGTTGGCGGAAGTATAAACCTATTTTGAAGCGAAACCAAAAACATTTCTGTGAGGGTAATAAATCTCTTCTTGTAGGTATACAAATATATTTGTTTGAATCAAACTTAGATTTGTTTGTATGTGTAAAGAAACGTGTTTTTAAATCAAAATCAATTAAGTAAATATTGTTGGCGTCAAAGAAATATGTTTTGATCTAAAACAATTAATTCAAAAGAATATATTGATTAAAAACACGAAATCTTTTCTATTTGATGTAGTTGTGGCATTTTCTTGTATATGCAAATAGCTAACATAACATTTTATGAGGAATCTAATAAATAAATGATTCTGTACTGGCATCATCAATCAATGTCAATAATGTCACTGTCAATAAATTGAGCATACAGTATATATACCTAGTATTTGTTCCCATTATCCTGTGTTTCTCTATTTTATTAACAATAAAAGTTTTCAATAACTACCAATCTCTAATTACGTACTTTTTTACATTTTTATACCGAATTTATTTATTTGCCGTAGGTTTTTTTAAATTTTAATATCAATTCTTTAGTTTTCTATTGATTTTTTGTCGAAAAAAAAGCCACGTTGCAATAATCAAAAACATATTCGAGATAAAGACAATTGAAAATTAGGATAATTTTGATAAAGGTGGAATCATGGGTTTTGTGTATGGAAAGTAGGCATTTAGATTTTTGTACATCAAACGTTTCATCAGTTTTTCTTTTCTTATTATATTATATTAATTAAATTACCAATTTTATATATCCAATTCCCACTATGGATGGATTCTGGATTTTTCCACAGCATCCGTGCATCTACTGGCTAATTTTTGCCTAGACGTTCGAAATGCGAGATTTTTGTGTAGGAAATAAAAGGAGAAACGACCAGCATTGCATCGCCAGTTTTGCGTTTTATTGCATTTCGGTAGCCACACCCACTTTTACCCCTCTCTAACAGTACTGATTTCTTCGATTCTCCGTCTCGTTCTACTCGGAACCAACGCCAGATTTTCGTACAAAGGGGCTCCAACGAATCCCCGAGCTCCTGTCGACAGCAAACCGTTATAATTTCGTAGGGATAAATGATAATAATAAAATAAAAATAAACATCAAAACAAAAATAAAAGTACAAACAAAAATAAAAATAATAATAATAATAATAATAATAATAACAAACTCTTGGTGTCCTTTTTTTTGGAAAATCCTTGTTCCACAAGTGCTTATTTTATGGCAATTTTAGAAACAATAATGAATAACTTAGTAATACCTACTAATTCTTTGAATTTGGAATGTGTCCATGTCGACAAAAGTATATATACTATAGTTATATATTATAATATACTGTCACACATGGCACGTACTTTATGTTTATCTTTGTAAAGCATAAATGGCAGTGATACCCGCAAAGGGAGTACCCTAGGCTTCAGCGAAGCTCGGTACTACCAATTTGCCCTGATCCTCTTTATTACTTTTCAAAATTATTAGTGTATTATGTATCAGAGATTTCTCATAAAGAATAATAAATAATAACAAATAATAATAATAAATAACAATCCTCAAAATCTGTAACGGACAGTCGTGAACAAGAGTGAGTGGGTTAGAGCGAGAGGGTTGCGTTTAAATAATTTAAATATTTGGTGCTAGCAAGTCGAAAAATAATTCGCAAATATCTGGCGGAGGCGAGGGGGGTCGTGATTCGGGCCCGGGGCGCACGGGCGGAGGAGACGGGGGGTTGCTCCGAGGGGTAGGTAGGGCCGGTATGCGCGCGGGGTATGAATAAATTTCCCCGAACCCCACGGCGAAGAACGAAAAGATACCCTTAACACGCAAGTTTCACAACATGGCGGGGCGTATCTACGGCTACGGCCGACCGTCCCGGCTCGAGCTCCCATTGGCTGCCACCAAAACCCGCCTCTATTCTGTTGGCAAATATTGGTGGACAAATAGTTCGTGTTTGTAACATGTTTAGATGCCCAGGACTACGCCAGATCTCTTAACCATGTAGTGTTACTTATGCATCTCCAGATGAAACATCTAAACGCCATCTAGCATCGACGTGATCTTCATCAACCATATCCACAAGTAGTGATTATCAATTGTGCTCGTGTATAACAAAACAGTGTACCAACAACAATGTGCAGCAACGAAAGTTCGAACTCTCCACCGAGGCTTCCGTTCCCGTTCAGCCTGGACCAGAACGCTCCTAGGTCCATGTTGCCGATAGACCAATACCGGATCCACCTATACCAGTATGCAGTCGCGGAAAGACTTCGTTATCCCCTGTTAAACCCATTCCCAGCACCTCTACCTTGCTATCCTCTATTCCCCAGAGCTCTTCAGCCTGAAGAACCAAAGCCACAGCATAGCTACATAGGCCTAATCGCCATGGCCATCCTCAGCGCCCCAGACGGCAAATTAGTCCTCTCAGATATCTACCAGCACATCCTCGACCATTACCCATATTTCCGCACCAGAGGACCAGGCTGGAGAAACTCCATCCGTCACAATTTATCCCTGAACGACTGCTTCATCAAAGCTGGGAGGAGTGCGAACGGTAAAGGGCATTACTGGGCTATCCATCCTGCAAACGTTGATGACTTCCGCAAAGGCGATTTCCGAAGGCGCAAAGCTCAGAGGAAGGTGCGGAAGCACATGGGCTTAGCTGTGGATGAAGACGGAGGTGATTCTCCGAGTCCTCCACCGCTATCAGTGTCTCCACCGGTTGTCGCTGGACCTTCCACGCCTGTTTTTACCGCCCCAGTCAAAGGAGCGTCCAGGAAAAGGCAGTTTGATGTTGCTTCGCTCCTGGCACCAGATTCTGGTGAAGATACTCCGGAAGAAGACATCGATGTCGTAAGTAGCGACCAACAAGAGCAATCTACGTCGCGGCAGTGGCCAATATTTCCAATCGTCAACTATTACCAAGCCCTACTGCAGGCCAGACCCAACCAAACTGATACGTCAGCGTCCAATGACGCAGTTGATTCTTAAAGTGTGAAATGAACAGTTCTAGTGCAAAACGTCACGGTTCAAAATCGTATACATATATAAAGGGCCATTATAAATGATTCTAGTCGAAGTTGGCCATGATATCAAAATGTAAAGATTTGCCTACTTCGCCTACAATCATTTATAATGGCCTTGTACTTATTATCTCTATAAGATAAGAACGATTGTACCCAGTCTTCTAGATGCAATTTTATTTATTTATTACTATAAATATTTAGAGCTCGTTTGTTCGTGTATTCCGTTTTGTATATCTTGATTGTATATAAGTATCTCAGCGTCCCCCTCAAGTGAAATTGTATAATGTTAATTGTAAATACTAAAATATAGGAGTACGAATATTATAGGAAGATGTTGGTGTTTTTATTTCTCTATGTGTATCCATTGGTGTGCGATCTGATTGAACATTGGAGTGTTGACGTGCTTAGCGGTTTTTACGAGGTAAGTACTTTGTTCGATAATCTACTTGACGTTTTCCCTTAGGGGGCTCAAAAGGGACCCTCTAGGGTGCCATTGTGAAAAGATTAAGCTATTTCATGCTTTCTCAACCCCAGAATGCCATAAACAATTTCAATATATGCAGAACTTTTTGTATAATTCTAAAATCTTGCACGGAAAGTTCTTATTTGAGATTTTAATTAATAAAGTGGTTCCTTGGGAATGCTTTTGGTCTAAATTTACGGCATAAAAGGCATAGCTAAATAAGAAAAAGAAAGAATAAGAAAGAATAGGAAAGAATAAGAAATAAGAATAATAAATGTTAAATCCAGATTGCTTTTAGGTATAGAAGATATTGTTCGTTTCCCATCATTCTAACAATGCCCGAAATATTTGGTGGTTTGTTGATCTAAGGGACAAAGTAAACTATATCTGTGTCCCTGTATCCAGTATATTTGGTATTTTCGAAATAAAAAGCCTAGTCAGGTGTGGTTTGTTATTCTTGTCGCTCTTCGAGTGGTCCTCTGCATCGTTTCCGAGTTCAAGTAGTTTACCGACGGTGATATCTCGAGAACCCATCGAGGATGCCCAGCTGTCAGTGACAATACCTATTTTAACAACCACACCGACGTATCCAGTTTCAAAAATTAGAATAAATATCGTTATACAAATTCCAACAAAATTTTTCGACAATACTTTATATATATATATATATATATATATATATATATATATATATATATATATATATATATATATATATATATATAATATATATATATATATATATAATATATATATATATAATATATATATGTATATATATAAAAGTTTTATGTGTTATAGTAGTTTATAGTTATTTTAGTAAGTATTTAATGTATATATTCCAACAAAAAAATATGTTTAATTCGAGATCTTAACTGTTGGCTAAATTTTGTTGGCTTCTGTAGATGGATATAGTTCAGCCATTAGATAAAGTATCCAGTTATGTATCCGCAGGTAAACAAACACTGTTGAAATGTATCTTAAAATTGTGCACAGTGTGTACACAACACTCCCCAGTTGGTAGAACTGGGGAGCCTGGACACCCACAAGCTAATATTGACCTATAGTCGTCTGTTTGTTGTCCAATACAAGTCGACATGTATTTGTTTAATTATATTGACACCACAATACACAAACACCGCCCGTTATTGACACTGCATAATTTTCAACTAAAGGACAATTCCGAGAAATATACACAGATAGCTATAGGTATCTATCTCAAAGTAATATTTTGTTTGGATAGAGGCAAAGAAATGTTTTTTTACTGATAAGAAAATATTTGGAATTTTTGTTTGGTAGAAAGAATGTATATTTTTGTTAAACAGTTCAAACTTTCAGTTAAAATTTACAGTTCTTATATTACAAATATTTCACATAATTATTGTGATGAGTGAAACAATTATGATTTTTTTAATTAACGAAATAGTTGGTTAGTTAAAATGCGATATTTTAAGATTGCGCAAATAGTTCTTTGATAATACGAATGGGCTCTCAAATATAGTGGGTGTTAAAAATAAGTGTAAAATATAGATAAAGTATACTGAACTTTTGATATCGAACTCATGCCCACACACCCGACACCGTGTAGGTACTGCATAGAGCCTTAATATATTATAGAATATATAAATAATTTGTATGTAAAACTTTATTTGTTTAACGTCTTTAAAAAGAATTCAAGATAACTCAAATTGGCCAAAATTGGTATCAAAACTACAAAGCGGTTCTCATTAACTCCTTTCAAAGACGATAAATAATAAAACGTTCAAACAATACATTTCCGGACATGAGTTCATTCAAAAATTTGTCTACTATGGTCATACAGACCATTCACACAGCTTATATATAACAACAACTATTAATTAACTAGTTGACTTAGTATTGTCGCCTTTTAGTGTTTACGTATAATAGTAATGATAGCAATTTTAAATTTCGTTGTCGATGATCGTTATCACAGAATTTTCAAATTTGTCAACTTCTCTTTATATTTAGTCATTGTTTTCCGTTCATGTGGTTACATTTTAAAATAATATTTTCTCCTTTTATTGTTTACCAATTTGTCATTAAGACTTTTTATCGGATGCTCGATTGACACGATTATAGAATTAAGTTATCAATTGTGTTCTTTTTGTGCCTGTATTTTTGGTTTTGAAAGGTGCCAGTTGCTCATTATACATTAGGCCTTGCTCCATGAACACGAACTGGGAATTCTTATAGAAAATTAACTATGTTTACTCCAGAATACTCCAGAATTACTCCAGAATTACTCCTTGAAGAGTGAAGTATTTGTTGGGCAAATATTGATCCCATTGTCGACGGGTTCTTACGAACTACAATAGTCCGTATTTTTCTTGAGGCTATATAATAATAATTCCCCCGTGCTGTTGAATGATAATCAATTATTTCTAGTGTTGCGGGCACAGATAATCGTTCAAACGCGGGGCATATGCGTAGTTTTTCACAGCGAGCGGCCGCTACGAGTGAATTTAAACAAATTTGTAACCTACTCGGACAATAGCGCGAACTAGCTGGTGTAAAATAATTCACAACTGTATGGCGCGATGGGGCGCCGGTATTACAGTGACGATTGTGTCGCCCCTAAGAGCTGTTAAGTCTATATTTAGGCAGTACTAATTCGGATACAGTTCAATAAATACAATTACAATACAATTGTGACCATTGCGACGCATGCAAGCGGATAAAAATCACGTTAGAGAACAGTTAACACTTCGGCAAACACTAGAGACCCCCAAGCCGGGGACCAAAACGTAAAAATATACATAATTATGTTATGTTGTTTCGTGTATAGGAAGGTACTCGAAGATCAAAATATTTTAAACCTGAAGGAGGTAATAAATTTGGGCAGTCATCATAGGAGGGGGCAGGTGAACAGGAAATAGGAATGTACACCCTTTTAAAGGTAATTATAGACCGAGTTTTAACTCACAAATTGGCCTTCCCACACCAAAAGTTAGATAAACATATGTTTTTGGTAAAACGTCGAAGCATATGACATGTACGATGATTTCGCAATTTTGTTTAATAGAAATGTTTTCTATAAGAATTTCCAGCTCGTGATCATCGAGCAAGGCCTAATGTATAATGAGCAACTGGCACCTTTCAAAACCAAAAATACAGGCACAAAATGAACACAATTGATAATTTAATTCTATAATCGTGTCAATCGAGCATCCGATAAAAAGTCTTAATAACAAATTGGTAAACAATACAAGGTGGAAATATTATTTTAAAATGTAACCACATAAACTGAAAACAATGACTAAATACAAAGAAAAGTTGACAAATTTGAAAATTCTGTGATAACGATCATCGACAACGAAATTCAAAATTGCTATCGTTACTATTATACGTAAACACTTAAAAGGCGACAATACTAAGTCAACTAGTTAATAATAATTGTTGTTATATATAAGCTGTATGAATGGTCTGTATGACCATAGTAGACACATTTTTGAATGAACTCATGTCCGGAAATGTATTGTTTGAACGTTGGAGAAAGTCGGAAGATTGAACCAATTTTACAAACAGCATAGGAAAAACAGTGCCATGTATCATAGGACGGCACTTTTAAAGCCAAATAACATTTGTGTAACTTTTTTTATTATTTATCGTCTTTGAAAAGAGTTAATGAGAACTGTTTTGTAATTTTGTTACCAATTTTGGCCAATTTGGGTTATTTTGAATTCTTTTTAGAGACGTTAAACCAATAAAGTTTTACATACAAATTATTTATATATTCGATAATATATTATAAGGCTCTATGCAGTACCTACACGGTGTCAGGTGTGTGGACATGAGTTCGATATCAAAAGTTCAGTATACTTTATCTATATTTTACACTTATTTTTAACACCCACTATATTTGAGACCTCATTCGGATTATCAAATTGTTCGGATTATCAAATATTGCAACTAAATAGCAGAAAATAAGATTGGATAGAAGTTCAATCTTAATCAAACCGACACCATTCGATTCCGCTCTTCATAAACTATAAGAATGTAAAAAAGTCAAAATCGAAGGGATATCGAAGCGATATGGAAGGGATATCGAAGGGATATCGAAGGTAAATCGAAGGGATTTATTTATAACTTATTTATGATTAATTATGATTTATGATTTATTTATGATTTATTTATTATTTATTTATTACAGTAGAGCGGCGATAATTCGAACTACTTTGGACCGAGGGTGATTCGGATTATTAAATATTGCAGCTAAATAGTGGAAAATACGTGTATTGGATAGAGGATATAAAACAAAAGTAAGTATTTTAATATTGTGTAAATTAATATTTTGCTATTTTATTTAATATCAAAATAAAACAACTGATTGGGACATTATAAAGTACTAAACGTTCTACAAAATTAAAACGTCCAATGCTCCAAGGTAGGTTTTTTTCGCAAAAAAAGTTTACTGCAAGATTATCGTTTATTATCGACGCTGTGTGCGTTCGTTTTTGTTCTTTTCCGTCGGGAGAACTGGGATAAAAAGGGCGTCGGAATATAAAAAGGAACGGTAAGTTATAATTGTTGAGGTATAACAATTGCGACGCAACGAGGGGGCTGCTCCAAACGCTCCACCGCAGGGCGCAGCGCGACTGCCTGGTGTGAGGTTTACATTACTCCGCGTTCGCGTTTTCTCGCTATTTTACACCATCGTACGGATCTGAATAATTCAATAACATCCTAAATAGGGCGGCACTAACATCAAAAGGGCGCATTCAAACATGTTGAATTTCAAATTCCGGCGAAACAAACCGTCGAAATAAAAATGTAAACTCTTTCACACCGGTTGCAATCAATAACTCACTATAGACGTTAGTATCAACGTTGCGCATTGTTTTGTTGTTGACGTTAATGAGAGACTCTTAGTTACTTCTAAGTTACTCTTAAAAATGTAAATTAATAACTCAAAAAAACAAAATGGAAAAAATGTCAAGTATATGGTTTGAACTCGCGTATGAAAGCCTACTAAAAACTACTTGAAATCAAGACTGATTTCTTGTCCTTTACTCTACGTCAGCGTACTGCCACAGCACGAGACCTCCTAAACGACCTATGACGAGCACATGGAATCGAAATTTCTGATCAAACTGTTAGAAACAGATTAAAAGAAGCAAGATTTGGTCGTGGATCTGTGATGGTTTGGGCTGGAATCAGTATAGTCACCAGAACTGATCTTGTTAGACTAAATGCCATGAATTACATCGAAAATATCTTGGAAGATCATGTGGTGCCTGCTGCATATGGCGTCAGTCAAACTTTCAAACTTAATGCAGGACAATGCAAAGCCACATAATGCCGGCATCAGCAGAAACTTTTTACAAGAACGTGGAATTCAGGTCATGGAATAGCCGGTGCTGGAATAGCCGGTCCTGACCTGCATCCTATTGAACACGTGTGGGATCAACTTGACCGACGTGTTCGCAAGCGCCCTCAACCAGCACTAACCATACAGGAACTGACACCAGCCCTGATTGAGGAATGGGAAAGTATACCCCAAGAACCTCTTCGCAAACTAGTGCGAAGCATGCCACGTAGGTGTGAGGAAGTACTTCGTGCTCGTGGAGGGCATACACTGTATTAAACCTCACCAATCCACAGAAAACCCTTCTCCTAAGATCAATAAAATTCTCCAAAACAGAGAATAAGAGTTCATGGTTCAGCTATTATTGTTTAATAGCAAAATTATTATTGAATAGCAGGTTAAAAGGCATTAGAAAAGAAACAATATTGTTTAAATAATAGTTAATTATCGAAAACTAATAGTCAAACACGAAGAAATAACGCAAAAATCAACAGTAACCATCAGTAACCATATATACATAAGTCACATCTTATGCCAGTGATGTTAATTATATTAGGTTAATTATATTAGCTATTGCCCAGCAAAAATATCGGGATACAAGAATATCTCACGTTGGGCTCCGCAAATTTTCATTTCAAACGTGACGTGACGTTTCAAGAATGACGTTTAAACGTCATTTTTGAAGGTTATGTCAACGTTTACATAACCCTTTTCCCAGAATTATATGTTTAGAGAATCGCTCAAACATACTAGCGCAATGTTTAATTACCAAAATGGTGATACAATCGTGATTATTCAACATCCCCTTAGGTCGAAAATAGAAACTACATAACAAGCGTTTGATACCACCTCGATACGCAAGAATATTCAAAAAACTAACTCACCCACAGCTCCTCGCTCCACAATTTTTCGAAATATCGCTAGCACACATCACAATTTACATCTGGGTCACTATAAAAACACTGACGGGTTCGAATTATAGCGAAATTCTTTGAAATTATACCGAGTTCCACTTTCTTTGAGGTTGTCGCGGCCATTCTTTTGAGAAACGTCAAATTTGCAAACTGTCAACTCGCGTTCAGTTACCGACATTACCGACCGGCAGGTTGGTAAGCCATAGCGACATCTATGATTTTATCTTACAACTAGCGTCAGTATTATAGGTAACTGTAACTTGTATCTATTATTTTTAGGTAATTTATATTTTTACGATGCCATTTGAAAGAATTTGTTGATTTGATTCGCATGTTAATTGATGTCTTATCTTTAAATTAAGATCACAACTTCATTGATTAATTTATAATTTTCTGACGTTTGTTTACCCATATTTGGTGAAACGAGTATTTTAATTTAGATCACGTTTCTATTATTGCTTCTAAATGTTCCATATTGCACACATTTTATAGGTAAGTATTATTTTATTAATTGCTTTTTTTGTAATTGGTTTCTTTAATTAACTGGTTTGGTTTTTGAATTCCCCGCTTGCAGTACAGTACTTTTGGTGCAATACCGACAAATTATGCAGAAATATTTTTTTCTGAGGTAAACATATTTGAAAATCAATTTCCTTGCCAATTTTCCGAATGTTTACTTGGTTGTTTAAATTTTTTTATCTGGTTGGCTATCCAACTTCTTGTCATTTATTGAAATACATGCATGTGGAATTGTCAAAATTCATAGCATATTTCGGTCAGATGTTGTGAAAATCGTGAAAAGTTCATTGGGCACGTTAGCAAATGTGACCAATTGAAGCTATTCTAGTCAAGTTCGATATAAAAGGCTTAAAACAGTCCGCCTTGTAGGGAAAAAATATTTATTTCGGCGTTTTTCTTTTAGTTTCATGTAAAGTAAGGCGTATTCTCCACAATATATGTGAAATCCAAAAGGTAAGTAACCCATCTAACATCTCAATAACAAACTAACCCTTGCAAACGTTCCAGGTCTTACAATGTTGAATTCAAAATAGCAGCCGATCCCCGTAGAATGTTATATACCCGAAGGGGGCTTAACGTAGAGAACCACCAAGTATGAAGATGTCATAACAACATAACCTACAAAACAAAAATACACATTCCGTCAACATTCGAATAAAGTGATGAAAACGAGACAACATAATAATTAAGTTCTTAAATTAACGTGCGCTCCGTATATTTCTCGTTACGCAAATGGCAGACCTTAACGATAAAATTGCGCTGCAAGAGCAAGAGATTTCCGATCTTAAGCTGCAACTGAATCAGTACCAACAAGCTAGAGCCACCCTAGATCTGCAGCTACGGCAGAAAGAGGAAGTCGTCATCAAAACCGAAGCTGAAGCGATACGGAAAGAAAATCAGTTTCGGCAAGAGATTAGGCAGCTTAAAGAGAAACTGGACGCAAAATCAGAGCAGAAAGAAGACGACGATATCAAGAAGTTACGGGAAACGATCGACAAGATGAAAGTTCGAGAGGAGAAGCTTTTGGATCAGCTTAACAAGCTTAGTACAGAAGAAGATGGGTTCAAGTAAGTTCTTGTAATTGCTTGTCTCAAAAGCTGATCCGTTTATCAGTTTTGTTTATATTTCTTTGTTTATTTTAAGGCAAATTATGGATGAATATGAGAAAACCATTGGAGAGCAAGTATCAGAAACTGACAAACTTAAAAAGGAGCATGACACAGCGAAACGGCACTTAGCGACGTTAGAAATAGCATTCTCCGATGTCCACCAGTAAGTAAAACAAAAAACAGCCTAAACGAAAAACAAAAACAACCAAAACCTTTATTTTTCTTTGCGTAGAAAGTATGAGAGAAGCAAAATGATCATCGAGGGTTATAAGAACAACGAGGAGACGTTACAGCAGAGCCTGATGATGGCGAACGACACGATAAAGAAAAACGACGACAAGTACGAAAGTTTGAAGGCCCACGCGAAAGCACAAATTGACAAATCAAACAAAGAGCTGAATTTAGCCCGAGAGAGGTACCAGGTTGAAATGCACAAACTCTCGGCAATAATTAAACGTCTCGAGATTAAAAACTCGTCGTTGGCGAACGCCCTGGAGCAGAAAACGAAAGAATGCGCCGAATTGGCGGCGCTATGTGATGAAGTGACAGGCAGAGTCGAGTAAATTAATCATGCTTTCGATGCAATATTTATAGTTAACGAGAAGATATATTTTTAATATTTTTATGAGTTGTATTATTACCGTCGAATAAAATTGACAATTTTTTTTTTATTCGTTTCGTTGTCGTCCGTTAAATAATTTAATCAATGATAATTCCGTTCCGCTTACAAACTGTAATTTATTGAAATGTATTAACAGAAGAATTCTAATGTAAATATATACCCTATTCATTAAATAGGTCGTTTTATTTTTGTCTCAAATTTATATTTTGATGAAATATTTAATTATAGGCTACAGAATTATAATTTCTTCATAATATATTATAATATCGCATTCTTTGATGTTTTCTAAATTTGCAGAGGAACATGTGGGACACCTGTATATTATACGTAACAAAACAGTTTATAGCAAAAAATAACGGTTTGTCATCAGTTATTTATCAGGGTGTACGAAAAAATCCAATTATCTAATGTAAATATATAGATCATATCCAACAACGAACGTTTTGTTTGATATAAAATAACTGATTTCCTAAATTCGTCTTTTAGTAACAAAATAATCTAATTCCGCTTACAAATGACGAATTATCGTATAGTATTAATCGCGAACAGTCTAAAATAAATATGACCATTCATTAAATGCTAGAAATCGCTTCAAGTTTGATATAAAACTCGTATTTCTGCGAAGTAGCGGTATCGCTATGACTAATAGTGTTTTGAAATTCCCGCGCGCGGTGCTAGACCACGCCTTGGGATTATTCATTCTACAGGTATCGAGTGTGCTGTGCGGTGCTGTGTTTGTACATCGAAGAAGGCACTGAAGTCTTTGTACTTATTACGGTGAAAAATATGGACGGTGAAGAGTGCTTATGATTGCAATGAGAAGGAAATCGAGTGCGTCGAGGTTTCTTTTTATTTTTCCGTGAGTGCGAGACGATAAAGTGAGCGAAACATGTCCGGAAGCAAGTTAGAAATACTGATCGGTGTGGTCGTGTGTACGCTTTTTACAGTGGCTGCCCAGCTATCCGAACTAGACAACGAAACATATCATGGTAGGCTATGTGTTTTTTCTGTCATGGAAACGCATTTTCGAGCGTCAATTTTGCGATCTAGTTAGTTCGTTGGGATGCAGATGTGTGAGATAAGATAAGCCATAGCCCTCTCGAATCTAGTTCCAAGAATTTCGCACTACTGGCTAGCTTACTCATACACAAAGCTGAATCACACTTATTGACTTAAATAATCAACTAATTTTTATTCACACCTCGCTTTATCCTAAACAAAAACATGATTTACCCTAATTTCTTACAGAATCCTACACGAGAAGTGCGAATAGTTCGAGGACTAACATCGGAAACCACCATAAACCGACGTTTAAAGACTGCGCCAGCTATTGGGGCATTGTTATACCCGAAGAAGAGCCTATGGGGTTGCACGTCCTCCGAGTTGAAGCCACAGACGAAGACCCTGTCGAAGCAGGGGGCGTCGTAACTTATTCTATTATCAAAAGACAAGGGTTGCGTGATTTTTTCGTGATCAACAGCACAACTGGACAAATTTACACGAATTTCGTGTTCGATAGGGACGAACCTATGCGGCAGAAGGAAGTCTACCTAACGGTAAAAGCTAGCGACAATGGAAGGCCTGTTTTAGCCGATATCTGCACGTTTAAGATCACAATTTCCGATATCAACGACAATGCGCCTATAATAGACAAGAATGTAAGTTATTTTTTCATGTTCTAATTAAAGATATTGCAGTATTACGCGTTATCTGCTTTATCAGCACATTTGTGGGAGTGATATATAGGTACTATAGTATCAATGATAATTGCTGAATATGGTAGGAAAAATTTTCAGAGACCTACCATGTTAAGCAAAACTAAGCAAAATTCAACAATCCCACAAATCCTATGATTCATCTGTTCATATTTTATCAATTGTTTACAATAGTTTGCTAAATCAACCGCTAACATCTAATGTTTCTTTTTTATTAGCAATATGAAGAGAAAGTGTCAGAAGATTTGGCACCAATGAGAGAAGTTATGCGTGTTTTTGCCTACGACATTGATGACGGTGACAACGCACGTTTGACATACGAACTTGACTTATCGCCAGCGAAAAGCTCTTCAAATTTCGAGGAATATTTCCGCATCGACAACGACACAGGCGTAATCTACCTCAAACAGAGCGTTGCGTCAAAAAACGGCAATAAGTTCAAAGCGAGCGTGCAAGTTCGCGATAATCCGATCAATAAAACGCAGACTAGGCAATCCCAGGCAGATATTACGATAACTGTTGTAGATTCCGACAAGCAGTTGCCTGTTTTTATAAACTATCCAAGGGATCCGATACATATCCCTGAGAATATGAGCGATTTCGAACACACTTTAGCCATAATAACAGCACAGTAAGTACATATTCTAAAAATGATTTTATTGTAATGTTTCTTTGTATTCTAATTTATGTATTTTGAACTTGTAGATCAAATATCAATTCCGAGGAGCTACAATTCGAGTTAGTTAGAGGTCAAACGGCCCAAACGAATAAGGATAATACTTTTAAGTTGACTCCGTCGAATAGAACATCGGCAAGCATTTCGTTGGGGCGTGTTTTAGATTACGAAACTGTTACTGATTACACGTTGACTGTCCGAGTGATCAACAAAGATTCTTTGTCTGCCGCTATACCGATAGAAATTAAAGTGTTGGATGTTAACGACGAAATTCCTGCTTTTATCGAGCTGGTTTACGGAAGCGTGCTTGAGAATGAGCCCCCAGGAGCTGCGGTCATGCAGGTATGGCAAAAATATTCTTTTTTGTTTACGTTATTGCGTAATGTTGATTTGTAATATAGTAGATTGTCAACAAGAGCACTTGAGCACTTGAAATCTATGTTTACTGTGTGTTGGTGTAAGAGTGCTGACAATGTTTGTTTTTGATTTGTAAATTGTGAATTAGTTTGTTTATCATAGCAGGAAATTTAGAGTTTTATTGCAGGAAAATGTTGGAGAAATTACTATTAGTTATAACTGGTATTAGTTCAAATTTTTGTGTTGTTTATGTATCAAATAACTGAATAAAATAATGCTTGTAATAAACTTATTTTTATTTTATATTTTTTGTATTGAAAGTTTGGTTTTATAACGATTTTTTTCTTGTTGATATTAGGTTAGTGCTATAGATCGTGATGGTACTCCTGCTAATAGCATAGTGAGCTACGAATTAGCTAAAGAAGTAGACAGAGAACGTTTCGAAATAGACCCGAAAACTGGCGTGATACGAACGAAAGTGGAGTTCGACAGGGAAGAGAACGCCGCATACTACGTAGATGTGATAGCGAAAGATAATTCGCCTAGTGCCTTATTAAGAAACGGAGAACCAAACTCCGCCCAGCAGACGTTTAGCATAAACATAGAAGATAAAAACGACAATCCGCCGATTTTCCAAAAGGCGTTCTACCGTCCTGACAACATACCCGAAAACGTCGATATCGGTTACAATATCATCGAGGTCGTCGCCATTGACAAAGACACAGCTTCCGTGATACAATATAGTATTATCTCCGGAAACGAAGAAAACGCCTTTGATATCCAAACGACGACCGGGAGGATTTTCGTGAAATCGGCGTTGGATTACGAAAAAACCAAGAGTTATAACTTGACCATTCAAGCTTCCGACGGGCAGTTTATGGACAACGCTACTGTTGCTATTTTCATCGATAACATAAACGACGAGTTACCAATTTTCGAAGATTATAACAAGAATATCACGGATATTGAAGAAGAGAGCATTCCCGATAGGTGCATTATTACCCTTGTGGCTTATGATCCAGATATTAGCGACCGTGACGCCGATCAAAAAATCGAATATGTCGTCGATGACAGGTACAAACATTTCTTGAGCGTCGACAAACAGGGCTGCGTCATGCTCATTAAGAAATTGGACCGCGACAAGCCTAATGGTGCTGAAGTATACCAGGCTTTCATCCATGCTTTCGACGATAATTTGAGTGCTAACGCCCAGACTCAATCCGCTGAAATTTTGATCATGCTTAGGGATATCAACGATAATGCGCCATTCCTTATAAAGGTAAGTCTTAGCATTTTTAATCTTTAGGTTAAAATTTAAAAGAAAAATTGTTTTTGATGCTCAATAACTTTCTTTAATCTTACAAATTGGATTTATTAGAACAACTTGAGATAGAAAAGCATAAAAGACACCACAATAATGTTTACCTTACAATAATTTTTAACTTTTCAACCATTTTTCTAGTTGTAGATTTAGGCTGATAACAATCAAAATGTTGATAATTGTTGTAGCTTTGTAGCCAGAATATTATTGATTACTAAATACTATAAAACACGACAAAAGACAAAAAAGTGTTTCGTAAAAACCTAAATATTTTATCGTTCCTATTCTAGAAAGAGGTTGTTTGGCAAGAAAATCAAGAGCCCGGCGAGATAGCGACCTTAGAAGCGGACGATTTCGACAGCCCCGAAAATGGGGCCCCGTTTTTCTATCAATTCGCGGACAACATCGACGAAGACAAAAAATCTAAATTCAACATAATCAACGACAGATTACACGCTAACGTAATCTTCGACAGGGAGCAACAGAAATACTACGACATCCCAATTGCTGTGACGGACAGCGGGATTCCACCCCAGACAGGCATAAGCATCCTACGGGTAATCATCGGCGATGTAAACGACAACCCGGCAAAAGACGGTGAAAGTGAAATTTTCGTGTATAATTACAAGGGCAGGGCCCCGAACATGCAGATCGGAAGGGTATTTGTGGATGACCCGGACGACTGGGACTTACGGGACAAAAATTTCCAGTGGAAATACGAGATGAGCGACTTCTTCCAGTTGAATAATGACGACGGGATGCTTACAATGCTTCGTGGGACCCCCGAAGGGAATTACACGTTGAAATTTGAGGTTACCGAGGAGGCCCCGCCAATAGTCGAGAGGCACACCGTTGACGCAATTGTTGAAATTACCGTTAAGGAAATTCCCGAGGAAGCTGTCGTGAAATCCGGTTCGATACGTTTGAATAAGACTAGCATTGAGGAATTTGTTACGAAGATCGATAGTGTGAGCAAGAAGGACATCCTTCAAGCGTATTTAGCGAAAATTTTAAACACCTCGAGGGAGAACGTGGACGTTTTTACGATTCTGTCGACTCCTAGCGACGACCAACTGGTAGACGTTCGATTCTCCGCGCACGGTTCTCCGTATTACGCGGCAGAACGGCTCAATAACAAAGTAAACGTCCATCACGAAGAACTCGCTCAACAATTAAACGTAGAATTCGTGATGATAAGTATAAGCGAATGCATAAACGAGAGCAAGTGCGGCCCGGAGAATTCTTGTATGAACCAGTTGAGTATAATGGAAGAGCCTGCTATCGTTTTTACCAATCGGACATCGTTTGTCGGAGTGAAAGCCATCGTAGAAGCCTTATGCGAATGCGTGGATCCCCCGAAAAACAAAGTCTGTCTAAACGGAGGCACGTTCAACGAGGAGACGAATCTGTGCGATTGTTTAGGGGATTTCGAGGGACCAAATTGTGAAGCCCTATCCGTTGGATTCCAAGGAAACGGCTGGGCCATGTACCCCACTTTCAACTCGTGCAATAAGACTAAGATAACTTTGGAAGTAGCGCCAAACAGTGACGATGGTTTGATCTTCTACGCAGGACCAGTTTCCATAAGGCCCATGCCTCTAGTCAGCGGTAAGAATTTTATTTCATTACTCTTACTGACAATATGGAACGATATTGTAGGATATCCGGTTAATAGATTTGACATTAGCAGGGATGTAAAAGGGCAATTTACCACGTAAATTGCCGAATTAATTACCGTAATTAATGGTAATTTACCGATTTTTAATTACCGTAATTTACGGCTTAAATTACCAATGGTAATTTACCGTCCATTTAAATTACCGTTGGTAATTTACCGACAATTTTAATTACACATCTTCGTTTTTTTACCCAGTAATTTACGCCAACGTAATTTACCATTTACGGTAATATAACTTACGGTAATTTACGAAAAAAAATAATTACCGTAATTTAACATCCCTCATAAATTAAATAGTAAACAACAATTTTTCTTACAGATTTCATCTCTTTGGAGATCATCGACGGTTTCCCAAAACTAATTTTAAACTACGGTTCCGGAACGACAATGGCTTTATTAAAATCGAAGAAAATCAACGACGGGGCTAGCCATACCATAAACATAGTCTACGAGCCGAGGGAAATTTCGTTATCTGTCGATTACTGTCACAGCAGTAGTTGCGTGACGCTGGCTCATCCCGAGGGAACGAACTCCTTGTTGAACGTCAACGGACCGTTGCAGATCGGCGGGACGAGAGACAAACTCGAGGAGATAGCAACTTTGTTAAATTGGGCTCACGTTCCGACGTCGAGAGGCTTCGCCGGGTGCATAAGAAACTTTACTTATAACGATTTTGTTTACGACCTAGGAGTGCCTGGGGAACATCTTAACGCCCGTATGAACTGCAATTTTGGAATTTCTAAGGCCGTTACTTTTGGTATAGACTCGAACTTCCTTGTGGCTATTTTAGTCTGCGTTGCCATATTACTGAGTAAGTAAAAAAAGAAAAGTGCGAAAGTTAAATGATACTAAAACAAATAATTTTGGTTTGCAGTCTTGTTGTTGGCGGTTGTGGTGCATAGACGCAAGGAGAACAACTGGAACGAGAAGGATAACGATGATATTCGCGAGAATATTATAACTTACACCGATGAGGGCGGTGAAAATGACGCGGCGTTTGATATGAGCTGCCTTAAAGTGCCTACGGAAGAACCTCCTGTTAACGAGTTACTGCTGACGCAAGCGCCTAAAGTGCCGGATATCCGTGGTTTTGTTGATCATAAGAAAGATGACTGCGATCGTGATCCTAATAATTATCCGTTCGATGATGTACGTTACTATGCCTACGAAGGCGATGGAAACAGTACAGGCTCTCTCTCCTCTTTAGCCTCATGTGAGTATTGTTCAACAAAAGTTTTTGTTCGTATTATGGACCTTGTAACTTATTTTTTTTTCTGTAGGTACTGACGACGGTGATTTGAAGTTTAATTATTTATCAAGCTTTGGTCCAAGGTTCCGTAAGTTGGCAGATATGTACGGCGAAGATCCGAGTGATGAAGATAGCCAAGATGGAGGGGAGGAGTCGTGGTGCTAGATGAATTTAACGCGCCTAGATGCTAGATGAATAAAAGGCCTAAATACGCCTAATAATAAAATAAAATATTTTTGTACTTAATATTCTTTGTTGATGAGAATAGCCAAAGAAGTTATCGGGCGCATACAAATATGTTGTATATAAGGTGAAATTTAGTAGACTGACTTTTTGAACACGCAATCCATCGTACCATTTTTCTCTACGTAAACCTTAACTCGTCGAGTTCATCATTTTGTGTGATTTCGTCCAAAGCCGTGATTATTATTATTTTTTTTCTTATTTATATTGTATTATTGACACATCGTACAACATTCCATAACACAGCCAGCATTTGAGGCCGAGACACTGTTGTGATTTGGGCAGCCATTTAATAGTAGTAACGTTTATACGGTTTATTTTGATCTCCTTTCAGAAGAATGAAAAAGAGAAAACAAAGCTAAAGCGAGTATTTAATTCCATATTATTATTATATTATGATTATTTGTCGTCGTCTTGTTTATACGCATTTGTAATTAGTTAGTAGGTCATACATCCCATATCAA
The DNA here is from genome assembly GCA_964023965.1 of Melinopterus prodromus. Taxonomy (NCBI): domain Eukaryota; kingdom Metazoa; phylum Arthropoda; class Insecta; order Coleoptera; family Scarabaeidae; genus Melinopterus; species Melinopterus prodromus. The sequence continues at coordinate 13,746,134 of OZ030399.1, forward strand.
AAATAGTTAGATTTAGGCTTTCTTGTGTATATACAATACAATATACGCAACTCTAGAGTAATTATTTTTATATAATTTTAATTTTTTGAAGTACATATATATATTTTTTGTAGTATGTAGAAATAAATTCCTTGTGTATCATAGTGCCTTAAACGACATAGAGACCAGCTCCGTTTTCGGGCGCAACATCCTATTGTCCGTCGGAGACGAGCCGTTGCGCCCGAAAACAGATAACTTATATTTTGTAATATCCTTTTTGCTGCTCAATATGACATATTTTATGGCACAAATAAAAACTAAATATTTTCCAATTTTTGTTATTTTATTTACTCCCTTGTTTTTTGATGATGCTAAAAACACCCATTTTACTATATTAGAAACTTTGAACGCCATCTGTGTCCGATCCAATCTACCGATGTCGACGGTTCAAACGGTACCGGATGGGAAATTGGCTGAGGAATTCATTTCTGAAAGTCGCGTAGCTCTAAGGTGCGCGGTTTGCGAGAAAACAGCGAGAAACCGCGGAAACTATGGTTTTCCACTTTCTGGCCAAACCGTACGCGTTACGGAAAAACCGAGCTCACCGTTGATTTCAGCACGTCCCAATGTATAAGCATGGCTACATTAGAACGCTCTATCTCGCAAAAAGTTATAATTATTTTTTCGCTCTAAATTTAGCACTTTTAGATAGAAAAAAATTGAACATTGTAACCGTTGATGATAGAAAGGTTTACCCACTACCAAATGATAGCTATCGTTGAGTCTATCAAAAATATGTATACTTTTATATGCCTAAGATTTACCATTTTCAAGTTACGTGGTCGATTTCGCTTATTTTTGTATTATTTGAAAAAACGAAATTTCAGCACAACTCGGTAACCATTCGAGACAGAGACTTTTCCTATGTAAATTTGTAATCAGCGCACCCATTTTAGTAAGATAGGAAAGGTTTCATGTTGATCCGGGCCCTAGTTTCTGAGATAGGGGTGCCACTTAAAAATTATATTTTAAAATATGTGATTTCTTACAAAATTTTAGCCAGTCGGCAAAAACCCAACTACCTTCAATCAAATTAAGGTTGTGTTTCTTGATACAATTTTTGACGCTGATTACGCCGGTATAATTAGATTTTTCATATTTGGAACGGTTCGGCAGTTATTACGTTCCCAGTTATCAAAAATGATGCCAAAAACACCAATTTTACTATATTAGAAACTTTGAAGGCCAACTGTGTCCGATCCAATCGACCGATGTTGATGGTTCAAACGGTATCGGATGGGAAATTGGCCGAGGAATTCATTTCTCAAAGTCGCGTAGCTCTAAGATTCGCGGTTCGCGGGAAAACCGCGAGAAACTGCGTAAACTATGTTTTCCTGCTTTCTGGCCAAACCGTACGCGTTACGGGAAAACCGAGCTCACCGTTGAATTCAGCACGTCCCAATGCATAAGCATGGCTACATTAGAACGCTCTATCTCCCAAAAAGTTATAATTATTTTTTCGCTCTAAATTTGGCACTTTTAGATAGAAAAAAATTGAACATTGTAACCGTTGATGATAGAAAGGTTTACCCACTACCAAATGATAGCTCTCGTTGAGTCTATCAAAAATATGTATACTTTTATATGCCTAAGATTTACCATTTTCAAGTTACGTGGTCGATTTCGCTTATTTTTGTATTATTTGAAAAAACGAAATTTCAGCACAACTCGGTAACCATTAGAGACAGAGACTTTTCCTATGTAAATTTGTAATCAGCGCACCCATTTTAGTAAGATAGGAAAGGTTTCATGTTGATCCGGGCCCTAGTTTCTGAGATAGGGGTGCCACTTAAAAATTATATTTTAAAATATGTGATTTCTTACAAAATTTTAGTCAGTCGGCAAAAACCCAACTACCTTCAATCAAATTAAGGTTGTGTTTCTTGATACAATTTTTGACGCTGATTACGCCGGTATAATTAGATTTTTCATATTTGGAACGGTTCGGCAGTTATTACGTTCCCAGTTATCAAAAATGATGCCAAAAACACCCATTTTACTATATTAGAAACTTTGAAGGCCAACTGTGTCCGATCCAATCGACCGATGTTGATGGTTCAAACTGGTTCAAACGGTATCGGATGGGAAATTGGCCGAGGAATTCATTTCTGAAAGTCGCGTAGCTCTAAGATTCGCGGTTCGCGAGAAAACCGCGAGAAACTGCGTAAACTATGTTTTCCTGCTTCCTGGCCAAACCGTACGCGTTACGGGAAAACCGAGCTCACCGTTGAATTCAGCACGTCCCAATGCATAAGCATGGCTACATTAGAACGCTCTATCTCGCAAAAAGTTATAATTATTTTTTCGCTCTAAATTTAGCACTTTTAGATAGAAAAAAATTTAACATTGTAACCGTTGATGATAGAAAGGTTTACCCACTACCAAATGATAGCTCTCGTTGAGTCTATCAAAAATATGTATACTTTTATATGCCTAAGATTTACCATTTTCAAGTTACGTGGTCGATTTCGCTTATTTTTGTATTATTTGAAAAAACGAAATTTCAGCACAACTCGGTAACCATTAGAGACAGAGACTTTCCCTATGTAAATTTGTAATCAGCGCACCCATTTTAGTAAGATAGGAAAGGTTTCATGTTGATCCGGGCCCTAGTTTCTGAGATAGGGGTGCCACTTAAAAATTATATTTTAAAATATGTTGATTTCTTACAAAATTTAAGCCAGTCGGCAAAAGCCCAACTACCTTCAATCAAATTAAGGTTGTGTTTCTTGATACAATTTTTGACGCTGATTACGCCGGTATAATTAGATTTTTCATATTTGGAACGGTTCGGCAGTTATTACGTTCCCAGTTATCAAAAATGATGCCAAAAACACCCATTTTACTATATTAGAAACTTTGAAGGCCAACTGTGTCCGATCCAATCGACCGATGTTGATGGTTCAAACGGTATCGGATGGGAAATTGGCCGAGGAATTCATTTCTGAAAGTCGCGTAGCTCTAAGATTCGCGGTCCGCGAGAAAACCGCGAGAAACTGCGTAAACTATGTTTTCCTGCTTTCTGGCCAAACCGTACGCGTTACGGGAAAACCGAGCTCACCGTTGAATTCAGCACGTCCCAATGCATAAGCATGGCTACATTAGAACGCTCTATCTCGCAAAAAGTTATAATTATTTTTTCGCTCTAAATTTAGCACTTTTAGATAGAAAAAAATTGAACATTGTAACCGTTGATGATAGAAAGGTTTACCCACTACCAAATGATAGCTCTCGTTGAGTCTATCAAAAATATGTATACTTTTATATGCCTAAGATTTACCATTTTCAAGTTACGTGGTCGATTTCGCTTATTTTTGTATTATTTGAAAAAACGAAATTTCAGCACAACTCGGTAACCATTAGAGACAGAGACTTTTCCTATGTAAATTTGTAATCAGCGCACCCATTTTAGTAAGATAGGAAAGGTTTCATGTTGATCCGGGCCCTAGTTTCTGAGATAGGGGTGCCACTTAAAAATTATATTTTAAAATATGTGATTTCTTACAAAATTTTAGCCAGTCGGCAAAAACCCAACTACCTTCAATCAAATTAAGGTTGTGTTTCTTGATACAATTTTTGACGCTGATTACGCCGGTATAATCAGATTTTTCATATTTGGAACGGTTCGGCAGTTATTACGTTCCCAGTTATCAAAAATGATGCCAAAAACACCCATTTTACTATATTAGAAACTTTGAAGGCCAACTGTGTCCGATCCAATCGACCGATGTTGATGGTTCAAACGGTATCGGATGGGAAATTGGCCGAGGAATTCATTTCTGAAAGTCGCGTAGCTCTAAGATTCGCGGTTCGCGAGAAAACCGCGAGAAACTGCGTAAACTATGTTTTCCTGCTTCCTGGCCAAACCGTACGCGTTACGGGAAAACCGAGCTCACCGTTGAATTCAGCACGTCCCAATGCATAAGCATGGCTACATTAGAACGCTCTATCTCGCAAAAAGTTATAATTATTTTTTCGCTCTAAATTTAGCACTTTTAGATAGAAAAAAATTGAACATTGTAACCGTTGATGATAGAAAGGTTTACCCACTACCAAATGATAGCTCTCGTTGAGTCTATCAAAAATATGTATACTTTTATATGCCTAAGATTTACCATTTTCAAGTTACGTGGTCGATTTCGCTTATTTTTGTATTATTTGAAAAAACGAAATTTCAGCACAACTCGGTAACCATTAGAGACAGAGACTTTCCCTATGTAAATTTGTAATCAGCGCACCCATTTTAGTAAGATAGGAAAGGTTTCATGTTGATCCGGGCCCTAGTTTCTGAGATAGGGGTGCCACTTAAAAATTATATTTTAAAATATGTTGATTTCTTACAAAATTTTAGCCAGTCGGCAAAAGCCCAACTACCTTCAATCAAATTAAGGTTGTGTTTCTTGATACAATTTTTGACGCTGATTACGCCGGTATAATTAGATTTTTCATATTTGGAACGGTTCGGCAGTTATTACGTTCCCAGTTATCAAAAATGATGCCAAAAACACCCATTTTACTATATTAGAAACTTTGAAGGCCAACTGTGTCCGATCCAATCGACCGATGTTGATGGTTCAAACGGTATCGGATGGGAAATTGGCCGAGGAATTCATTTCTGAAAGTCGCGTAGCTCTAAGATTCGCGGTCCGCGAGAAAACCGCGAGAAACTGCGTAAACTATGTTTTCCTGCTTTCTGGCCAAACCGTACGCGTTACGGGAAAACCGAGCTCACCGTTGAATTCAGCACGTCCCAATGCATAAGCATGGCTACATTAGAACGCTCTATCTCGCAAAAAGTTATAATTATTTTTTCGCTCTAAATTTAGCACTTTTAGATAGAAAAAAATTGAACATTGTAACCGTTGATGATAGAAAGGTTTACCCACTACCAAGTGATAGCTCTCGATGAGTCTATCAAGAATATGTATACTTTTATATTCCTAAGCTTTACCATTTTCAAGTTATGTGGTCCATTTCGCTTATTTTTGTATTATTTGAAAAAACGAAATTTCAACACAACTCGGTAACCGTGAGAGAGCTTTTCCTATGTAAATTTGTAATCAGCGCACCCATTTTAGTAAGATAGGAAAGGTTTCATGTTGATCCGGGTCCTAGTTTTTGAGATAGGGGTGCCGTTTGAAATTTATAGTTTAAAATATGTGATTTTTTACAGAATTTTAGCCAGTTGTCAAAAGCCCGACTGCCTTCAATCATATTGAGTTGGTGGTTGTTGATACAATATTAGACGCTTATTACGCCGGTACAATTAGATTTTTTATATTTTAAACAGTTCGGAAATTATGGGGTTCTCAAAAATAAATCAAAACTGATCAGCGACATCTAAAAGGTGGATAAAGAAGGGAGTGACAACCGGCCCTGCCTCTAGCCCCATCTATGGTTCTGTGCCTTAAGCGAGAGTATTGACATCTAAGAAAAAATATAGTGTAAATATCTATTCTAAATTCTACCTACCATTGTCACTGAAAATGTAATAACTTGTTATAGCCAACAACTTATACAAGATCATTCCGAAATTTCGATATATTTAGCAAAGAACTGAAACAAGCTGAGGAGAGAAAGTAGTTAGCGCATGTATCAACCGTACACGCGAGCGGCCATGTTTATTGACTTTCGTGTTCGTGTAAAACGTCAACATAGAGAAATTTACAATTAATATTCGTATAATTTGTGAAGGAATCCGCGTAGCGTGGCCAAGTTGTTGCAGGTGTAAGTAAAACCTTTTAAAATGAACCGTGGTGACGGACTAGTTCAAAGGAGGAATATATTACGCGAGAACGGTGAAGGTGTGCCAAAAGATCCCCAAAGTGATGATAAAAAGATAGAAAGGGATGAAGAAGTTGACGATGGGGATTCCAAGGAGACCAGGCTGACCCTCATGGAGGAAGTTCTGCTACTTGGACTCAAAGACAAAGAGGTACTGTCACCGGTATCACATATGTTTCGCATAACGCTCATTCGCTCATTTCAAGGGTTACACGTCGTTCTGGAACGACTGCATCTCCAGCGGACTTCGGGGGTGCATACTTATCGAATTAGGGTTAAGGGGGCGTGTCGAAATGGAAAGGGCCGGCATGCGGCGCAAGGGCCTACTAACCAGGAAACTCATACTTAAAAGCGACACACCAACAGGAGACGTTCTACTAGACGAGGCACTTAAACATTTAAAGGAAACCGACCCTCCCGAGACTGTTCAAAGTTGGATTGAATACCTCAGCGGTAATTATATTAAACTCCTAAAGAAAACGTCTTGTGAGACATCAACGTTAAGTGAAATAATATGTTTATTTGACAGGTGAAACCTGGAATCCGTTGAAGCTCAGATATCAGTTGAAGAACGTCCGCGAGAGACTGGCCAAAAATTTAGTCGAGAAGGGAGTCTTAACCACCGAAAAACAGAATTTTCTACTCTTCGACATGACTACGCATCCGCTCACAGATAACGTGACGAAAAGCAAATTAGTTAAAAAGGTATTCGTTATTTTGTCTTTTTCTATACAGGTGAATGCGGGCAGAGATTAAATAAATTAATCCAGATTTACAAAAATAACGAGCATATCAGATTGAGTAATGTAAACTTAAACGTCTTATCACATAATTAACAAACAGTAATAACTTTTTATGTATACACATAATAAAATCGGGCTTTAATTATTATCAGTTAGTCGTTACAATGCACAGCAGATACTCTTCTTATCTCCTTCCTGTATACAAACAGTTTAAAGTTACTTTAAATTGATTTTTAAACCGGACTACACTTGTTTTTAAATTCATTCCTTTGGTTCCTTATACAGATAATAATTAGAAAATAATTTACTTCAGCAACTTTTTACAAATTGCCGAAAATATTTTCTTATGTTTCCATACTTTAGGCGCTAACTGTATACAACAACAAACCATATTCTAGGTCATTTAATATCTGCAAATGAATTTTTTGATCAGATATTCATGTTATCAACTGTCAATACTGAAGTGGGTCATCAATTTTATTTGTACATGTAACGACTACAATATTATTATGCATTTAATTTAACATTTATTACTCATGCACAATAATTCATAAATTAATATAAAATCGTGTGCGATTTAAACGTGCATTATTTAAATAGATACGTGCATTAAAATATTAAATATTGTGCCCTAGAATTGATAACTTGTGCATTAAAATAATATATATTTAGCATTCGATAAATATGAATATGTTACATGGAAGATTTTATAATGAGCAATATTTTATTTATATTGTGCCCTAAAATGAAAAACTTGTGCATTAAAATTGATTTTATATTTGATTTTTTCCCGTTGCCCCAGCTTTTGTTATTTTTATCGGTCGGCAACACAATTATATGTACCTTTTTGAACAGAGAAGAACTATCGTTTTATTTCTACGAAAACTTTTAAACATATAAACAACATTTAAATGTATAAATGTACAATTATTTATTCTAATGTACATTTATATAAATTTATTGCACATTTATTTTTTTTAATGCACAAGTAATTTTTTGGATTGCTCAAATATTTTTTCCAAATATAATTTTAATTTTATAGATGTTTTCTTATAGATTCAAGATGCTGTCTTAAGTAAATGGGTAAACGATGCACAGAGGATGGACAAGAGAATGCTGGCGTTGATATTTTTGGCTCACGCGAGCGATGTCCTCGAGAATGCGTTTGCGCCGTTGAACGACGACGATTACGAACTTGCGATGAAACGCGTGCGAGAACTTTTGGACTTGGATTTCGAGCAGGAGTCCATAAAACCGAACACCACGGAAGTATTGTGGGCGGTATTCGCGGCGTTCACGAAATAAAACTCGCCGCGAACGGGGGAACTACAGAGTACTTTTCTAAATTGTTTGTAAATAAATTTTTCGATAGCATCACTGTTCCGCTGCGAAGCTAGCGACCCGTAGGTAAAACAAACGTGTAAAAATCGATGTGACGTTCCCTATTCCGTTTAGTATTGGAATTATTATTTATATCTTTGTTACAACCTTTTAATATTATTATTATTATTTTTTATTATTATCGTCGGAATATTTAAGTCGAGTCTTGTCGTAGCCCCAACAGTGATATGTTGATTCTATGATTCTGCGGTTTCAAATTCATATTTCCCCCAGTATATTTTTGTATTTTGTTATTATCGAGGCCCAAACTCACCGACGTTCCTTGTCATGGTTGCCCATGACCTCCCTGTATATCACACAGTTCCCTCGAGGGGACGTGTATTTTAATTTCTCGGCAACATTTTAATTTTTATATTATCTTGGGCCTATTAATGAGTTTGTAAAACTTAATTATATATTTTAGGTATACTATTCTTTGTTTTATTTCTGATGATACATCAAAGCAGTGCCCTAAAAGTAATAGATATATTAAAAACGTGTACATATCATGATGATATGACTTTAATAGATTAAAATTATCTTTGTGAATTAAATTTCAACACTTAAGTTATTGCGTTAAATTCGTCAGATAAATATTTGTATTGTTTTGTGCTAACTTACTTCTAGGGCATTTCTGTTGTACAGTTTTAACGCTGTCATTTGAATTTTGTACAGGATTTTGTACACACTTTTGTATATTTGAGATGCCACAGTCTTTCAAAAGTGTCACGCAGAGGTTTCAAGTGTAAAATTTTATATGATTGTATACATTAAGATTTATAAGTATTTTCGTGTATATAAATATGTATGTAGCCATGGGCCAGTCCATTTTTCTCTATTTCTTACGTCTGTTCTTTTAAATTTAGTGTTTTTTTACTTTTAGTGCTGCGTCCTGAACTATTCTGTTCCGGATCTAGGATGAACCTGCTAGTCTAGACTATTTAACCTGTATTATTTTTATTTGATAGATATTATTGAAATTATTAGCCGTAAGTTACATGCGTTAAGTTTCACTGGGTTGGTAGTATATCATTCGTTTGATTATATAGTTTATCATCGACGGAAAACTTTTAAAATAAGGGAACCATTCGAACCCTCTGCTGATGCTTGCGAAAACCAAAAATGGCATGTGGTTTATTTGACTTATGTGGCTATATGTGATACTTCGTTTACAAGAGAGAAAATAGCAAGGAAAATCTTTTATAGCCAATGTATTGCGTGTTCGACTATGGGTTTAAACGTTTGTCCGTTACGTTTATAGCACATATTTTATCCAAATGTCAGTCAACAGTCGAGGGACGCCGAAAACAGAACCCTTTTCTTTTCAGCTTATTCAAAATAAGCGTTCTACATTGTTTTCTGTATGTAAAATTTATACATGTTGCGGTTAACATTTTTTCAAAATTAAATGTAAATAATACTCCAATTTTTTGCCGTTTTATTTCTCTTTTCTTACCTTTTCCATTCAATTTCGTTACATTACAATTACATTTTATAAATAACTTTTTTATTTGTGATCAATAGGCCTTTTTGATATCTTATAGGCCGTTTTTATTTACATTTAGATTGTCAGTTTAAAAAAATTTGCCAATGAATTCGATGGACACAAATAAAACTTCTGTTCTTCCCATGGGTTCAGCATTTGTTTGGAGTAATTTGATATGCACAAGCCATATGTCTAATTCTAATACCATTGGAATACCCGAATATAAACTTATTTTATTAAATTTGTTTCTTTTTTTCCAGGTAGTGTTTTTGTTTTATAGCAAATTTAATATTACACTGTTTCTATCGATCGGATATGAATCTTGTTTGAGTTTTAATTATCGTAAAAGCACGATAATTATGGTGCTCTGTCCTTGTCTGGATACAACTGGCTCCATCTAATCGTGTCGTCACAGTCCGCCGAGAAGTTAGTTGAACTTGAAGTTTACCGCTGATTTCACTGATTTGTTTTTATACATCGTTGACAGATACCTAAACGTTGCGTTATTTTCGGCTAGTGGATAGTTCGTTTTATTGGCTTTATTATCTGTAAGTATAATTCAGACACATTTATGTAGTAAACGATGGTGATGCGTCGATATTGTCGATGAATAGGCGACATACAAAACCATGATCCATGGTCGTTTTTTGTTATGCGTTTAGCACTGACAGTTGCGAGTAAAATTTGAATTTCCGCACAAAACGCACGTAAATTAAGCGATTTATTGTAAGATTTATTGATAATATAAACGTAGCTTGTTGTGGTATACCGTTTTCGTTTTCACGCGTATCTCAAAGTAACGAACGGTATTACCATAACCTCAAATGTCTTAATCATGTTTGCTTTTAGGTTTGAGTAGTTTTGTGTCAAAGATGAGTGAACAAGAGAACGAACTAGCTCCAGAGGTAACGATTTATTCAATTATAAACTATATTCGTTAACGCTGTTTCTTCACGCGTATGATTTTAGATGACTCCGCACGAAGTAGAGAAATTAGAAGAAGCGAAACTGAAAGCAAAATATCCAAGCGGGGTTGGCGCTGTGACCAATACTCGTCCGATAGCAGGTCACTCGGCATTTTTGCAGAAACGATTAGCAAAAGGGGTAATTGATTTATTGAATTTTCGTACTCGGTATCTGCAATCATCTGATTGTTTCCGTATTTTAGCAAAAGTTCTTCGATTCTGGTGATTACCAGATGGCGAAACAAAAGATGGGCGCTGTGAATAAGCAGCCTCTGAAAGCCGCAGTGCCGGTAAATCCTTACGCGACCGGCGAAGCGATTCCGACGCCAGAAACCGTACCTGCCCGCAAGACGTCGATCATTCAGTCGTCGAAGTTCACGCCGAATGTTATCTAGTTGTAAAGAAGTCTCAATTTTTCTAAACTCCGGATGTAGATATTTGTTTTCTCACATTGGTTTAATTTATTAATAAATACTAGTTAACTGCGTTTCGTAATGTTTGTTCGTCGGCTAACTCCATGTTTTGTTAGCCGATGTCGTTCCTAATTCCTTTACGTTTAAATTCCTGTCCGTCTGTATGTCCGGTTGCGGAACAGTCCGTAGCTCACGAGTTGTGAACTAATAAGTATAACGGAGTTTGTAGTTATAGTAATAATGATAACTCGACATATAATATAGATATATTTTTTGAGAATGGAACTGATTATGAACCGTTTAAAATTTTTATGTACTTTATCTACGATAGTTAACAGAAGTTTGGAAATTAACACGTGTACCTAGAATAATAAACGCCATTTTACAGTTATACCAGTGTTTTTTTTTTTTAGTTACGCCTGCAAACCAAATATGTAAAATACACTTGCATAGCAAAACTGTTATGTCATTGCTGTTCTTATTGTAGCTTATCTATTAAAAGAGAATCATGTTAATCATTAAAATCAAAACAGTCGGAAAAGTTCGGGGTACTGTTTGATTTCATTTAATACATATACACAATTAAAATATGTATTTCCTTAAAAACCGAATTGCTTGTAGTGTGAAGATTGAAACCATACCATATTAGCAATAACAGAACATTTTAATCCAAAGTTTTGTTGCTTTATGTTTGGCTATGCAACATTTCTGATAATATCGGGTCAATTAAATGAATACATTGTGTTGTTCCTGTTTTAAATATATCTTTTATTTGAAGATGTAATTTTTACATGAATCACGAACAGCATAGACCTGACCGTCAGGCAAGTGAAAGCAAACTGACATAATTTTAGTTCAATAAAAAACGATTTTAGTTCTAAATCAATGCAAAACCAAAATTATATGCATTGTTGCAAAAACATAAACATTTGCAAAAATCTATAATTGTAGTACTTCCAGTAATTGCGTCCAATCATCCTGATGAGATTCTTCACACTATCCCAAAAAAAATAATTGGAAAGGTCTAATATTACAAGTTATTGAACATCAAAACTTTGTATAAGTGCAGAATAGAAAAAGATTACCAATAATACCTACTACTACATAAATGAAAAATTATTTTAAAAAAGTACTTGAAACATTGGCCGTATTTACAAAACTGTCTTTCTCTTTTTCGACTTATCCCATATACGTATTGTGTTGATACGTATATGGCTGTCCCATATACGTATTAAGAAATATATTGTTATCCCATATACGTATTAATACGTATATTGCTTATATGACAAAGTTATCAATGCAGACGATATTATGGAGCGAGGAGTATCCCGTCACAGCAGGAGTTCCCCAGGGATCATTCCTGGGTCCGGTTTAGTTTGTCATCTATATCAAAGATTTTCCAGAACACCTAAAATGTCACCTGGTTATGCGGACGATACGACGATGATTATCGTCGGGGATGATGCTGAGGAACTGCAAGTGAAGACGACAGAAGATCGAAGATCTAGAAAAAGCTGGTTCTCAAACAACCAGTTAACGCTTAACCAGCAAAGAACCGAGACCATCACTTACAAGATGGACCAATGGCAAAAAAGCCGGGACAAGCGCTACGTTTTTCGGAATATGGTGGGATGACAGACTGACATGGAAGACACACGTCCAGAAGCTTTGCAAAAGGCTTCAGTTGTGTATGCAGTAAAAAGTCGATCCAAGCGATAAGGATGCTCCACAAGATCAGTCGTGTACACCACACTTCAGGGGTTCCGGATTCTAACGGGTCCAGCGGCATACATTCTGGCAACTGTGCCAAAGTTTCACGAGCAAGCAAGACAAAATTAATTTGCAAGTAGTGGGGGACTCTCATGATTATAACACCATCGATATGAATTATTACCATATTATCTCAACTATGTAAAACTTAATCTAATAAGAAAAAGCAGTTATTGTAAAATAAAATAATCTACTCAACTTATTAGTTTATTTCTTCTTCAGCATTAGAAAAAAAATATGTTAGTACAGTTCAAAAAATATTTATTGTAGAAAAATAGGCTCTGGAAAATATACAATAGTATTTACATTAATATGTAATATGAACTGTAGAACAAAATAGATTATAATACATAAAAACTGCATAGTAACAGGCGTAGTCGTTCGACCCTAATTAAAACTTGTCGGTACCAGCTTATTAACTTGCACTTCGAGTAGGTGTTCTAATGTTTCTGTGTTGGACGCTATGAGCACTTGAAAGTGTAGTTGTAACCCGAATAGATACTGCCCTGCCAAGGATTTCATTGCAAAAATTGCATCGTCTTCCCTAACAAACCACAGAGCCATTTTACGGATATTGTTCTCAGAATTCTTGTAGCTGCCAACCCCAGTTATATCTCCATAAATACGAAATTTCTCATAGATAAACCGCATTGATACCGAATGCTCTACGTTTGACACTAAAAGAACGGCCTGTCGAACGACTGTCATTGTAATCTGTAAATAAGAATAATTTATAGAAATAATAATAATATTTTAATATTCTTACCGTTTATCGCTGCCTTGGTTCGAAAGTCGAGCACCTGTCAACAACGATGCGCGTGTATTGTGCGCCAACTTCGGGATTATTGAAAAGGTGTGAATATGTTTTAATAGAGGGCTCAAAACACCTTGTATAGAGAAGTGATGTATGTGACAAAATCTGACAAAATGCTGTACATACAAACCGGTTTACTTGTCAACGTCAAACGCAAGAAACGTCGTGATTGGTGCATACGTTTTAGGCGCCAAATTTGAATTTTCAAACGAAATGTTAAAGACAAACACAAACGACAGTTTTTATGTATCTATTTATTAAATACCGAGAACAGTGAAAACATATAAAAATATAAAACTTATATTCCCTTCATACACTAATATCACACTGTGCGGGAAACTTCGATTAAATCACATTCGATCGTTTTTGGTAGGTAAAATCATTGCGTATAAGGAAATACATTTTTGTTCTGCGAGTAGACTTAGGTCACTAACGTAGCAAACAAAAACAAACACTATTTAACGAATAAATGTTTATGACAATAAGTTAGAAATCGGCTGACGGAATCGCATAGTCGACTATTTCGATTTGCACCCCGTCTACTTTTGAGGCGCAAAGTTTGATAAGATCTGGATCTGTCGACGATCGCACCATAGCGCGGAATCTCAAACAGTGGCCCATAAACTGAAGGCCCGAGTGGAAAACCATGATCTTCGAAGCTTGATGCTCCTTATTGAAAAAAACAGCAAACTGACGTTCCGGACCCTTCGAGTAGCATATCACACGTAGAACGTCGCCACAGCTACTAAAGAAGAAGCACATATCGTCGCAATCAAAGTCCATCATAACGTTTGTGACGATGAGGATGGATATCCTTTTTTCACAGATTTTAGCCTTTGGCATCAATCTCTTGGCCGACATATCTGTATCGAAATTCTTTGTTGTACGTGAAAGACTGAAAAAATAAAGTTAATTAGTATTTGTTAAAAGAGACGGTTAACCGGTTAACATTAACAACCATTACAAAACTTTTAAATTCTCTGTTACCATCCTGTTTAAATATATCGAATATTTAGATCGATATTATAATTGATTGAAGGTATTATAAAAGATATTTGAAAACTTTTAGACGCACTTACCGTAATCTGTTGATACTTTCGACAATAAAACTGTTGGATATTCGTTTGACGTTTGAATTCGTCTTTTGTTTTTAAAATGGAGCAGCGCCATCTGTGGTGGGAGTTAGTTATTAATAAAAATATAAACCAAATTGATAATAAAATACCTCCAAAAATCCCTCAACATAAAAGTTTGCCCCCAGCTATTTTATATTCCCAAAACTTCCCCCATGCGGCTTGAAATCCCCCACTTTTTGGAGAAAATCCCCCGATCTGGCAACACTGTCTGTTATTTTACCATGTACTATTACGAAGAACGAAAATCCGAACGCGCTTCAAAAAAGTTAAATACACAATCATGTAATAGTTTTTCTTTTGAATTTATTTATATTTAATCGAGTAAAGTGCGCTTTTAGGCCCGAGTGTCATTTTCTAGGTTATTTTCGAAAATACGAACAATTTGATAATGCGAACATTAAAGTCACAAGTTATTTTTTTCTGCAGACAATTATCAATCATAACTTACCTGATACATATTGAGAATCACCATAAATAATAAAAAAAAACAAAAACAAAATTACATGTATTTAAGCAAAGAGAACAACGACTTTTATAAAGCACCTCAAATTTAATTCTATAAGAGCATGAACATCAAAAATAGCAAAACTTATGCGTATCGTCATTAAATTACCTGTTATATGCCCTGGCAATTTATTTTATTTCATTAATCTTTTATTACTATAATTTATTACTAATAATTTCTAATCCCAATTCGATACATTTAAATTTTAATACACAACGTTGAATGGCATAAAGAAAACTGCATTAATTTGCGCTGTACTCAACAGTCTCCAACGGAATACCCTGAAGCTTCACGTGGACTTGTTCGTGCAAGTTTTCGGTAGCGATAGAGCGTACTATGCCAAGGAATCTGAATGATTGTCCGGCCAATGTCATGCCAGCAAGTACAATCATTGCTTTGGAGGCATCGTGCTCCTGGTCGTAATAAATTGCATAGCGCTGATCACCAACGAAGATGGTAGAGGTGATGCGTATGATCTGTCCGAAGTGGCTGAATAATTCATACATTTCATTGCACGAAAAGTCGCGAACGCAATTTGTCACAAAAAGAATGGATATTCTTTTCGTTGACGGGTGAGGTATTTCTTTCGGCAGTGTTGGTTTTGTCTCAAGACTTTTCCGGACGATTATGTCTTCTGGTTCTATGAGGAATCCAGCAATTTCATATTCCATATTCAGCTCCGGCGGTACCGCTAAAAAAGAACAAACCAATTGTTGGTAACAATTCAATTCATTCCTAGCATGAGATCTATGATTTATCTCTTACTTTTTGTCAATAATATGGGTTTTTACAGCCAATATCATTTCAAATATTGGTTTTAACTTACTTCGCAAAAGAAACGCCGTAACCTGATACCTCACTTAATTCATCAAATAAAACAATTACCCCTGTAGAGAGGCGCTCCATAGCCGTCTACATTTTCGCGAATTACAAAATATCTAAGACATCCATGGGTTTGAAGCTTGCAGAAAAATTGAAGTCGCGCATGCGTTTTGCAAGTCAGTTTTGTTTGAAAACACGAAACGGTAAGTAATTTTCTTTCGTTATTCTTCAAAATTACTAAAATCGTCGATATTAACCTTTTTTTAGGGAATATTCTTACCAAGTTTGCTTATTCAAACGCGACCGCAGCTTTTGACCAATAAGTAAGTCCTTCATGTTAGAATTTCATAACATAACTTTACTTTAACAACTTTCTTCCTAGGAAACCTGCAAAATGCATGCAGCTGTGATTTTTGAAAATATTCCTCTGCGGATTACTCAGCTACACCTGTATCGTATGTTTGGGGATTGCGGCATGCTGAAACATGTTTCCATAAAGCGTTATCATCATGTGGACTCGAAAGCCATCCTCGCTAGATTTAGAGATAGCTACACCGCAGAAATGGCTGCGATGGCCATCGATGGAACATCGATCTACGGAAACGAAATCACTTGCACAATTTTTATTCCGACAACTATGGAAGAGCTCGAGGAAAAGTTCAGGAACTTCAGCCAATAGAATTTATATCTCGCTATGCAAGATCGGTGCATTTCATAGGTTCAATATTTGTTCAGTTAGTTCAGTAGTTAGTAAAGTTGTTACGTGCTTTTGCAAAAGCTTTGCAAAAGTTACCGAAATTAAACGTTTAATGGTTGTGATAAACGTTTAATGATTGTGATAATCGTTATGTAATTGTAAGTTATAACGGGTAATTTAAATGAGTAATTTATAAAAATACCTACCTCTGTATTGAATAGTTACCTAATAAACATTTTTATCTAACAAAGTATATTTTTTATACCTAGGTGTGCAAGAGAAATATATTTGATTCCAAAAGAAAACAGGGTTGTTCTGTTCTTAATTATTTTTATTTCTCCAAATTAGCATATGGAACGTCGAAGGTGACTATAATTTCATATTTAATGCCTTCTAATATTTCTAAATACTTTTTCAAATAACATTTCTACATAGCGTTGAACATAAAGGTGCTTTACTCTTAAGAGTTGTTCATAGTTTTGGTAACACCCACTACATGCAAGCAGATAATTGCATTCTAATATCTGCATTTTAGCTTTATGCTTTGATTGTCTATTTTTCTATCAATTATAGGTTCATATGAAAAGTCTTTTTACACTCATTTACTTTCTAAACATAATTTATGCAGGTAAAAAAGTGGAACAGCCTGTATAAATATGCAGAGATATAAATACAATGATACAACTTTGTGATTTTGGCAATAAAATCGAAAGCGCCTATGCAGGTTCCGGCGCAATGCCGGAGATCTGGCAACCCTGCTGGTAATACAGAGTAGGAGCCATTGTAGTTGATAACATCGGTATCTGTATTAACAATTGATCTTGGTGGACCACAGAAAACCATAGCAGTTGTACTGCGTATGCAACACAAGGACCGTAGAGCATAAGAAATTGCCTACACGTAAAATAATTGTTTGTTCTATTAAGTTCGATATATAAACCAACTGTAAGTAAATACCGCATTTACAAAAAGAGCTCTAAACTATAACAAAGAAACTAAACTTTTTAATAATATGGTGGTAGTATAGGATTGTAATGGTTGGTAGGACTTAACCATGTTCTGAATCATTCTGAAGTATTCTGAACCATGATTCTGAACCACTTGTGAATAGATAAATGTCAATCCATGTTCGTTTTGAATTTTTTGCTATTGATGCAGTGGTATCACACACAAAACATGCTAAAAAGTCCAGACCAATGGCAAGCTGACATCATCAACGGTAACAACATTTGCATAAAAATATTACACACTCACCATAAAAATTTTATTTTGCAGAGATCAAGTTACTAAACATTGGCTATTTAGCGAGAACGGCAAGAAAATACGATTATCATATAACCCAACGTAACGGTCAGAGAATATTTGGCCCCCCGAAAGGAGAACCACTGCTAAATTTAAGTTACGAACACGAATTATTTGTGACAAATATTCCCCTCAACTGTTACGAACACATGTTTCTCGAGTATTTTCTCCAAGTAGGCGGATTATACACCTTCCGATATATGCTTGACTATACCGGCGGAGGTCGTGGCTTCGCTTTCGCTAAGTATAAAACCGTTACTAGCGCGAATTATGCTAGACTGAGAATTAATCAAATATATATCATGGGCCACAGCATACGTGTCTATTCATGTAGGAACAAGGGCACTTTAATTATAGGAAATTTAAGTAAAAACAAAATTGTGGATTGTGGAGGACGAGAAGACTCGATATTGAACTACTGCCTGGCTACCTTTGGAAGTATAGTGCAAGTCAAGATAAGGTACCAGTGCAATTTGAAGTTGTCGTATTTTATCGAATTCTGCGAACATCGAGACGCAGCGTTAGCAAGACGACACTTAAAAAATAACAGACTCCAACTTTTCGGAAAAAAGGTTTTTATTTCCTGGGATTTGTAGTTACACTACTACTCGATATCCTTTATTTGTTATTATCTTCTACCGTGCTGACAATAGGAAACTTCTTGTTATTATGTTTATTGTTATTGATTTATTATTTCTGTTTTGTGATAGTGGAGACTTACTAATAAGTAGTCAATTATTGTGTGTTTATAAATTACCAATTATTGGTCTTAAATCAAGCTAAAGATGAATGTTATCATGTAATCAACAATGTAATATCATAATTTGTTATTTTTATTATTGTGTCTGATATGTTTTACGAAGGGTAAAATAAAACGATCGTGTATTATCATAAAAGTCTTTACTTTACTGAAATACTTACAGCATGTTAACGTAACATAAACTTAAACTAATAAATTATCACAAGAATAAATTATACATGGAACATTACATTCACAAGTCCTGAATCAAACCATGTGTTTATTATCTGAAAAGAGAAAACGATTTGTTTTGTTGGAATGTCGTTCAATTTGTTGTACATAACTCATAAACATAAAGTTCTACGGACAGAGTGCACAATTAATAAAATATTGCATACCGGGTTTGTTCTATTATTTGTTGCTTCATTTCATACTAAAGAAATCGTCGACTAGAATAGAATAGCATTTTGATCGCAACATCAGAATAGAACAAACCTAAAGAGAGATGTGTGATATGTTAATAACCATTGTGGATATAGGGTTGCCAACATTAGGCGTATGTGGACCCGGAGAAAAATAATTATATTATGGAACATAAGTTTAAAGTAATAACAGCCGCCACAAAAGTGTACGGCTTCGACACATACTTTTTAGTAACGCTTTGGTGTAAAATTTGGATATAGGTAGGGTAGAAAACGATGAGATCTAGATACTAATTACTAAGTAAATTAATTTATTTTAATTAATCTGCCTCTTGTTGATTTTTTACGACAGAACCAACATGAGACAAAATACCAAGCATAATTTTGCCCCCATAATAAATGTCTCTAGTCAAAAATAATAACTATATCTCTCAGTCTTTGTCAATATACAGTCCAACAAATAGTAAAATTTTCAAATAAAGGTAACGCTGTCGTCATCTCCATGATTTAAAAAATACTGTTTTACGGCAGACCAGTATGATACCTACTATTCTGTGAACTGCCTTGGACAAACTCAAACATATTGTTGAGACATTTCCTATCATCCGAACAACATACATATTAAAATAATCAACGAAAGTTCAAAACATATTTTGTTAATATGTATCATTATTGACTGGTGATTTCAGACAAGCAAAATTCTTATCTTTAAATAATACCAGTCTTTTTAAATGCCATTTTTGATTTTAGATTTGTCTCAGTCTATGATCATCGAGGCAGGATACAATCCGGGTCAAAATGGCCATGTTGGCAACTCTATTTGCGGAATACTGTTAATGGACAAATATATTTTATACATCTATGACGTAACGTGCACCACAAGACATCTATTTCACAATGTTAAACACTTAATTCCACGCATGGAATCACAGAATTACGTATAAATATATATTCTTTCTATTTATGGCTTGTACCATGACATATAACATTTATAATCCATAACACAGAGTTTGACATCTATTTGGTATTCATATTTGTTAGTAGCAGGTATGTAGCTGCAAATCTATAACAAGAATATCTGCAGTTGAGCACATTCAGTTCGGTCACCATCTTCAAGTTTTCCATACGCTAGTTTTGAAAATAACAGCTTCTAAAGGGCTGAGGAGGTTGACTGGGCTGGAAGCTGATACTAAATCTTTTAACTTTTGAGCGTACAAAAGAAAGCAATTGCAAGAGGTGGGGCCAGCCCACCGATACATATTTTTTAAACATCTATGGTTAGTGACAAAGGAGGAGACCAGCCCCACTTTGGTGATAAAAACAATGTGTATAATTGTTAAACCAACAGAAGAAACATATATCACGCAATATCCAAAAGCTACTGACTGTTTGGTGTTGGTTGACCAGATTGCAGTGTTATAGTCGTATATAATGGAGGTGTTAAAAGCATAGTTGTTGGTGTGCCGGCTGGTGTAGAGCATTGCCCACTGGTCGAAGTCGAACGACGAGGCTTAAATGCTCTGGAGAGCCTGCTCTTCTCAATATACTGCTGGAGAACGTAAATATACGGATCTATCGTAAAATATACGTTCATCAGAGTATCAGCTACAGCTGACGTCAATTGGTAAGCTCTCCCTTTAGTCCCGAGTTGCGCAACCGGTATCAGAATCTGAGAAAGAAACAGTTTTGAGCAACTACTTGGCTAACGTTAAGGATATTTACGATTTGTGGCATCCAACAGACAACAAAAATGATGCACAAGAAAGCCATGACTTTGGCGAAGGCTCGCTCCTCCGAAGTGGCGTACTGCTTGCAGGTTCCAATCCTGTTGTTCATCGTAGACCTGCTGATTCTGCGGACGAGGACTTTCTTCTGATTTCCGGTCCTGGACAGAGCGCGAAAGACCATCGTGTTGCAGTAAGCGATGCATAAACACAGGCTGATACCTGGAAGTTTGGAGCACTCTTACAATCTGGTACAAAACCAGAACACACTTACCAAAAGCAAAGTACATGTAAGCGTATATGATGTCCTTTACTTCTTCCGCTTCCCTGTATCTCTTACACTTCTGACCTTCCTTATAGTAGAGCCCGAAGTCAAAGAGTGGGAGATAAGTCAACATCGCACCAAACAACCATATGCAAGCAATGGATACTTTCAGCATTCTGTATGTCACACTCTGGAAACAATTATAAGAACAACGATGAATCATAAGCTCTGAAGAAGTGCATAACATGTATGGCGAAACGTCGCCTCCATGTTTTTTAATCTCCTGCTGCGTAAATTGAAAATAATATTCAAATAACGGCAAAAATATGAAGCAGCACAGTGTTCTATAAATATTTGTAGCTATATAATCAGTGTTGTTTTGTATACCACAAATACAGTCATTATAGCGTTTATCGAGATGAAGAGAAGCAAAATTGTGACGAGCATGGGGGCTATTTTCGTGCATTGTCGTTGCAGTGGGGTTGATTAGTTCAATTGTTTCGTCGGGCAAAACAAATTTATAAAAGTGAAAGCGGTTTCTTAGAGTTTTGCCAATTGTACGTCACGCTGCGTGTGTCCATTTAAGACCGTCTTTATCTACCAGCAGTTAATTTAATGACCATAATCAGTATTATTGATAAGCCATAATCAGTATTATCTCTCGTAATTACAGAACTTCAGTTTTGCACATGCTGCAAAGAACGCGCAATGTGGGGCCGGAACTTCTTATTTGATACGTCATACGGATGTTATTACGGGGCCTTTGCAAAGTTTGTTGTCCCAGATTACTTCTGGACAAAGTTCTGCTAAAACACTCAGTAACTTCGATAATGATGCCATCTTTCTAATCTAAAATCAATACAACCCGGACAAGAAGTTTAACTTTCACAAAGTTAACAATTCCCTGACCACCTTGGCAATGAAATTACGTTTCGTCCAGTTTCTAGAGAACAGAAATATGTATACGGGGTGTTTATCTGCTGGATAGCTATCCAGCACTTTATGTGTAGACGAAAATACCGGCCCTAATAGCGTCTATTATCTATTATAATAATTATAGATAACAATTTACGCCTAATATTCGTCAAAATTCGTTAAATGTACACTTATTACTAATCTAAAACTAGTTATTTAGTATCTGTTAACTATAATAATTCAGTTTATCAGTTCAATGCTCCTAATATTATCTATTTTTATACTGTTTACACGGACGGTTCAGAATGGAACAGATGCATGTGCAAGGTCAATGTAAAGCTCACCAACTTTGACATAGATATCCATACGCCATTGACGTGTTATCTTATTAACAGCTTCACGCAGCAGACGCACCAGTAAACACCAGATTTAGATATTTTGTACTAATTGTTTTCTGGTGATATTTATACCTTCAAATTACTAGAGAGAGCCCACTTTCTATTGAGGATAACTTAAGAAACAAATCCCGTCACAAGAACTAGCATTTCATTGAAGTTCAAGGCAACCTATTTATACATTTATAAAGGGCACCTAATATAATCATTTAAAACACGTTTTGGTACACAAATTATACATTTTTGAGGCGTTTTACGTGTTACAATTCAAAACATATTGTTCAGCTTAATTTTCATTGGAAAATCTGTTGGTGAAAACCAAATAGTAAGCCGACAACGTTGATTTTAATCCTAAAAATGTTATATATAACTCGGTCTTTAAAAAAGAGTAATATATTACTGTCACAGTAGTTAATAGACTTTAGGATGAAGTTCATAAACACGTATGTGTGTATTCATGGTCAAATATGAATTCTAAATTTAACATCAAGAGGAACGAGAAAGAGGAAAATACTAGTCGATGTTACTTCTTTTAACAATTTTATTTTAACAATTTTATTTCAACAATCAACACTGTTGAATACTTTTTGACGCTCATACAGATTCTGCCATATACAACAGTGTGCAGACCTTCTGTCGCACTCTGTAGTTGAGGAAAATGCTAGTCGATATTACTTATTTTAACAATTTTATTTTAACAATTTTATTTCATCAATCAACAATGTTGAAAACTTTTTGACACATATACTGATTCTGCCATACAACAGTGTGCAGACCTTGTGTCGCACTCTGTAGTTGAGGAAAATGCTAGTCAATATTACTTATTTTAACAATTTTATTTTAACAATTTTATTTCAACAATCAACAATGTTGGAAACTTGTTGACGCATATACAGATTCTGCCATACAACAGTGTGCAGACCTTGTGTCGCACTCTGTAATTGAGGAAAATGCTAGTCGATATTACTTATTTAACAAATTTATTTTAACAATTTTATTTCAACAATCAACAATGTTGAATACTTTTTGACGCATATACAGATTCTGGCATACAACAGTGTGCAGACCTTGTGTCGCCCTCTGTAGTTGCAGCCTATAAAATAACCAGTCTTTTATTAATTAGTTACTGGTGTCATATCTGTAATTCCTACGTGCCATTCATCTTCTATAATGGCCAACCGCTTAATAAAGTTATCTGCGTCCGATGAGAGCCTTATTGACACTATTTATCAGACACGTTAATCAGAGCAAGCTAGAGTAATAAGGTCATTACGAGAAAAACAGTATGCTTATTATTCAATGTATGCAAAATGTATCTCATTTTATGAAGAATAAAAAAAGTGAACTTGAAGCCATTATAATCGTCACAATAAAACTTTTTATTTGCACATCTGGAGCATTCGAAACTGGACCAAGCATCAATCGCATCATTTGCGAAATCTATTTTAGCAATATACTATATATCCTTCAGATGAGTGACGTTTTGTTTATTTATTATCAATAATTACTCGTCATCATCCGGCGAGAATTTATTTATATACTGAATCGGAACATTTTCGTGAAATAACAGTTTCCGCAAATACAGACACAAGAATTTGTTTTCATGTTTTTGGCAGGAAGTTGGCCACTCGGAAGTTCAAAGTCAAGAAATCCAGTGAACCATTGGACCCATATAGATGGGTCCATACATTGGTGTAGGTAGTGGAGACTTCAGTACCGTTATAAAACCAGTCACATGAAGGCATTTGTTCTTAATGGTGCATATCAACAACTCAAAAGCACGTGGCAATTTTTCGTGTTAAAACTTATGGGACAAACTATGTGTGGCTATAGCAAATCGGTTTATGAATTTAAGCATCTCGCTAATAATGTTGACCATACGTATCGTCGTTTTTTTAATAGATAATACCATATGAACACACCTTGCCTGCCAACAGATTTATTAAAGATTTTACGCGATTTTTATTTGCTGGCTGGATTTGGAACGCATCCAGACTCCATTTGTCTAAGGTTAATATCGGTTTTCGCAAAATTGTATTATATTTCAAGGATAGATGACAGCATATCGCGTTTTAATTAGTTTAATACGAGAGGAGTTCTAAAAATAAACCAAAAAGTAAAAAATAATTATTTTGCATAACACGCGCAGTGCGAATATTCATAATGACCAAAATATTTGTAGTAGTTGGTGATTAGTTACTTAAAAGAAAGCTTTTGCAGGAAGTTCAAACCATAACCATTCGATTTCATGTGGTTGATAATGGAATAGATGTTTCTATTTAGAATCAACCACATGGCCAATGTTGGTACTTATGGTTAATTTGGGGAGAGTCTTCTAGCAAGCCAAAAATTGTCGAATTGATAATATGTAATGCAAATTCGTTCTTGGAAAATTGCGCATCATCAGTTTAGTATTTTCCTTTTGGAAACTTATTATCTAACACCACATTATTGTGGAGTATGATAATGAATCTATTCTTATTCATAGTCTGTGGGAATCGCTGTATGCTGACGAAAAATACGAATCAATAAGCATATATAATGACCTGCCCGAGAACTAAAGAAAGATGCATTTTATATTTGAATTTTTAGGTCAGTTATACATAAAACATGAGTTGGTGGACGATTTAGTACGATTTTGTTTGTTGGCTATCTAACAATTTGAAACTTTGCAATGACAATCAAGTCAACGATTTGCAAAGTACATATCTCGCGTTTAAATTGAACCACAAAGACGTCATGATACTTTACCACTTATTTCGTTATTTGACTTTTTAGAAGATTAAATTGGCGAAACTTGCTTTGGGAACTCGCTTGGAGTTTGTTTTGAAACCTCCAGGTATTGCTTTGACGAGTTTTTAACCGATGTTTGGTAGTTTTGTTATTTATTTACACCGATAATCTTCCGCCTGGCTAACGAATCGTTAATTTAATTAGCCTTAACAGGTTATTAACAAGGTCGTCGTTTGAAAAAATTCCTTAAAATAGAAATCACTGTCTGCGAGCCTTATCAAATCTTTGTTCTTTCGATTCCGTGCATGCTGTTTGCATTACGATTCCCCTTATCAAAGACAAACAAGCGTTTCTATGACCAAATGAAAAAAATACATAGAACTGCTCTCTATTGGGATCCCTTCGGGGGTAGAATCAGCTGTGTATATCTTACCTGTTGGTAAAAGAACGGCTTGGTAAGGGCTAGGTACCGCTCTATAGCCATAACGAAAGCGACACATCCTGAGCCTAAGCCGAAGGACCTTATCAAAACAAAAGCGACGCAGAAAGTTTGTCCGTAGGTTGTTTGAAAGTTCGAGACGATCAGCATGCCGATTTGTGCTATAAGATCGTTTGCAGCTAGGCATCTCAACAAGAACACGTGTTTGGGGTTCCTTTTCTTTGACGAACGATGTAGTATCCATAGCGCGGCACAGTGCCCTGTAGTACCAATGACCACCGAGCAGATGATTACGATTTTTATCACTGACAGAGTCATTTTTGTTTTAGATTGCTCGCTGAAGAACCATAGCACAACTAGCACTTTTATTTTAACCGCGCCGGATTTCACTTGCACCCCGTTGACGTTCGAGCAACCCCCTCATAGCTCTGTTGACCTCCAGAGCCAACTGTTGAATAAGCTGGGAGACCGAAACGTTGCCCGAACCACGGTCCTCGGCGCTAAGCTTGAGTCTAGGAGTCCCCGTACACCTACAAAATACATATAAACAATATTTTGTATCGAATCGGACGACACACTACTATATATAGTTGGAATTAGATGTGCCTTATGTGGAGTGCACAGCCCGTTTAAATGTCTGACGCCATGAGCCCTTAAAGTTTAACGCTTGTGTATTCGAATCATTCTTATACCCAAATTAAATAATTCTGTGTAATGTTAGCTATTTGATGCAAAATTATTTAAAATTGATGCTGAATACCTCTAATTACTGGTAATTAATCGATCTACTAGCCGTTGGACGCTCGGAGTTTTGCGCAAATGACAACAAACTCCAAATTGGCGATAATCTCGAAGGCGATAATTCAGTTGCAACCGAACAATGTTTATAACTTCTGCAAAAATGTTTGCATAAATTTCTGTCATACCTCAAATTGTAGCTAATTAAAAGACCTAGTAGCCTTTGGACGCTCTGAGTCTGCCCCATGGATAGCAACCCCTAAATGGCGATAATGCCCGTTCGAATAGCAAACGTCTTTCATTGAGTTGCTGCAGCAAAATGTATATAACTTTCGCAAAAATTCTAGTATAAATTGCTATCATACCATAATATGTAGGTAATTAAAAGACTTAGTAGCCCTTCGATGCTCGGAGTTTTGCCCCATGGACAACAACCCTTAAATGGCGATAATGTCCGTTCGAATAGCAAACGTAAGTTAATCAGTTCAACAGAAAAATATTTATAACTTTTGCAAATATCGTTCCATAAATTTCTCTCATACCTCAAATTGTAGGTAATTAAAAGACCTAGTACCCCTTCGACGCTCGGAGCTTTGCCCCATGGACATCAACCCTTAAATGGCGATAATGTCCGTTCGAATAGCAAACGTAAGTTAATCAGTTCAACAGAAAAATATTTATAACTTTTGCAAATATTGGTGCATAAATTTCTATCATGCCTCAAATTGTAGGTAATTAAAAGACCTAGCAACCCTTCGATGGTCGGAGTTTTGCCCCATGGACATCGACCCTTAAATGGCGATAATGTCCGTTCGAATAGCAAACGTAAGTTAATCAGTTCAACAGAAAAATATTTATAACTTTTGCAAATATTGGTGCATAAATTTCTATGATACCTCAAATTGTAGGTAATTAAAAGACCTAGTAACCCTTCGATGCTCAGAGTGTGCCCCATGGAGAACAACCCTTAAATGGCGATAATGTCCGGTCGAATAACAAACGTAAGTTAATCAGTTCAACAGAAAAATATTTATAACTTTTGCAAATATTGTCGCATAAATTTCTATCATACCTCAAATTGTAGGTAATTAAAAGACCTAGTAGCCATTCGACGCTCGGAGGTTTGCTCCATGGACATCAACCCTTAAATGGCGATAATGCCCGGTCGAATGGCAAACGTAATTAATCAGTTCAACAGAAAAATATTTATAACTATTGCGAATATTGTTGCATAAATTTCTACCATACCTCAAATTATAGGTAATTAGAACACCTAGTAGCCATTCGATGCTCGGAGCTTTGCCCCATGGACATCAACCCTTAAATGCCGATAGTGTCTGTTCGAATAGCAAACGTAAGTTAATCAGTTCAACAGAAAAATATTTATAACTTTTGCAAATATTGTCGTATAAATTTCTATCATACCTCAATTTGTAGGTAATCAAAAGACCTAGTAACCCTTCGATGGTCGGAGTGTGCCCCATAGACAACAACCCGTAAATGGCGATAATGTCCGGTCGAATAGCAAACGTAAGTTAATCAGTTCAACAGAAAAATATTTATAACTTTTGCAAATATTGTCGCATAAATGTCTATCATACCCCAAATTGTAGGTAATTAACCCTCCTGCCGCGGCAACGGCGAAAATGCGGGTAAATGGACGGGGAAATCGCGTCTCCCGCGGCTGGAGGGTTAAAAGACCTATAGTAGCCCTTCGACGCTCGGAGTTTGCGCAATGGACAACAACCCTTAAATTGCAATAATGTCCGTTCGAATAACAAACGTAAGTTAATCAGTTCAACAGAAAAATATTTATAACTTTTGCAAATATTGTCGCATAAATGTCTATCATACCTCAAATTGTAGGTAATTAAAAGACCTATAATAGCCCTTCGACGCTCGGAGTTTGCGCAATGGACAACAACCCTTAAATGGCGATAGTGTCCGTTCGAGCAAACAAAACATAGCTGTAACACTTTATTTTGGAAATTTTTCAATGATGTTGATGAGTTCAGGCAAAGATTACAGAAGCCGTTGAACATCAAAGTGTAGCAAAATGCCTAAAGCTGTTGTTAGTTAACAAAACCACTGAAAAGTCTACGAATGGGCTGCAATTTGCAAGTCAGATTTCAATTCCCGAATTTTAGAGAATCACTTCGAAATCAGCAGTTCCTGCGCACATAACCTTAATCCGATGAACGGAAACAATTCAGTTTCCAATGCAAAGATTTTCATGCAAGTCTCGCTATGGTTTTATAAGTTTAATGGAAGATACCGATATTTAAACGTCGAATAAAATTCTAATGATTTATTCATGACTGCGCCTTCTTTCTTCGTTTTTTTACGAATTCAGCTGCGTTAGCCAAGACAGCCAATAACAAATGATTATCCCCCACCGTAAAGTTAAAGATTTTCAGGTCATTTTTCGTGAGCAAAACCAAACAATCAGATATAAAAAGTCAAATCGTGGCATTATTGCTGGTACGTTGTACCGTAAATATTCCGATAATATACATAATTGGTTCATAATTAACCCTGAGTTCGGAGTTTAGCAAATAGAAGGGTGGATTCGCACGCTAATTGATTGTACTTAACCCCTCGATATCCAGGTCAAAACTCTTAGAACTTAGAACGAAGTAAACTTGTAATCTAAGAGTATTATTGTGTTCTGAAAGGACAAATCCGCACTAGTTTTGCAATTACGAAGTTGCCAATTGTCTATAAATTTTGCATGGCCTTGGGTTACATACGTATTACTATTTGACGTTTATAACGGGCCATTATAAATGATTGTAGTCGAAGTATTCAGGGAATTCAAGGGTAAAAATGTGCTTGTAAAATTGGTTGCATAACCTACTGTAAGTTCGATACTTGTTTTGTTAAGCGGAAATGTTTTATTAACATGGGCATGGCCTACTTCGACTATAACTATTTATAATGAACGGATTTGGAAGTACTTTATACACAAGTAGCATCGTGTTAGTCTAGCATTCGACTATTATTGTAGTAAATATACAAACAAATTAACTTATTTTGTCGTTTATTATGCATTGTTTTTCATTATTGATTGTGTTCTTTTGCTTGTGTTCGGTTCCCAGTAACATTATAGTGCCGTAAAATGCCCTTTTTGCATGTTCAGTGTTGGTCACGATATTTGTCGAGCAACATCAACTTTTTAATATAGAACTTACACCAAATGGTTTATAAAAGGACATAGGAAATCCTGTACTGTAGCAATTAAGCTTCAAGACGCCAGGAAAATTTTCTTGGGACGGTTTAAATTGTCACTAAACGCGATGGAGTTATTAGAAGCACGTGCTTCGTGTACTTATGGCAGCAAAATTATTTGTTGTTCCGCGCCACAACGTCAATGAAATTGATAAATGTAACGTCCGGAGTCTAATGGCGGTTCAATTATTTCATTGGAAATAATTAATTATTGACAAAATTTGAAGACTAGCCTAGCGTATCGGTTACTTATCATATAGATTCGCTTATTAGATCTTATTTTTAGCTTCTAGTATGTACATAGTTTAATAAAATGATTAAAATTACTTTGTGTGATGAACTTCCGAAAGGTATTCATATCATAACCAAACAAGATGGCGACCATGAAATGGTAATCCATCTCAAATTAGTCTAATCAAACATTGTTGACATCGCGGAATAAATATTGCGGTAGTATCGAATTATTCTTATTTACGATTTACAATTTATCTGTCGATGCCAAACGGAGAACAATGTACAATGATAGCGATAATCCGAAAACGACCCATATTTGGGGGGTTTTATTATTGAAGTCTGCATATTTATTGTCCAAATCATTTCCTGAGCTGCCGTGATAGATGCGATTTGTATTCGACACCTTGCGTCATTGCTAAGTTACTCTGACATCAGTTCAATTGATAATTGACAATTGGTTAGTACCGTATTAGCATTAAATTATAACAACACCATATAAATATATACATGCGCCGAGATCAGGTTGTGATTTGAAGCTATAGAAAATCCAAAAAAGGATGCGGACACTGCAGATTTTGTCGATGATGGTATGCTGGACATATTTGGTTTAAGTGCCCGAAATCCTATTGTTGCAAAATTCAGTCTTCTTCATTTAAATGAAGCCCTCCTTAGTTATCAATGTTAATACTTCATCCTCCCTATCAATGTCAGGTAGAAGACCAAGTTCATCTATTTCTTTTTATCGGAATGGCATCGTTCAGTTCTAGACTATACCTGCGT
Organism: Melinopterus prodromus; assembly: GCA_964023965.1. Lineage (NCBI taxonomy): Eukaryota > Metazoa > Arthropoda > Insecta > Coleoptera > Scarabaeidae > Melinopterus > Melinopterus prodromus. The sequence goes on from OZ030399.1 coordinate 13,776,602, forward strand.
CTTACTACCTGCGTTGTGATTTTTTTGGTCTCAACACCTGTTAAAACTATCAAATAAAATCAAGCCGAGGAATATTTTTGGCCTTGTCAATTATAAAGTTTATAAGTTTGCAAAGCTTAGCGACATGTCGCATAAAAATATCAAATGATTTTTTCGCACAGCGACATTGGACTTGTTCCAAATTCTTGTTACTGAAGCAAATTGTTGTCTAATTCCTGGCCAAAACTTTAAAATGTACAAATCATTTGTTTGTATCATCTTTCCATTCTATGTATTGAAAACATTTTTTGGACTATATATACTTCAAGTGGGCGGGAGCGATGTATGAGCAAGTAGAGGGTGCTCCCATGGGATCACCTCTTTCACCGGTAATCGCCAATTTCTTCATGGAATTGTTTGAAGAAAAATCCATAAGGTCAAGTCCTTACAAACCCATGCATTGGGTCAGATATGTTGATGATACCTTTGTGGTTTGGCCACACGGTAGAGATAAACTTACTGAGTTCCTTGCCCACCTGAACAATGTTAGTCCTATCAAATTCACGATGGAAATTGAAGAGCATAATCAGCTGCCATTTCTGGATGTGCTGATATACAGAACGTCAACGGGTACGCTTGGACATACAGTCTACCGTAAGAAAACACATACCGATCGGTACTTGAACGCCAAATCACACCACCATCCCCAACAGAAGAGAAGTGTTATCAACACTCTGTTTAACAGAGCCGAGAAGGTGTGCGACTCCAGCACCTTGGACGACGAACGGAAACACTTGGAGTGGGCTCTACGTCAGAATGGATACACCAAGTCTGACATACGAGGTGTCACACAAAGAAAACCGCAAGTCTCAGAGGAGCGACAAGAGTCAATGGGGTTCGCTTGCTTACCATACGTAAGGGGGGTATCAGAAAGAGCACCAGCAAAGTAAAGGATCTTTTGCCTAACCCAAAGGATATCACACCCCTCCTGAAGAACGAAGGGGTATACAAGATAACATGTGAGTGTGGAACATGCTATGTAGGACAGACAGGACGAAGTATCGAATGTCGAGTCAAGGAGCACAGTAGTGACACCCGGCTACTCAAGATTCAACAGTCAGTTGTTGCTCAACACTGCCACGAGTCGGGACACACAATGATTTTCGATGACGTGAGTTGGCAAGGGTTGGTAATTATCATCGAAGGCTTATTAGAGAAGCCATCGAAATTTACAAACATCCTAATAACATCAATCGCGAGGATGGTACATTAGTAGGGTCTGGAAATCGATCCTAACGCGGTCAGGTGGAAAAGCAGATGGGAGCGGTAGCTCCAGATGTGCGCAGTGAGGTGTAAATACAGGTATATAACGGAGAGTTTCTTGGTAGGTCTTCAGTATTCAATTAGCTTTGAAGAAGCCAGCAACATGGTTCGCGAAACGTCAGCATTAACACGGTTTTCTAAATGATTCTAGCCGTGAAAGCCTACGTACTTATTATGTATAATAAGTTATATATTTTTTTCTCAAATAGAAGTTGTTTGCCAGTTTTTCTTTCATTTCACTATTTTAACAAATAAACAGAAAATTTTTACTTACCTCTTCAATAATTCTTTCTTTCTTTTGATCGTCTATACCATTTCAAAAACTACTTAATCAGTATTATACTTACCTATATTGTACAGATATCTTAAGAAAACACAGCTTTCAAATTGTCTCTTTATTATAATAATACTTTTTTTCGTTGCTTTAGTTTGTTATTGGTCCATTTGTTAAAACTCATGCAACCACTTAACTATATTTGGCAAGATACAGCGTACAAAAAACAAGTGTAATTAAGTATAGCAATTACTTTATTACTAACTAACATACGTATTAATAAATAATCTCAAAACACAGAACATCAATCTCCTTTGCAACTGCTCGTTAAACTACGGCAAGGATATAACAAAATATATATATTTTAGTATACAGGGTGCGACATCAAACCTGCCCCGTTAAATCAACCGACACGTTCGATTCCGCACCGTGTATATTCAAACTGTTTTATTTCTCTCTTACAGCGTATTAATCGACAGGAAATATACAATCTCGTGAAAGACAACGCCACGACGGCGCTACGGAATGAGAATGAAGGAATGACGGTCAAGACTAGACTTCGGGAATGATATTTATATAATATACTCGGACACTTCTCAACGCAGAACGACACGGGTTCATTCGTCTGTTTGGATTAATTTTTTTTAGGAACTAAACTGCTGTTATATCGGGTCAGTCTGTCTCTCGTCGTCCTCCCAGTTATGTTGGTCGGCGAGCAATTGTTCGGTATCTTCGGCCCCCTTACGCCTCGGAAAAACATACCCGTCACCTAAACTGCATTAAGAAAGTTTTGTTTTAGACATAATTATGTTCAGTCGGTCTTCTAGCACACAGATAGGTCGGTGCGTTCTAGCTAATAATTCAGCTCAATGCCACGCTGTTGTCGCAAAAAAGCCTAGAACATCTTCGTCAGCATCATCATCGTTTGCATTCAACCGTTTTACGGCAATTTCTGTTAATGCGTTTTCATGCTGTCTCAATCATTTCCAAGCTTGAAGGTAGCATATTAACGTATCATTTTAGAATCTTAATATCGAAGGTCCCGAATATATTCTACAGTACAACATATACACATTTTTAAAACTTTGTCAGGATGTAAAAGAAACAGCGTTTTGCGAGATTGTCTCAAAGTAAAGCTGAAACAACAAAGACACGCTGACAGTGCTCCTAGAGCACATGTAATCAAATCTATAACAAGTTTAAGCTTTACTTTGAGCAAAATATCTAACGGTAATTTGCATTAAGCGAAGGCGCAATAGAAACCAGTTTAGAAACAATATTTAAACTTTAAACACGTTAAATATTTTTTCTTTTTTTGCCGTAATCCATTACATACTTACAGGTTTGCGCAAAAATTATTCATCAGATAGGGAAAGTACAAAAAACAAAATAGGTAATATTTGAAATTTATTGTAAACTCGTATTAAAAAAATCAATCCTTAACAATATAAATAGAAAATTTGTGTAAATGTATTTGTGTCGTGTGTTGTATCGTTAGTGTGACCGATGGTCACACCTGAGTTTGGGCGGCGCACAGTTTGGTAGATTCGTTCGCGTCTCTGCTGTTCGGAAAACTTGTCATCAATAACTAATATAACATACGGTTTAACACAAAACTAACAAGTGCGCATGCCACCATATTGTTAGGACCTACAGCTGCAAAACGTGTCAAAACCTTCTGAACTGTACTGAAACCGACATCAGCCCAAAACCACATTCAAGCTCGATATATTAGCAGTGCCGCCAAAGCAATACATATACATCCCAAATACAAAATGCTACTTACATACATTTGGAAAGTCAAACTATTTAACGTGACACACTACTCATAAAAAATTGTGCAACATCAACTATCTAAGGACACCAAGTGCTAACAATAGCAGAATTATTAAACGACCAAATAAATTCCTTCACTAAACCACTAAACCAAAAATTACTACGTATTAGCCAAAAAGAAATATGTTAATAACCCAAGCCCAGTTAAACCAATGTTATGTGTAGTCAAAATTGTTACTTGGTGTTCATTTCTACATGATTGTTCATGCGTTATTACAATGACCCCAAAGAGTACCGAAAAATTAAGTATTGTACCTTCTTTAGTGTTTTTCCAAAGTTTATAGAATCTTAAACTTTTTCTCTTCGCTGTACTTACTGTTTATTAGGTGATATTATTCTTATTCATATTCTTTTTTTTATGGAATAATGGGTCAGTATTCACAGTTTGCTCGACAATTTTTATGAGTAATGTAAACGGCCTTCAGGACTTTATTAAAACATCCTTTCCAAATGTAAATTGGCCAAGAAACCGCTCCAAGACACTGACACAGTGTTAGAACAACCGCAAAACTCGTGTAACATAAATCTGTATTAATGTATCAAAGCTGGGCAAAGTTAATCAGAAAGTTAACTTCGTTAATCGTTAGTCCCTTAACGAAAAAGTTAACTTCGTTAACAGCTACTCCGTTAATTTGTTCAAAATGTAACGGAAGTTAAAGTTAACCGTTAATCGTTAACATTTTACACTAAAAATACATACAGGTTTTGTTGAGTGCCGATCTGCTGGTGAGTATGCAACCCAAATAACTGCGGTCCTTTCGGTTGCATAAGTTAAAATTACCGTAGGAATTTTTGAAACTAGGTACCACTATAGTATAAGTTTCAATATTGCAACAATAGGCATTTGTTCAAAAGTAACCTTTTTTAAGAAAGAAGAGCCTTTTTTCTTCTGTTTTTGTGCGACCAGGGGGTCTACTCTTGTCATCTTTTTGATGCGAATGCGAGATGATTCAAATGGAGTGGGGATATCACCAGTTGCCCGTATCTATGAGCAATTTTGCTTGTTGCTAAGAACAATAACACAAGCGCCACGCCCATACGTTTGATTGTAACGTATGGGCCCTATCCCTACTCCATTCGAAACTTCTTGCATTCGTTTCAAAAAGATGACGAGAGTAGACCCCCTGGATGTGGGAACCACTGGGAACTGGGAAGTAACTAAAGACAACGGACTTGAATTAATGGACTATGAATGTAGCGGAAGTTAATGAGTCCGTTAATGTTTTTGAAAGTTAACTTAAAAGTTAATTCGTTAACGAACAATTTAACTTCGTTAATTAACGATTAACGGATTAACGCTTTTGTGCCCAGCTTTGGTAAGTATTGTTAGAACGTCATGCAATAATAGTTAGAATAAGATACGGCAATAATCAAATAATTTATTCTTCAATATCAAATGAAAAAATACAAAAAACAAACTAATATTAGTAGTATATCATCAACTGCATCGCTAGTCGCTGATCGGTCGGGTTCGTGACGCAACTTCGATCGCAACTTGTTATTAAATAGTAAAATAATAAGGTAAAACAACGTTTAATTGCGGAGGCCAACGATATTAGCAAACAGCATTAATAGCTTCACTCTGACCTGGTCTGTGTGCTTTCCATAGAATGATACATGCCCGACTGCTGTTGCGCACGAGTTGAATAAACGACACCGTCTCCCAAACTATAAAAAAATACATACGAAAATGCCGATGTCAAAACAAATCTCCATTTACGTTTACATCGGAAAAATACCCTTTTCAAATCAGAAAAATGATTTATTCCAAACTATACTTAACAGCAAAAAAAAAACAGCTAATATTTTTTGCTCCTAGTACACAAACTGTTGGCTAAAATATTAGGTAAGTGTTTATTTTTGCCGATAATTGCAGTTATTATTATTATTTCTTATTATGATTTATAATTTCTAAAACCAATTTGGAAGCAACCATATTTCTATTTATTTGATAAACTACCCCCATTGTCGTATTTTGAGTTTCTATATCACTTTATTTTGTAGGCAAATCTGTTGACAACACTGGAAGTGAATGAAAAAGTGACGTTTTTGATAGGCTTTTGAAAAAATTAAGTCAAACTGTAAAAAACGTGTTCTTCATTATATTTTTTAAAGGTTCTAAATATTGTCTTTTAACGTTAACTTTTGTAAAAATAGGTAAAATCACGTTTCTTTACATTTGTTATTTATTGATAAATTACCCCCACCCATGGTAAAAAACAAAAACTGTTGAAACGGTGCCTAAATTCTGGTTCGTCGCAAAGATTAGTCAAACATTTATCCGTAGAAGCGAAACGTAAGAGTGGGAACTGAAAGAGCTTACCTAGTACTAACTGGAATGAACCAGAGATCAGCATTAAGTCCGAATACTTCGCGGTAATTCTGGTACTTCCCGAGGTCGAAGCCTTGCTTATCAGGACCTGCCTGGAATATCGGAGCCCTAAACGCTTCTGCAACCGAAAAAAAAATGCGTTCAGACGTCGCGAATTCTTTCCTTATCCGGTTATAATTTACCGAGAGTCGTGCGATTTTGAAGTACTAAGTAACAGTGGTAACAGAACAACGATATTAAACTTATGGCAAACATTAGAGCTACGAAGAACAAGAAGAGAATGTGGAATCGTCCAGACCCTTCTAAGGCACCCTGTAGATAAGAAAAATATATGTATTAGTAAAACAAAAATTTACTGTTTTATGTAAAAAATCGTGCAAATTTACTGTATATTTACTGTATATTTGGTCAAGTTGATACCCAAGTTAAAACAATTTAATAAAACTTATTTTGTACCTGTACCTGTAATAATACCTGAACTTAATGATCAATATAAAGAATGTAGTAACTCACATCAGTCACTTGTGAAGTCGGTACGATTCTTTAAATTAAACAATAACTGTAAAAATTGCACTAAACATAGTCATAGATTTACAACTCCAGAAATATCCTAAGAAATTTGATAAAACTCTCTAGAATTAATAAAAGGAAACTAATAATTAATATAAAGAATGTAGTAACTCACATCAGTCACTTGTGAAGTCGGTACGATTTTTTAAATTAAACTATAACTGTAAAAATCACACTAAACATAGTCATAGATTTACAACTCCAGAAATATCCTAAGAAATTTTATAAAACTTTCCAGAATTGGCGTCATGCCTTAAGATTAGCAAGAACTATTAAGACTTATAACAATTAAGAAGTATGATTACTTTATAAGTTAGATAGGTAGACAGATGACTCATATAGACTGATAAAACTGATGTTTTACGAAATACTTACATGCCAAAACCTGACAAAATACTGTAGCGAAGTAGCGGCAACGTATATACAATATATAAGTGCGTACCCCAGGAATAGTACGAAGAATTTGTAGTTTGTAAAACCGATACAATTGTTCACCCACGGACAGTGATGGTCCATTTTTAGAATGCACTTTCCGCACACTGAACAATGATGCGTTCTGTCCGGCTTGACGAGCCTGCATTTCTCGCAGTACCGAACTGAGCCGCTAACGGTGCGGTTCTGGTTCGGGAGGTTCCTCGAGAAGTCCTCCAGCATTTGACGCTGAGCATCCTCGCTATCGGCATGCAGCAACCTCTCGTATTCTCCCTCCGACAATTTAAACTACCGACAAATTCAGAATTAAGAATATACCTAACGAAAATACACGATAATTACCTTCTCAGGTACTTTTCCGCTTGCAGTGAATACTGTTTGCCAGTAGGACCACAAAAAAATAGCAAACAGTAAATGATACGCTATGAGGAAGAAGACTTTTTTAACCGTGCTTTCAACAGTAACTAAAATTGAAGCGAGTGTTGTGTTATTTGCCTAACGGTGTATTAAGTTTACTTACGAATACATAGTTGTACGACGTAAGCGTAGTAAGACCAGAACACGATAGTCAAAATAAATAAAACCGGAATCCATTTAATAGCTCTAACACAGCAGCTCTCCTTATGATTTGTTGGTACGGCCATGGTATCTTTGCTTCTAATTCGTCAGCACAAGGGGCCTTCCTCACATATTATCGCTATGATTCACACTGTATACTCGAGATTTGACATGTAACCTAAAATTTGCTGTTTAAAAGACGGACCTGTCATAGCGAATGCCTTGAAATCGAACCTTTAACTCGCCACTCCTTACTATTTGCATCTAAACTATAAAACTACTATCAACGGTCACTAATAACTAATTAACTATACACGAAACACTTCAATGTGAAGTGTATTTCTGCCTAAATTGCTAACTGTATCATTTGCATTTACTATCTACCATCACAGACAAATCGGCAAGACCGATAAGAACGAAGATAGCAACATTCCGATAACATTTACTAAATGCTCAATAAGTATTTGCTTTGGAATTTGATAAATTTGAAAAAGTTACGTAATATTTTAGATACATTATCAATGCTCAGAAAAATATTGCATACTGTGTAGGTTTGTAAAAATAGTATGGGCACTAAGCTTCAAATGTCATTGACCAATAGATGGCACTACGTGAGTACTAAACTATCACAATTATCTATTAGCTCATATCACAATTATTATTCCAAACTCTTATTAAGTAATACTAGGGCTATATAAAGTTGATAAGACTTGCAAATACCAGCTAAAAGTTAGAACAATATATAATTTAGTAATTTTGAGTTGCGGAAAAGCGCGCCATCTATCGGTACAAGGTGGAAGCACTTATCTTGCGAACTTAATACGAGAAATGTGCGATTTTTGATTTTATTCGCACATTCCGTCAACAAACTCGCGAATCGGCGCCTACTGCGCGTTCGTGTGTACCGTGCGAAACGCCGTTGACATGAATAATATTAATCAGTGTTTAGAAAACATAACCTAAAAAAAAATAACTACCTCGGTTCCGGCCGCTTTAATATGAGAATTAATATGAGAATTGTTGTGATATAATTTCCAATAGCGATTAAATCAATTGTTTTAGTGTAATATTTATTATAAATTATTTTAACAAGATGGCCTTTCACTCGACGGACAATGTTTACACGTACACTTTTACACCGAGGGAATACCAAGTGGAACTCCTGGATTCCGCAAAGCGAACCAACACCATCGTCTGCTCGAGCACCAGCGAGGCAAAAGCCTTCATAGCCGTCAAACTCGTACAGGAATTCTCCTGGCAAATGCGTTCTCCTAAAGGAAAACGGGCCCTTTTCATCTTAGACTCAGAAAACGTCAACATCATGACAACACAAATCCGACTACTAACTGACCTCTCCGTCATTAGCGTTCGATCACTCGAGAATATCAACTGGCAAGATTTAGTAACCGAAAATTCTGTTATAGTCCTTACCGCCGATATCTGCGTGGAACTTGTACTAAACGGCTACCTAAACCTCCAGAATTTAAACCTTTTAGTCATCGACGATTGCCTCCATGGTGCTAGACAGCAATTATTGGAACGTTTAATGAAAAAGTACGATGAATTACGATCGGAACGGCCTCGAGTTTTAGGGTTAGTCGCTGGGTTACTAGGAACAGAATTGCAACCTGTTTTACTTGAGGCTGAAATGCAACGTTTAGAGAAATTATTAAGATCTTCAGTGGACACCTCGAGTGAGCTCGTAACGCTCCTACGGCTTTGCTGCAGACCTCGAGAATTCCTCATAGAAAGCGCTAGAATGATCCCGTTAACCGTTCAAGACGAGCTCAAAGTAATGATCTGCAAAGCCAGGGAATTCATGTTCGACCACCGCTTCGACCCTAGCGAAATATACTCGGACGATTTATTAGAAGAATTTCGACAAGTTCCCGACCCCAAAGTTCAGCCGTTACAGTTCCTAGACGATATAAGCCAGGTCCTCGAAGATTTAGGACCGTGGGCCGCGGACCAGGCTGCCTTATTCACCATGTCTTTCATCGAGAAATTAAAAGTCAAAATCCCCTACGAGAGGCACTACATGCTCGTCTGCATGATATTTACGATCATGATGCAGATCAGGGCAATCTGTGATCACGAATTCGGAGAATTAGAGGAGAGGGAACGGATCGAGAAATATTCCACGCCGAAAGTCACGCGGTTTTTAGAAATTATCAAGCAGTTCAAACCGGCTAATTGGGAAAAACCTCCAGACGTCGTGGAGACCGTTACGGTGGAGAACGTTCCACAAACGTCTTATAAGGGCGGCCGAAAGAACCATAGGGGCCCCCGCAGGTGCCAGTTTTACAGACAGCAGGCTGAGGATAATCTTTGCGCCTTGGTGTTTGTCCGAAATCGATGTACAGCCAAGGTTTTATTCACTTTGCTGTCGGTAAGTCTTTTAATTGTTTTGTTTAATTGTTTTAATGACAAGTCTGATTTATTTAGTTGTAACTGCGTGAAAATGGTTAAATACATTTCTAATTAAATAAAAAATCAAACATGTTTTTAAGTTTACCTCTAAAGTTTCTCATTAAATGTTTACAGAAGTTTAGCAGGAATTTTAAACAAACGTATCACCAGCAGTTGTTTATACCATTTGTTCTGAGCACAGCTGCTTATTTATGCTATTTGATATGCCTCCTTATACCGTGGTGAAATAAAACAAATGAATAAAAATTATTTCAAACAAAATTTGAATTTTTTTTTATTAATTTCAGACCATGAGTCAACATCATCCCGATTATTTTTGGGTATCCGCTCTGTACACGATCGATAAAGTAGTAGACCCTAGTAAAGAGCCCAGAGAAGCTGAGACTGAACACAGAAGGCAAGAGGAGGTGCTGCGCAAGTATCGCGCTCACGAATGTAACATAATGATAGCGACTTCTGTACTAGAACAAGGCTGTGATTTACCCAAATGTAATCTTGTTGTCCGGTTCGACTTACCTCAGACATTCCATAGTTACCTCCAGAGTAAGGCGCGTGCTCGCGTGCCGGAGGCGCAGTACCTCCTCGTGGCAACCCAAGACGAATTCAAAAACTTCTCGAAGAAACTGAGCGAATACATCGAAGTCGAGAAAACGTTACTGCAGAGGTGCTACAGTTTAGAACCTGACGAGTTCGAACGCTCGATCGCCGACTATTATAACGCCGCTATTCCACCGTACCAACCGTTACCAGAGCCCGGCTCACCTAACGTCTCGTTATCGACTGCCATACCATTAGTTAATAAGTATTGTGCCAAATTACCGAGTGATACCTTCACCCGTCTGACCCCACTCTGGAAAGTCTACAAACAAGATAACGGGTACGTCTGCACTCTACGGCTTCCGATCAACTCTCCCGTTAAGCAGACCGTTACGTCCCCTTCCGTTGTCAATCCGTTACTAGCTAGGAGAATCGCGGCGTTCTTTACTTGCCAATTGTTGCATCGTGCGAATGAGTTAGACGATAATTTACAACCTGTGGGCAAGGAGAACTTCAGGGCTAGCGAGGATGACTGGAATCACTTCCCGTTAGAGCCTTGCGACGAGGAGTTGGTGAAGGAAAACGTCGACCAAAGGCCGGGGACGACAAAACGGAGACAGTATTATTATAAACGCATTGCCGACGCTTTATTAAATTGCCACCCGGTACCGGAAAAGCCCACGTATTTTTATAGGGTGATAATGACGTTAACGTGTCCGTTACCAGAAGAGCAGAATACTAGAGGGAGGAAGATTTATCCACCCGAGGAGTCATCGCAAGGGTTCGGAATACTTACCTGCAAGCCCATACCTCAGGTAATTAAGTACATTTTAAATATTTTTATTTAGCATAGATACTAGTTGGGGTTAAATCTGGTGATCTTTCGGGCCACCTAATGTAATATTTTAATGGTTTTTGTAATAATTTCATTTAACTTTTCTTGTTATCAATAAAATTGTTTGTTGATTGTCTTGTTTTGTTTTTGTTTACTAATACAATGAATATTTGTGAAGTTTCTGTGTTTTTGTTTATGTTAGGGAAAGATAACGTTTACTATAAATGATTTAGTTATTATTTTTATAGATTTGTCCTTTCCCAATATTCACGCGATCTGGTGAAGTCAGCGTAAGTTTAGAGTTGTGTTCTGCAACGGAAATGCTCGACGCACATAGAATTCATAAGATTAGCGAATTTTTGAATTATACGTTTACGAGCGTACTTCGACTTCAGAGGTACCTTATGCTCTTCGATCCTAACCAATCGGAAAGCTCTTACTTGATTACTCCAACAATAACAAGTAAGTTACAAGATCAGATTTTCAACATTTCTCGTTTAATAATCTCCACGTTATTTTGGTTTGTTTAGTCGACAACAAAACTGATATAGATTGGAAGTTTATTGATCTCATATACGAAAATCGTAACGTTCTGCCTGAGTCGATACCCGATGGAGAGCGCGTCGACTACAAATTCGAGCCGTCGAAATACAAAGACGCCGTTGTGATGCCTTGGTATCGTAACCGCGATCAGCCGCAGTACTTTTATGTGGCGGAAATCTGCACGAACTTAAGCCCAAAATCCGCATTTCCCGGTTCGGAATATGCCACGTTCGAAGAGTACTACTTAAGAAAATACAGCATCCAGATTCAGAATAACGAGCAACATTTGTTGGACGTCGACCACACTTCGGCCAGGCTGAATTTCTTAACGCCCCGTTACGTCAACCGTAAAGGCGTTGCTCTGCCGACCAGTAGCGAAGAGACTAAACGCGCTAAGAGGGAAAATTTGGAACAAAAACAGATATTGGTACCAGAACTTTGTTCCATTCACCCATTTCCTGCATCCTTATGGAGGAAGGCAGTTTGCCTACCGTGTATTTTATATCGGATCAATGCTTTACTACTCGCTGATCAAATTCGTCTGACTGTTGCCATCGATATCGGTCTTGGACGCAAAAATCTTTCACAAGGTAATTTTTTCTTTCTCATTTTCTCATCATCCGTTAATTCAACTCCGTTAATCCAACTCTGTTAATCCAAACCTGTTAATCCAAATCCGTTAATTCGAATCCGTTAATTCGGATCCGTTAATTCAAATCCGTTAATTTAAATCTGTTAATTCAAATCCGTTAAATCGAAAATGTAATTAAACATTTAAAACTGTTATCAATCTTGGAAGAAATAATATTTTTGTTTCAGATTTTCGATGGCCTACGTTGAACTTCGGTTGGAGTTTATTGGACGTCCTGAAAAAGAAAAACCCAGACGTCCCTCTGGTGGAAGAACCCGTCACAGTGCTTCCGAATGAAAAATTCGTCGAGCTGATAGACGGGAAACCGGAAGAGACCGAAACCGAGGAGAACGGCGAAGAAACCAGCGAGGAGGGCGAAGATTCCAAAGAATGGATGGAAATAGGAACGTGGTCAAACGATATGATAGATATGAACAATTTTCCAAATAATTCCCTGGTACGTTACGCCTCGCCGACTAGTTGGCTACGGAATAATTACGACGACGATTTCTCCGATTGTGACGAATCTTTCTCGGGCGAGGAATCGGAATCCGAGTGCGGAGGGTTGCAGATACAATTCACGAGCGAAAACGTTGCTGAAGCCGTGGATAATAACTTAAACCACGACGACGACAGTCATTTGTTACGGCTAACTGATTCCTGGGAGAACTACCACGACGATGAGTACACCGAAGAACTTAAGGCTCATTTCTTAAAGGCGTGTGCTGAGAATGAAAAAACCCTTCTCGAATCTGAGGCTTATATCCCTGCGGATAAGCCATTTCTCAGAAACAACCCCACCAACAAAGAAATTAAAGATATCATCCCTGTAGCTTTCGATATTCCCATAACACCTCCGGGGTTTAAATCGGAAACTTCAGATTGTATCTTTGACGATAAAATGGTCAGCGACGATGTTACGTTTAGCTTTGACCAACAGCCGGAATTATCGGACCACCCCGGCCCGAGCCCGAGTGTCGTACTTCAAGCTTTAACCATGTCGAACGCGAACGACGGTATAAACTTGGAACGTCTAGAAACAATCGGCGATTCATTCTTAAAATACGCAATCACCGATTATCTATATTCCAAATACGAGAACATCCACGAAGGGAAATTGAGCCACCTACGCTCGAAGCAAGTCTCGAACTTAAACTTGTATCGACTGGGTAAACGCAAAAACCTGGGGGAGTGCATGATAGCGACAAAATTCGACCCCCACGACAACTGGCTCCCGCCATGCTTTTACGTACCTCGAGAATTAGAAGAGGCGTTATTAGACGCAAGACTCCCTGCAAACCATTGGACGTCTTCAGTTGTAGCCGCAACGCGTTCGATGACTTTAGAAGAAATATGCGATATGGTTCGAGAACAAGGCGATATAATCAGCCTCCCAAACGCAATCCCGTATAACTTAGTTACGCAGCACAGCATCCCAGATAAGAGCATCGCGGATTGCGTGGAAGCCTTAATTGGGGCTTACTTAATCGAATGTGGACCTTACGGAGCGTTATTATTCATGGCCTGGTTAGGCGTACGGGTGCTTCCGCAGTCGCCCGACGGAACGTACGGTAAGTTAACGAACCCCAGATCGCCGTTATTACGTCACATCCCCAATCCCGAGGGCGAATTAGAAATTTTGCTCGACGGTTACGAGAAGTTTGAGCAAAACATCGGATACACATTTCGGGATCGGGCGTATTTATTACAGTCGTTAACGCACGCTTCGTATTCGCCGAATACCTTAACGGACTGTTACCAGCGGTTGGAATTCTTAGGGGATGCCGTTTTGGATTATTTAATCACTAGGCATTTATACGAAGACCAGCGTATGCATTCTCCGGGGGCGTTAACGGATTTACGGTCCGCTTTGGTAAATAACACGATTTTTGCTTCGTTAGCGGTCCGTCATGGGTTTCACCGTTATTTCCGACACTTATCCCCGGGGTTGCACGAAGTTGTCGAGCGGTTCATACGATTACAAGAGGAGAGCGGACATACGTTAGTCGAAGAGTTGTATTTGCTTGCCGAACACGAATGCGAAGAAGTCGAAGATGTTGAAGTTCCTAAAGCTCTCGGCGACGTTTTCGAATCTGTCGCCGGGGCTATTTATTTGGATTCCGGGAGGTCCCTGGACGCCGTTTGGAAAGTTTATTATTGCATGATGAAGAATGAGATTGAGCAATTTAGTAATAGGGTGCCTAAGTCGCCGATTAGGGAATTGTTAGAGTTGGAGCCGGAAACTGCCAAGTTTGGAACTCCGGAGAAGTTGGCGGACGGTAGAAGGGTTAGGGTGACTGTTGAGGTATTCGGGAAGGGCGTCTTCAAGGGCATCGGAAGGAATTACCGTATCGCGAAATGTACGGCGGCCAAGTGCGCCTTGAAACATGTTAAACGTCAGAATTTCACCAGGCGGAACGAAATATTATAGATTTTTTGATGTTGTGATATTTTAAGACTTATTTGTATTTACGTAGGCATTTATAGGGAATCGTAAGTTATTTTTTACTCAGTGATGATGATATTACCGGCTAATTATTTTTGAGTTTTTTTATTGTTCTTACAGCCCGGCTTGTTGATGTGAAACGCATCTAACAAAATCAAAGAAAATAGCGGTAGCAGAGTGCTGAGATTTAATAAACGTGTAACGATTCAATGTCAAATAGTATCAAGACCTATCGAATATATGAACAACATTTCAATTATTTTGAATTATTCATAACTACTTCAAATTTGTGTTACGAAAGTGCAATATTTGACATATCAATTGAGCAGCTGCTTAAATTATATTTATTTTAACTAAAACAATCTTCTTTTTATGAAAAGTTTTAGGACGTCTTTATAAAGAAATTTTACGACTTTTATCTATTATCTGTATTTTTTTTGGAATTATATTTTATTTCGAGTTGTGTTGTTTTTACTTTTTTTTTTGGCTAGGTGAAATGCTAACTTACATCATGAAAATATTTTTGTGTATCACAATATGTACATACTATAATAAATATTTTTGTTGGATTTTTATTTAATAAAATTTTACACTTCTTTACTGAGTTATTTATCAACCACAAACAATTTAAACTTGTCTCTTACGAACACCTTGTACTTTTGTTAATTTACATGATTTGTGTGTGGTCAGCTTAATCGGTTGCCGACCCTTATAAAGCAGTGGCCGGCTATACAGGATTTGACCTTATCATTGGCAAGAAGTTCATCAATGGACTACTAGATGGCTGCACCAGTAGCAAACAATTTAAATTATTATTTTTGTTATCTATTAAATTATCTATTATTATTAGCGACATAGAAACAATATTGAAATAAAAAATGCACAAATAAGAAAATATTCAAGTGCATCTATTGAAGTATAATAGATTTAGTTAATGATAACAATCAGTGAAGTGTTTACCTACTAGACAGTAGCTTTATTTTTTAATATTTTCTATAATAATTAACAAGAACACTCGAGGTAATCTCCGAGTAAAGGACAATGTCTCAATTGTGTATAATAACGTGTAAAATCTTTGGGGATTGATATTTCTCTTCAGTTGTTCGTACATATTCTGTTTATTTGAATTCTTGAAACGTAAAGGTTGAATGGAAATCCTACAGGTAGTAAAATATGCAAAAAAGGTGCGCCGTTTGACGACAAGGGTACGCGGCTGCATTTAATTCTTTTTTCCAGACAGGCGCGCTTTTTTTGGACAGTAAAGGTGCTGGTTGCGAAGGTCAACCAGATATTTCACGCTAAACAAGTTTATATGCCAACCCGAGACCTTATAGATAATTTCTAATATCGTACTTTCTCTTTTACGCTATTATGTAAAGTTCCTTCTAACTTATCGTCGCTCCCCACGCGTATAGCGTCTCTAATGTCCGGTGATAAAATAATATTCAAAAAAGAATGCCTTATCAAAATATGCGTTCAAATTTCCCACGTACTGGAATGACAACTTAGCTAACCTAACATATGTTACGTTGTATTTCTTGATAACTTCTAAAAATGCCCGCTCTCCCGTCGTATACCGTTAACCCTTTACTTTCCTCCAAGAGCCGCGAGTACCGAATAAGGTGACTGGCATTCCTAAACAAGGACGGTAAGAGTAATTAGAAGAGGGAATGGCGAAATGGAATACGTGGAGATTGAGTGTAGTTTCGGTATTATTTAGTTGGTGCGTGCTTAGCGAGCATGTCGGTTGATTAATTTGAACGAGAGCGCGAAAATAAGTAATTTTGAAAATCGTAAACACCATGGAGGATCTACGCCGTAGATTGGCCAACGCAGGCCAGAGCCACCTGTTGAAGTTCTACCACGAATTGAAGGAAGAACAGCAGAAGAATTTGCTTCAACAGCTGGAAGAAATCGACTTCGAAGGAGTGAACGAATTATTCGAAAAGGCCTTCGATTCGATGGAACTGGACGTAGAGAAACTGGACAGCCGGATGGAACCGATCCCGTCGACACAATTCAGCTCGGAAGAGACGTCGAGCCCGCAAAAGATCCGAGAATATTACCTTTCGGGTCTACAAGAAATTTCAAACGGACACGTTGGAGTGGTACTCATGGCTGGGGGCCAAGGGACCCGTCTCGGTGTATCCTACCCTAAGGGGATGTACAGCGTAGGTTTACCATCAAATAAATCTTTATTTCAAATCCAAGCTGAACGTATAAGACGAATTGAGACAATAGCAGAAAAAGAAACGGGACGTAAAGGTCACATCACTTGGTATATTATGACCAGCAAAGCTACCGTAGCCCCCACGAAAAAATTCTTAGTCGATAATAGTTATTTCGGGTTAATGAAAGAAAATATTGTAGTTTTTGAACAAGGGGTTTTACCGTGCTTTGATTTTAAAGGCCGGATCTTTCTGGAGGATCGCCATAAAGTTGCGTTAGCTCCAGATGGAAACGGCGGGATTTATCGGGCGTTAGACAAGAGTGGGGTTTTAACGGATATGGAGAAACGGGGTATTCTCTATATCCACGCGCACAGCGTCGATAATATTTTAATAAAAGTCGCGGATCCTGTTTTTATCGGTTATTGCGTATCGAAATTCGCTGATTGCGCAGCAAAGGTTGTACGAAAAGCTGGCCCCACGGAAGCCGTAGGGGTTGTCTGCTTAGTAGACGGACAATTTCAAGTTGTGGAGTACAGTGAAATCACTGATAAAACAGCACGTCTTGTAAACGAAACCGGTGATTTGCTTTTTAACGCTGGAAACATTTGCAACCATTTTTTCTCGACAAAATTCTTAAGGTTAATCGCGAATAAGTACGAGTCAGAATTAAAATTGCATATTGCGAAGAAAAAGATCCCACATGTCGACGAGAATGGGGACAAAATATCCCCGACTGTTCCGAATGGGATAAAAATCGAGAAGTTTGTTTTTGACGTGTTTCAATTCAGTAATAATTTTGTTACGTGGGAGGTACCTCGACACAAAGAGTTTAGCGCTTTGAAAAATGCGGACGACGCAGGAAAAGATTGTCCCAGTTCCGCAAGGGAGGCGTTGTTTAACTTGCATAAGAGATATTTGGAAGCAGCTGGTGGTTTAATCTCGGGTGACGAGGTTGAAATTTCACCATTGTTGACTTACGATGGTGAAGATTTGGAGCATATCGTGCAAGGGAGAGAATTTGTAGCTCCTGTTTATTTGAAATCAGATTATGACACCACCAATGGAAACTTGTAATTTTATAAGCGTACTTAATTAATCATTTATATATATATTACATCGCTTATTTTTTCTTTTTACATTTCTTTCATTCCTGGTTTTGAACCGTATTGTTCCTATATATAGATTATATATTATATTATGTGTATGTATGTATATTGTACAATTATTTATAATAATTGCTATTGCATTATAACTTAAACATTTTATTTGTAACTAAGGTTTACGGGCAACGTGTATTATTGTATTATTTTGTTTGTCGTATTGTGATAGAAGATCTAGCGGTTTTGAAATAATATATTCATAATAAAGTTAATTTTGTAAATAATCGTTTTATTCTCTAACACCCTGTGCAAACAGTGCATCTTATGGATAACTTCAGAGATAAGATATAAGGACATCAGTCAATATCCCTTGACTTGTTATTTGAAGTACCTATGTATTACAAAAACTAATTTAATTAATCAAGTAATTACAAGAATAGCTCCGACACCTCAATAATAAACTCAAAGGAAATAGATTAAAATCATTTTATTGCCTTGTATTTCAAGATTGGAACTGACAAACAATCATCACTGATAAGATTCCACGACTTCGACTATATCTATAAAAAATTTGAATATATCTAACATGGGATCTTGAGAAAAATCATATGTAATCAATTATGCAGCTTTCAAACTAATAATAGATATCAGCTCAATAAATTCCACGAAATGTTATCTAATGAATGCAGTCGAGTTGATATTGATATACGGGTGAAATTTTTATTGTTTGAATAACAGATATCAAACAACGGTAGCAATAATACCTCACAGAAGCTTATCTGTCATACACCTTCAGTTACAAAAACAATTCCTAAATCCCATGGATTACTTTTTGGGTATACGTTATAATAGATAGACATTTTAACGAATTAGAGTGACGTTAATATAGTTTTTGGCTATGCAATTCCTAATAAATAACTATCAGTCGATATTCAAAGAGGATTTAGTTTTAATATTTCAAATTTGTTCGTAGGTTCGTTGCTGACGGCGGAATCAACGCCCCCTACGGTAAAACGCCGAACATTGTAGTTCTACTATTGTCTACTAGATGGCGGCACACTGGGCGGGACAAAATGAAAAGGTTGGCGGGACAAAATGAAAAGGTATGATATCTACTATTTTCTTGTAAAATTTAATTAATAGGTATAAACTGGAGACTCCACAGTGAAGTTAAATAAACTTCAAATATTGGTGATATCTTTTATTGATTTCAAATTCAGAGTGGCAAGTACAGATTAAAAACATTCATAGCCGATATATGAAAAATAAACGAGTATCGTAATGTTACAATAAAATAAAATTTACGTAGAACGGAGGGTACAGATAAACGTAACATAACTGCTTGTAAAAACGAACGGAACGGAAATAAGACGTCGGGAAATAAAAATAATACGTGTGTTCTACTCAAAACTAACATCACCTTATATCATTATTTTACAGCGTATTCATAATAAACAGTTACTATTCCACAAATAGAGTTTATATAAGGTTACTTTTGAATGGAACAACTTCGTCTGGCGCCGTCATTACTGTTATATAGGATCATTTCTAGGAATTAGAGCCTTCTTGAATACTGAAATCAATCAATGACAATATAATTCAGCAGGTCAGAATTGCGTAGCACTACAAAACATCTACTGTATACGTACAGTTTGTTAACAATTGTTCTTTTATAATATATTATTAAGGAAAAACAGAAATTTCTATTTATGAATTAAAGAGCGAGCACACGTAGCTGTCGACCGTCGGCACAATGGATGCGTAAGTATTGACGTTTCCATCGTCCGTATGTAGTCGGACAAGCAAGTGATGCGTTCCTCTTCAATTGTTTTTTCTCGATAGCTTATTTATATTCAATTCTGAACTACTGTGGGTTCCCTATTACGCTTTTTGCCCATTAAAGCGAACGGGGATTCGGCACCGATATATAGACAGTGCATAAGCAATAAATAACAAGAATTTTACACAAATACATGAAATCATAGGATACGAGTTATGAAATCACATAAGAATTACAATTCTTGCGATTATGTTATATTATTAGTAATTTGCGCCACATGGCCGCATGGAACTCGCAAATTATAAATAATTCTTTGCCCCCCAAAGCATCGGAAGACGCCTTTCTTTATTGCCTCCTTCCGCTTGGCAAAGATTACTGTCGGGGTTTTTTGTTTTTTTTTTTTTACTTATTTTTTACCGTTTTGAGCAAGTCCAGCCTTTGAAGTGCTCGTTGGTTTCACTCTGTAACAAATTCAATAGGATAGAAATATAACAAACAATAAGCAAGTAGCAGCTACAGAATAAAGCGCCATCTATGTGACAAAAGCGGTAGTTTTAAGGACAGCCGTGTGACAAAAAAATAAATAGAGACTTGAGATAAAAGATAACTTTATTAAAAATTATGGTCTACATAATTAGTCGCAAAATAGACAAGCATTTGCAGTTTGAAGATAATATATTAAATCAAATACTTTACAGAATAAAACTAAAACAGGATTAAAATAATCAAAACAAAAACGAACAAACGGAAAAGAAGTTAACTTCAATGCAGAGACTTTGACATATAACTAAAACATTATATTCAAAGCGATCGGTAACGAAACAATACATTTAATAATCCAAACACATAAAACGTTCACGTTTATGTTTCAAATTAAAAAATAACAAAACTATTGACGTTTAAAAAAATAATTTAAGGATATCGAAAATTATAACAAGACATCGTTTAAAAAGCTGCGGGTAAGGAACGCTACAGAAAACAAACGACAGCCAATTTGTTAGCTTTAAAATCATCCATACTACCTACCCGTCGCTTGTAGTTTCTTTACAAGGAGTGATGTTATCTAGCCCAAGTTCAGAAAGAACATTCAAGGCTTCTAACGATGCTTTCTCATGCGATGCTTCAGTGGTTGGACCTTCTCCATGGCATACCTAAGAAGCAAAAAACAAAAATTGTTTCTTTGCAATTATTAATTTGCTCGATAAACGTACTTGCGGAGGATTCGTGTTCAGAGAAACTAATGTCAGATATTGTTCGTGGTTCGCTTTCGGAAAATCAGAAAATTGTACGTGAATGTCCAGTAGCTGCGCAAGGTAGAGTAACTTATCCTTGGAACGGACCCCTTGAGGTGGCTGTGGAGGCACCTTGCTTCCCGCAATCTTCTTGTCCATTCCATTTGCAGTCGCACCATCAATCTTTGGTTTATTCTAATAGAAAAAAATGCATAATTAAACATTCTGAGCTATAACAATATGGGAAGCAAACAATGCTGCCCAACGATTCCCAATGGGAAGCGCTGGGAATCATCAGCTCAGATGAGAAGACTCCCAATGGGAAGTGTAGAGAGCATCAGTTGTAATGGGAAGCCTCCCAATGGGAAGGATCAGTGGGAATTACTTAATTTTTCTTTGTAGTTACTGACCTGCATTGTGACAGATTGGTCTCCAACAAGCAAAAGTCCTGGAACAAGCTGGCGTCCACCACTTCCACCTACGGACTGTTCCAAGGGTTGCTTCTCTTCGAGGAAGGTTACCTTACGTGGCTTCTCGACATTGTCTGGTTCCTTCTCGAGCTATAATAATAAACACGTTCATACAATAGATACTCGAAAATCAAGGTTTACAGTTTATTTACCATAGGATTTGCTTTTGGAGGTGAAGGAGACGTGCTTGTGTAGCCCAAACCGTTGAGTAGAGCCTGCGCGGCGCTCCTCTTGGCAATTTTCTTATTCGGTCCCACCCCGTTGCAAGAAAGACCGTTCACCGAAGCCTGGATAACAAACTCCCTTCTGCGTGGCGCACCTCGTTCCTCGACCACCTAATCAAACCCAAAAAATTGTATGGCGACTCCCACGTGCTTCCCGGGAAGCATACTTACAGTATAAACAGGCTCCTTCTCCTTATTCGCTTGCTGGATTTGAATAAGACGCGATATCGGGTTAATCTCCTCGGTAAATTCTGCTGACTTATCAGCATTGACCTTAATCAGATTGCGCGTCTTCTTCTTGTTGGGGACCCGCTTCTTCTTCAGATTGTTGACGGTGTTCACTGTGGGAAGAGGCGGGAACTTGGCAAGTTTCTCAAGCATTTTCTCTGCAGCGCGTTTCTTCGATTTCTTCTTGCCGTTGCCCTCCCCTTCCACGACTATGTCGCCGATTTTGCACTGCGTCACGAAGACCTTCATGTGCGGGGGACCCTTCTCACTTAGTACTTCAAACGCTACGTTCAGATGCCGCTTCAGCGCTATCTCGTGCACCAAAGATATCGGTGACTTAAGATCTGTGTTTACATCATTGTCACCACCGTCGATAGACTCCTCTAAAGAAAATATTTCTTGTTAGTTTATACAATGATTCCCACTGTCCACCACACTGGACAATCTTTTGAGACAGCTTGCTAGACTATGGGAGCCAAGTTTTTTAAGTTCTGGATAGTGGAGGTGAAAAAATTCATCTGATAAATTTATTTTACTTAGAAACTGAACTCGTTATATAATACCATGATTCCCACTGTCCAGAACACTGGAAATTAAATTGAGACAGCTTGCTGGACTATGGGAGCAAAGTTTTGGAAGTTCTGGATAATGGAGGTGAATAAATTCATTTTAATAAATATTGAACTCGTTAATTAATACAATGATTCCCATTGTCCAGCACTCTGGACAATAATTAAGACTGCTTGCCGGACTATAGGAGCCAAGTTTGGGAAGCGCTCGGATAATGGAACTGGATAAATTCATCTTATAAATTGTTTTACTATTCATACTGAACTCGTTAGTAAATACAATGATTCCCACTGTCCAGCACAATGGAGAATAAATTGAGACAGCTTGCTGGACTATGGAAGCCAACTTTTGGAAGTTCTGGATAAAGTTCATCTCATTAATTATTTTACTCCATACTGAACTCAGCTTGCTTCATTCCCAGCTTGCTGGACACCGGGAGTCACATTTAGTCACTGAAAAAAGCGTACCATCGAGAGTATCGTCGCCGATTCTGCCTTCCTCGGCGTTCAACCTCTTGATGTCTTCTATCGCCTTGGCAGCTGCGTCATGCCTAGCTGCCTGTACGGTCATCCCTGTGCCGCTGTACTCCCTCTCCCCAATGCGCAGGAGAACCGAGCACAGCTCTCCGTTGTTATGCTGCTGGAAGCTGGGCCTGATCTGATTATAGTAACGATTGTCGTACGTGTTGTAATGCCCGCGCATCTGGTGGTTCCTACGTATGTCGCAGTTGTACCTAGGCTGCCCCTGAGGGCTGTACAAGCCGTGGCGTGGGTAGTAACTCCCAGGCGGAACATACGGCTGAAACAAAAATGGACATTTGAAGCGGGAATCATCCTATTACCACTTATTAAGTTTTCTGTTGGGAGGCATTGGGAGTCATTTTGTTTTCGTGGGAATCAATCAACGCTTCCCAGGAGAATTTTTTTGTTTTTGCACCAGAATGGAATTGATTATATTGGGAAGTGTTAGGACTCTGTTTTTTTGTTGTTTTGTGTCATGTTTTTGGAGTGGGCCTTTTTTTTGTGGGAATCGCTTCCCAGAAGTTTTTTTTGTTTTTGCATCTAAATGGAATTGAATATACCTGTGGGTGATGAGAAGGACCATTCTCGACAATGTAGACTGTCCGCTCCCCGCGCTTCATGGCTAATGCGTTTAGTTCAACGGTGGGAGTGACCATGCCGGTAGAATTGTTCCTCATTCCCTGCCGCGTGTTCCGAGCGGTTTTGGGCGGCGGATGCTTGAGTTGGGTCATGGCTAGGGCTTGCGCGGCGGCCGAGTGCTGCGCTTTCTTGATGGATGGTCCCTCGGCCTCGTATTCCTCGTTGTCGAGCTTGAGGGTGACGGTGAAAATCTTCTTGTGCGCCGGGCCTTGCTCGCCCGTTAGCCTGTACTGGTGCTGGATCTTGTTGTAACGGGCGAGCTCGTTCACCAAGCACATCGGGGTCTTCTCTTTGATGTTTGCCAAATTGGGCAATGCTGAAGAAGTAGTAGTGTTAGATGGTGGACTTTGTTGCGGGTCTGGTAGGTTCTCGTTCTGCGGGTGCTGGTGTTGCTGCTGCGGAGATTGTGGCTGCTGTTGGAGCTGTTGATCGTCCGCGCCCATGTTGTGAGCGTGACTTGGATGCTGGTCATAGTACACTACAACAAATTTTCAAAATTATAGAATGACCAACGATTCCCATTGGTAATCATTGGGAAGCAAACTTCCCATTGGGACGCAGGATAGCATAAATTACTTACCAGGAACAGAGTTTGTCTTAGGTTGTTGTGGATGCTGTTGTGGTATGGGGGCGATAGCAGTAGTTGTTATAAGTGCTTGCCCAGATGGCATAGAGACAAGTACGCCTTGACACAAAACATAAAATAAATAAATAATCGTATATACTATATTCAACGATAGACTAAATAGAAAATTCGAGTATTCAATTTCAACAACAAAGCGACCATCAATGTATACGTCAAGAATAAACAAGATAAAATTAGGTGAGAGATGCCTTTGAAGCGTTTAAGATAATTATACCGAATGAATTGTAATAAAGATTAATAACAAATGTTATGACGCCGTAAAATTTTGGTATGATTATATATCAATGATTTTGAGGTTAAGTTTTTTAAACAACAATTTGTAGTACGCTATGAGGGGCAACATCTACAACAGGCCTAATTTAGATTATTTGGATACTAAGTAAACAAGATTTTTAATTATTTTTAACGCAATTTTTAACGGAATAAACTTTTGCAATAAATAACCAAAATGTTGAAGGATATGATACATACTTGGATGTGGTGATCCGGGTACTGCCATAAGCATCCTTTGTGCCGGAGGATTCATTTGTTGCATATTTATCCTAAAACCCATAAATACAATCATTTTAATCGCCAAGATCTTCGATGACAAGGTAATTTTAAACTGCACAAGCTGTTGGGATAAATCTTCAGAAAATCGAACCAACTCCTGTGTTGTCATTGCTTGTAGCAATTCATTTGTTAATTCAAGAAAACAATATAACCTCAATTTTTATATATTTGTAAATCAACATACCTGTTATTCCTCTGCATTGTAGGAGGCATTTGATGATGTTCTGGATGTCTCATCATTTTTCTTCAAAACAGAAACGCAATTAGTCGCGGTCGCACTTTAGTTTTTAATAAAAAAATATTGATATTGATATTGTTTAAAGGGAGGAGTTTGCTGTACCGGTACTAACGGTATGTTGCGCAGCGTATTTGGGACAACTTACCGCTCTTATATGATAAATTGCTCACTAAGGGACACTCTGTATTATCAATTAGAATATTAAATAAACTATCGAACACCACTACTAAATCGTTTAAATACGTTGGCAAACAATAAAGAAAAATTAGTATCTAACATGCGGCCATGTTTGAATCAGTTGCACTTGATTTTACAGTGTAGCCGCTTCATTTAACTTTTTTTTTATAACTGTAAATTGCTAGTTTTGCGCTGTTTATCACACGGTTGTTAACTAATTCGATTTATTCAAACTTTCGAGTGGGATAATCAACTTTTAAATTTATTGTTTGAAAATAGGTCACATAGGTTTGGCAACATCGTATTGGCATACATTCCACTCCACACACAGGGCTAATTAGCGGTTTTGCCGGAGCTGCACTTGATATTTTTTATATTCAAATTCGTTTAAAATTTTTACTAAAACAAAAAACGAAACGTGTGTCTCAGGATTAATATTTGAATTAATGTATGGGGAACGTTCTTACCGGCTTGCATGTGCTATGTCTAGATGGCGCTGTGATAAATTATATTTTATTAAATTTATTACACTATCCAATTTAGCGCAAATTATTCCATCATTTCCATGCTCGACCCCCAGCAAAACTAAAGAGAGACGAAAGATACCATGCCCCGTTTGACAGAAAAAGACAGCGAGCATGATTACATTTATCTCTCTTTTAGCGCTGTCCTTTTCTGTCAGACATGACAAGGCATCTTTCGTCTCTCTTTAGTTTTGCTGGGGGTCCAGCTTGGAAATGATGGATTGGACAGGAGTTGCACTTGGGTACAGTTTCTGTCAACACAGACACATCACTAATCTGGAAAAGTTTGAGGTGTGAATTATATAGATAAAAACAAGAAATAAAACTCGATAATAGAAGCAAATTTTTTATTTTGCAATGGACAAATGTTAAAAATTATAAAATAGCGTTTGTAAATACTTCAAAAACTGTTTAACAATATTGCAATAATTTAAACAGACGTAGCTACCGGCCAAAGTGACAACAAAAAGTAAAGTGAAACACGATATTATTTATAATCATAAACATATTTATATATCAAAACTAAGATTTATTTTTCGAGGAACTCCAGCTAGGCCATACATGTTATTTCGTTTTATCTAAATTTACCAAGAAGGCAAAACAATCCCCGGCACCATTAGGTAATATTGCAGTAGTCAGGACTGAGATTGTTCGATAAATAAGTAAACAATTGGCCAAATAAAAAAATATATAGATATATGTATATACATATGAAGAGAAAATTTTGTTTATCACGGGAAAATATACAACTAAAATATAAATTAAAATGCGTTCTTCAATTAAATGTTTAGTTAGGTCTTGTAATCAAACCAATACAACAATCTCAAACATTAAATAAAAAGAATGAGCGGTGTTATGTTGGTTTGTAAACACAAGTTTAATATAATACTTTTTATATACCGGCATATCTCAAACAAAAATTTTGACAAAAAATCTAGATTATATTGAATTTCTAGGTTAGTTTTTTTGTTTGAGATAAAACAGTAAGAGCATCTTGCAATTTAATAGTTACGGTATTCTAAATTCCTTGCATTTAAAAATTATATAATTTTGAATTCCATCGATTTTTCCCCTCTTACATCACAATTTAATCAGGTAAACGTTATCGAAATTAACCAAAACTTCACAGAATAGTAGTAAGCGTGCAGTGCATTCAATTACTCGGCAATGTAATTAAGCAATTTGTAAGATAAAAGGACTGCCGCCTTAACCATAAAATACTGTCGTAAACAAGTAACAAATCGCAAAAACCGAAATTCTAAATGTTGCCGCTATAAGTAGATAACAATACTTATAAATTAGGGGGGGGGGGAGGGGATACAACCCACACATAAAACTATAACGGATTAACATATACACACTAACATGCACTAACGTACACGCCGGCATCAACATGTGTATAGAACAACAGCAAACAAGAACAAGAAAATTATATTAATATAAACGTTCGCAAAACATTTTAATCTATCTCTTTACGTTTGTAAAACTAGCACTCAACAGCCATGGGAGATCAAAGGATCGGAAAGGCCTTACGCCCAACACTCAAAAAGTGTATAATATCACACGCGAGACCTTCCGCGGCGGCGTCACGCACGGCGTCGTACCATCTTCAAAACCTCCGCCGCAAATATCCATCGGAACATTCGTTATATTCCTAAACAAAATACATGAACGTTACAATCGATTTTTGCGAAGATCTTCTACGAACTTACATATGGTCTGGAGTTGTATGCTCTCCCCTGTTGTTATTATTTAGGCATACAGCAATAGGTCTACAGTCTATGTTTTCAACGTTGTCAAGCTGCCATTTTTCCTAAAAAAGAAAGTATAAAATATATATATATATATATATATATATATATATATATATATATATATAAAGTAAATGTATAATATATATAAATAATGTACAGGGTGCTAATGTTAATGTGCCCCCAAAGAAATAAATCCAAAGGTGTAAGATCTGGTGATAGTGGTGGCCACCTCACTGGTTCGTTGTTTCCAATCCAACGGTTTTCAAAATTTATATTCAATAATTCCCTTACCCTTCTTATTTTGTGAGGTGGTGCAGCGAGTTGCACCATTTAGACAGGGTTTTTTTCAATATGATGTAAAATGTTGTAGGTAAAAGTAATAGTTTTATAAATTTCGTATACATTATAGAAACTTACACATATTTATTTGCGATTTACACTTACGTAATAATTGATACGTGTTGTATCAGCTTGAACTTGTATAACCTCTTTCACGAAGGCGGACGCGAGTATTTGTTTAGCTTTGGGCCGGCTGGTGGATCGAGCTGCCATCATCTGGCATACGACTTTTCTAAGTTTTGTTGGCATACCTGCGCAGAAATCTTTAATGCTACATCCAACCCAACCATCGTCATTCGACTTACTGTCAAAGCACGGATCGAAGTAGTTTCCGTCGCGTAACCTCTGCCACAACGGCCCGTTGACCGGCAGAACCAAATCGGAAGACAATTCGAGCATCGTTATCCCCAAACTAAAGATATCAGCTGCCGGCGTTAACTTTCCCTCGAGTACCTCTTTCGCCAGATATTTTGCGTCGCCTTCTGACCCACTGCATTTTATCTTGCTGTTTTGTTTATCCTGCAATCATTTAATTACTGTTAGTATTGATAAATTTATTGATTACATGTTAATACTCTAGTACTGATCTACAAGCTTCATTTTGGCATATCTAGACAATTTTTAAGACTTTACAATCATAATAATAGCAAAAGATGTTATAATTTTAATTGTAAGAGTCTTATTAGGGTTATTAAACATGTTTAACCTCAAAATTAATAAAACATAACCGCAAAAATACATTTCTGTCGATTTTGTCCTAGTGTGAACCTGGTTATACACTCGCCTACGGCTCAAATAACATACTGCCGTGTATTGGTCGTTTCTTACCCCTGTAATATCGAAAAGCAGCCCGAAATCTCCTAACTTGTAGAGCCCGTCGGTGGACATCATGATATTATCCGGTTTTATATCGAGATGGATTAAACCGCGCTCGTGGATGTGAGCTAAGGCTTTCAGCATGTCGATGAGGATAGCCCATAGCTGGTCTTGCGAAATCGAATGATTTGTTTTGGAATAAGTCCCGAGACTTAGGGCGCACAATTCGAGCTGCATGAAAATCCTCTGCTCTTCTTCCCACGCGAAATAATACTTGACGATGTTAGGATGGTCCCCGATCTTCTCCAAGAGCTTGACGTCGTCATATGCTGCCTTGCCTGAGAAGCACTTCTTCGAAATTTTGATGGCGTAGGGTTCGTTGTACTCTCTGTCGATCACCTTGTATACTACGCCAAAGGAGCCTTCGCCGAGGGTATCTTGAACGCAATACATCTGCGAGAAATATGTTTTTCTTAGGTTAGGGTCGTAGTTTGAGCTCAGCGCGGCTGTAAACGTAGAATATTTAGTTTTAGGTTGCGGAATTATTACTGGGTAAATACCTTGTCTATTCACTGTTAAAATCCTAGCTGTCTGGTTGCTGAGAATAAGTTTATTGGGGCGGACTGGGGAACGATTCTTCTTCATTAGCGGTGGACAGGTCAATCCTAATCTCGGGTTCTGTTCAGCTTCCTAAAAACGCAAAATTCATCAGTGACAAGCGCCCAAAACCGTGAACACCATAATTTCGTAAACACACAAGTCAATGACACTTAAATACATACTAATTACCCAAATATTCTAGCTGTACATAGCATACAATGAGATGTGACTGAAAAATTCGACCTACCCGCTTTGTTAACAGCTTTTCAGACAAGTGCATTACCGGCAGTGACCTATTAAGCCGTTTCCTCGAAGTCATGGCGCTTTATAATATTTCTTTTCCTGTTAATAATCCACCAAACCACTAAAAAAGCCGTAGCACAAAACCTCAACACCTTCGGCCGTACGCCATATTGATCTGACAACCACTTGTTGCACTGCTTGTGCGCGAAATTTAAATACTGCGTTGTGATTGGTCCGAGACCAACGGACTTTTACTAAATTCTTTAGAATAAACCTCGATTTTCTTATATTTCTCCTAGAAATATCATTATTAATCTGTTTTCAATTAAAAAACTGCTTTTAGGTGATTATAAACTCTATTATTAATAATTTTTGGTAACGACAGGTTACAGCATGTCTCTGCAACATAGGAATTCCTTACGATGAGTCATCACGGTCTTTTAAACCCTCCCTCTCTCCGCACACGTGTACCCTTGTAGGTTTCGACAGGTGTTATACAGGGTGAACCGTATTTCTTAGAAATAAACACAGAAAATAACAGGACAATTATTTATTAATCGACAAATAAATAGATTTAATTAGATTCATGCTTTTTAACAGTCAACAGCGAGCTCATATCGGTCGATGGAGCGAATAAATACGTTTGACGATGGAAGTTGAAGGGAATTAACGACCTTAATCCTTCAATTGTGGCAGTAGATTCCAGTTTCCATCCTTCTATAAACTTATAACTATACACGTAAAATTTCCCACTTTCAGTAACTATATTCAAATAAACATCCGGGCTGTTCTTACCTAAAAATATATTGTTTTAGTAACTTTTCTTTACTTTGCGTTGGATATAAATCAATTTTAGTAACTTTTACTTTTCCAACATTGGTAATATTTGACAGTTTTACTACAACTACCAACTGTATCGAAATTAAAAGTAGAAAAACTATACTATAATGACCCAAATAATATTAGTACTCACTTCCAATGTAAAATGTGGACACCGAGGTCACTGGTGCGTCGAAATGGATGCTTTGGTATAAGAAATAGTTGCGGTGCATAACATCGAAATTAAAAATTAACAAAGGGGTATCTTTTTGGGCTAAAATGATGTGCACCTCCCCACCAATCACAGCATCTGCCACTGAAAGAGCTCCAGGCCCAACAATTTTCTTTATGTGTACAAACTAAAAACAAAATACAAACATATCATAGATCATATAAGCCTGTACAAAAATATAATCATACCTGTGATGCCTTCGATTTAAAATTGTAGATGTCAGTACTAGTCCCACTTATAACTTTTTCGGAATCATAAATATTTCCGATTACTAGAGTAAGTCCTTGATAGGGACTTTCAAAGATATGCAAAGACCAGGCACCTTTACTCGGAAGGGTTTGGACATGGTTTATTTTAGTCTACAAAAGAAAATTGTAATATTGCCACTGCCCAAATAATAATAATAATTACCCCATCATTTCCAAATTTGAACACCTTGCAGTTCGAGTTATGTGAATCTAAATGGGGATCATAGAAAACACAAACTATCATGTAGATGTCATCATCCCAGGTAAAGAATTCAACTCCTGAGATGAACCCAGATGTGAAATTACTAGCTGTATATGTTTTGGAGCTGTTGTTGACCTTCCAATTCCAAGTGAGCATCACATACTCATTCCCAAGTGACGAATTGTCCCTGAAAGTTTGATCCAGTCAACATGCCAAGGGTTCTTTCAATAAAATACTAATACCTTTTGCATTGACTGCTCGTGCTCATCGAATTAGTTATTAGGTGGACTGTTATAGCCGCTGTATCATAGCTGAATATCCTCTGTGATTCTTTCCCAGGGAAAAGTTGAGGTTCTGGAGTTATTTGTAAGGTAAACTGGACAGGGCAACTGCAGTCATTTGGAAGACCGCACGTGTCACCAGTATCTTCGCCTGTCACGTGCAGGATGATATCATCTTTTGTTTGGACAACTTGAGCACTGATGGTGTTTGGAATCTGCACTTGCAAACTCTTCGACTTTTCCAAGTACATATATTCCTCAGGCATATCTAAACAAAGATAACACTTACACAATAGTTTAGATTAGTCACTAATGTATCACCTTCCAAATAGAAAGCGTTTTCATTTAGTATCTGCCGAATTTGGTTGATGATCTTGTCCACTTCTTCAGTTTTTTCTTGTGGTTGTTCCGAATTTAACAATTGCTTAATTCGTTCGATTGGTATTCCATTGATTTTGTTTGCTGTCACGTTACCATCAATAGAAGACAAACCTTCAAGAATCTACAAGAAACAATTACATTTGACATATCTTTTTAATAGATACCATACCATATCATCTTCGATGTTAATGCTCCTATCCAAAAGTACGGATCGTCCGTATTTTTCAGTCAGGTTGAAACCATTGATCGTGTCAATTGTGACGTTCCCAAGGATAACCAAGTTGTTGATGAAGATCTTTGGTGAAGAAACGTTTTGAACACCAAGGTCGAAAACAACGTTGTCCAGATCTATTCCGTTTATTTTTGGAATTTTCGATGGACCCAGTAAATGAATACTATCAAAAAATACTTTACCAGATACATTTTGTGCAATATCCGACTTTCTCAACAATCTACTGTCCATGAACTCATAGAAGTTCATATCATTGATAAAGTTGAAGTTGAAGTTCTCTTGGACGTGTAACGTATCAAAGAAAACGTTCGGTATTTTCGTCAAGTTGTCCAAGTTAACAAGATGATCCGGTGAGAGTCCGGATAAACTGTT
Organism: Melinopterus prodromus; assembly: GCA_964023965.1. Classification (NCBI taxonomy): domain Eukaryota; kingdom Metazoa; phylum Arthropoda; class Insecta; order Coleoptera; family Scarabaeidae; genus Melinopterus; species Melinopterus prodromus. The sequence goes on from OZ030399.1 coordinate 13,808,919, forward strand.
GGTCTTCAGTTGTTTAGTTTGTAAACCTCCATAGAATAACTTCTGGCCTTTGATAGTTGTATTATGGACGCGATCTTTTCGGAGAATGCTTCCGTCGATATCTTCGACCAAAACGTAGTTCACCATCGGTATATTTGCGTCTCCATCAACCATAGCGCTATAAGCTGACAGACCTGTGAATGTTTTGAAACCAGTAACCAGTTGGTGGTCTTCAGAATTAAGTAAAGCGTCATCGAAAATCTCTTTGATGTTGATGTTGTTGATGTCCTTTGTGGTTGTTACCCTGTTAGCTATTGTTGTACTATTAAATATCACTGGAGTTGCTATGGTGTTGTTTCTGTCTAATCTAACGGTGGCCTCAATAATCCTGCTGAGGATATTCTCCTCTTGTAGAACAGTGGTGTTCTTGTAGATAAGAACAGATTGCCATGTGCGTGTTGGTGGGCTTTCCAGAGTCTTGACAACTTCTTTTAGGTCGCAAGGAAGCCGGCCGTTGATTGGCCCGAGGAAGGTTGATGACTGAATGGTGAAGTTGCCTTTCATGATTTGCATTTCCTTCTTGTTGACATCCACCAGTGTTTCTATGTTGAAGTCGTTTATTTGTTTTGCAACCAGATTAGCTGAAACCAATATGGTGTTTTAATGTTTAGAAAAGATAAAGGATTTACTTACGAGTTTTTACAACATTAAAGCGATATTGTCCAGGAATTGTTTGCTTCTGGTTCCTCTGCAATAAGCTAGCTGCAAGATTTTTCATGTTTATGTTGTTCATGTGTTTTACAGTTAAATTTCCTATATGGACTTTTTCCTTGAATGTCACATTTCCTGTCATGATTGCACCGTTGGACACCTACAACATTGTTAAGTTGTAAGTTTGTATTTGGATGTTAAAGTTAAAATGGTCTTACAGCTTCTTCCATTAGATCGTACGACACACCGTTAATTTTTTGCACTGTATCCAAGTGATGAACATTACAATTTCCTTTAACGGTCATATTACCAATTTCTGTTAAATTGTGAATTTGATCAATGGCCCTCAAATAATCATCAAAATTTTTGCCGTTGAGATATATAATGTTTAATTTTGACGCTGAAATATGTGAGTGTTATTACTAAGAAATTGAAAATTGCTGAACTAAGTTCTTACAGTAAACGTCTTCGATGTGAAATTTGTTCAAATTCATTTTGCTGTCAATCATGATCATACCATCAAACAGAGCCTCCATAGATCTGTTATTGACCAACTTAACTTTTATTTCTTCGACAGTTAGGTTTCCAGTTACGACTATAGTGTCGAAAATAAATCTTCCTAAAAGATAGATTTGAATAGATTGATTGGATAAATTATTGTTTATTACCAGATAGTTCTTCGGTGTTTATTGTTACAACAGACCCTGTATCATCGTCGTCTAAATAAATTATATCAGCTTCATTAGTAGTAACAGCACCTCTGACTGTTATCATTCCTGTTATTTTTTGGCTGAAATTATGGTTATTATTGCAAAAAGCCTGAAACGGAAACAAAGAAATACTAAAAGTAAACCTCACCATGTGGTTGTTTTAACAATTTTCTTGTCCAACTTTTGTAGATTTGGTGAGTGTTCCATATCGTCGTCAATCTGTATATTACCCAGAATGGTGATGTTGTGAAAATGGTAGTTTGTAGATAACTTATCATTGTTGTTGTTCAACATATAGTCTTCTATAGGAATATCGTTCAGTGATTTAACCACTATATTTGGAGTTTTCAAGCTTCTCATAGTTACTCCTCGACTTATGTTCTGATCTCTGTCTTTCAACCAGTACTTCTCAGAGTTCTCAAATTTAAACTCTGTGTTGTTGAGGCGAATCTCGGAATCTTCCGCCAGGTACAAGTTTTTCAAATGCACATTGCCTAAAATTTTCACCTTTCTGTTGTACCTTTGGAGAAAGTCACTTTGATGGGTACCGATGATGTGGCCGTTATTGTACATCCAGTTGTCTTGATCGGGATGAACAAATGTTGTATTCAAAACAGTCATTTTCTGTATGGTAACTGGACCGTTCACAAAGGTTGGTCCGGAATTTGATATTTCAACAACACCATTGAAATCAATGCCGTTAATTGCGGTTGCTGTTGCATTTTCAACTTCGATATGGTCAAAATCCAACCGCGATCTGATAGTTTGGTCAGTTGACGTGGTCATGAAGTCCTTAACATCGATTCCGTTGATTCTCTTGGTGTTTAGTTTGTTGATTAGTGCTTTGGATATTGTTAGAGAACCTAAAAGGAGTTTGGAAGAGTTAAGTTTTAGATGTTGTGGGGTGTTTATATTACCAGTTATGTTAGTACTGTTCTCCAACTGGAATAGTGAAGATTTAAACATGTCCCAGTTGACACCATCTATAGTGTAAACTTCTAAATTGTCGATTTTAACTTCAGATGCAAAGATAAATTGGCTAATGTGAGGAACTCCAGGTTCGCTCCCGTTTAAGCTTTTGGCCATCAGGTTTTTGGTGATTAAATTTTTGAATTGCTTAATTCCTGCTACCACCGCTGGTTGGTTCTTAAGGTAAATGTCTTCAAACGGAATGCTATTGATTGATTTTACAAACAGGTTAATGCTTTCCAAGGATTTGGTTAGAATTGGCTTGGTTATAGTTGCATTTCCTGTTTTGAATAACGCTCCTTCTAAAGGTGTTCCTTCCTCTGATAGTTTCAGTGATTTTGTGATCAGTTCTGGCATTATGATTTCCCCTGTGATGTCTTGCTCAGTTGAATAAGACAACCACTTTGTTGGTTCCCAAATGACATCATTGACGGTTCCGAAGTTTATATTTGGTGCTTGCAGACGTTTAGCTTCTAAACTTCCTGTTACCAAAACATCACCAAGGATCTAAAATAAAAAAAAAAATTATAATATTGCGGAAGTTTGTGTTGTAATGCTATTTTACCGTTCTGTTGGTTTTGTGCAGTTCTGATGACTTATGCTTCATATCTGTTATTCTCTGTGATGCTTTTCCCATCTTTTCTCGTATTTGGCTTATCTGCAATGATAGGATTAGGTACTTGTTTTTCTATTACCCTGCAGATAATACTTACAGTATCGTCAAATGGGGAATAGTCTGGTTCTAATTCAGGTACTTCAGCGTCATCAGATCTTGCTTTCTCTTTGTACGTTACTTCCTTCTTTGGTGACTGATAAGCAGCCTTTACCAGTTCACCATTGTTTGGTTCAGCATATTTATTGCTATAAAACCCTAATTGTTGCTGTAGTTTATCTTGCAAGGACTTCAAGCAATGCTCTTCGGTAGAACTTTCTAAAAAGGATAAATTCGCATTTGGAATATGTCCTTTAAGGACAAGAAGGACAATAAATCAAGCTAGAATTACCTATGGCGATCGAGGTAATTGTGTAATAAATCGTTAATAGTTCCAGTTCGTCTTGGTTACGTCCATAAATATACAGCTTCCTGTCATCAGCGACATGAGTAGCATCACCTATCAACTGGTAGGGTTTCTCAAAATTGGCCTGGGATAACTTTTTCAATTTGCTCTCAGAGGAACTGTACGCCTCTATGCTTGCCTGGAATAGCTTATTTTATCACTGGCCAAATATTACGGCTATACTTACATTTGATATTAAGAAGATGAATTGTGTACCGTTGATGGTTTCGACTAATTCTTGAACAATTGGATCTGTAGTTTGGAATTGTTCATGGTACACAAACTCTGCGGCAAACGTATCCCATAAATAGACAAAATTGTCCTCACTTCCATAGACGACCATGAATATTTTGTCGTGGAGATTATAGCTGAAAATCCTGTATGCTGTACTGATTTTTAGCAGTTGGGTTTTCTTGAGAAGATTACCATCAAACTCGTACAAGGTAACCACCTTCTGAAAAATAATTGTTTAAAACTGTGTTAGGATTTGTTGTTAAGTTTGTTGTTAAGTTTGTTCCTATGTTACCTCGTTAGATTCTGAAGAATGGATAACAGCAATGATCTCCAAATGCATGAGACTAAACGTTGATAATCCTACAGCGTTCTCCTTTGAATCTGCATCAATCTTATCAAAATGATATCCCAGCCATTTATACACACTAAAACCGAAGACATTGGAATTGGAATATCAAATAATGTAAATCAAACAAATACTCACATGGTTGAATCTTTAACTGCATTGCTGTTGATTGTGATCAAATACACGGAGTTGTGCAACATAAAGAATTTTGCGTCTGTCAAAGTGGTTCGATGGTCCAATGACTGAATATGCTCAGGATTACTGACGTTTTTCAAAACATATACATGCGATATACCAGTATCGAATGAAATTAAAACAACACCCAAATTATCAAATTGCACGCTCTGAAAACGAAGAAAAGAAAACGATTTGATTATAGTTTGAAGACTCTTAACAACGTCAGCAAAACCGACCCTCAAAAATAGGACATTTCCTTCGATCCGTGGCACGAGATATCCTTCTTGAATAAGTGCTGGTTCGTCTGTTATTTGGTCGTAGATGCGTGGCCCCATCAAGAAAAACGTCTGGTTGAATAAATGAAAGTGGTGAGGCTCAGTGAAGTTTGGCAGCGGTGTTACCTCAGATAGATCCAAATCTATCTTAATTTCACTGACTACAAGTAATAATTTAAATTAGGCTTACTATTAATTAAAAAAACCCTATATCCTACCTTCTCTTTTCGCAGTTGTAAGTATGTCATTTAGTTCTTCTACGGCATATTGACGTTTATCAATGATGTGACTGTTCAATTTCTCAGTAAAAGCTAGACCATGAGGACATGTCCCGAAAATGATATACTGAAACCAGCAGGTTATGGTTAAATGGCACAATTGATCAACAAATTAATGAGATACTCACCAATGCTATGCATAAAACAGAAAAACCCATATTAAAATTGAAATTAAAACGCTCTCGCACCCTCTTCTATGGTCGACTGATACGAGAGAAACTGGAAACCCGCTTTTTGTAACGGCGCGTTCGAAGATGTTTTGGCGGGATTTTTAAAATGACCACACTGGTCATTTCGGCTTCGTGAGACTGGCCAATATGTTAGAAGAGCTTGCCAAGGTCTAAATCGAAAAACTAGCGCACTGACCCAGCACGAGACCTCCTAAATGACCTAAGACGAGCACATGGAATAAAAATTTCTGATCAAACTGTTAGAAGCAGATTAATTGTAGGGAATTTGAAACCAAGAAGACCTGTCCGCGCACCACGTCTTACGTAGCATCACAAAGCAGCGCGAATGAGGTCCTGCGTTCACCAGGACGTCCTGGTGAACGCTATGCATCGACTACTATACAGGAACTGGATAGATTTGGTCGTGGATCTGTGATGGTTTGGGCTGGAATCAGTATAGACACAGAACTGATCTTATTGTGGTTCCTGGTAGACTAAATGCCGTGAATAACATCGAAAACATCTTGGAGGACCATGTGGTGCCTGCTGCATATGGCGTCGGTCAAAATTTCATCCTCATGCTGGACAATGCAAAGCCACCTACCGCCAGCATCACCAGGAACTGTTTGCAAGACCGTCGCATTCAGGTCATGGAATGGTCGGCGTTAAGTCCTTACCTGAATCCTATTGAGCACGTGTGGGATCAGCTTGACCGACGTCTTCGCAAGCCTAGTCCTGGATGCTGCTCATCGTCACGTTGATGCTGCTTTTCGACAACAGCGAAATGAGCTGAAGACTCAAGAGAAAGAATCGTTTTGATGTGTAGTTAGTGACAGACTCAGAGTAAGTGCTGGCTGTAAGTGTTAGTTCTAAAAGCAGGTTTCGTTATTAAGGCTAGGCGCGCACTAGCGTGTTTTATCCTCGCCGATAAAATATCCTTGGAAAATTAAAATGTTTGAGATAATCTGGTGGCGTTTCAATTAAATGGTGGAGCTGGAGGTCATGGATTTGGTAGTAATGGGTATAAATTGTGGGTCCGATACTAAACGTTCGAATTGGATTTCGGTACGCGAGTGCGTTATCTTCACGGACATAGCAGTTCCAAAGTTTAATTGCGTAGTTAACTACTGTCGTGTCCATTACTAGAGTTTAACGATGAAATGTACGTCGGCTTACGGTAGGCCTTGTATTTATAGGGCGTATAGGGACCGTTACCGTACTGTAACGTTTTTATCTTGGGCGGCAGTTCGGAAATATTCACGCCCGTAGTCATCAAAACACCCCCCCCCCCATACCCTGATAGCCTTACATTTGTGCTGTAATTACGTGTAATTTATTCGTGTAATTTCTATTACTTGATTTCATCTGTCCTTTTTTACGATACAAATCACCGATAATTGTACGCTCCACAGGCTTGTTATTAAAGTTGATCTATGCCAGGCATTTATTATTTCGCTTCCTAAAACCTACCAGGAAATTCGTTTTATATCAGCTACTATCAATTCGTCGAATCGCCGACGAAATTACCAGAATTCTCTATTATGGGATAAACCAGCCAGAAACATGTGTTCTCAATCAACTCATGGCATGCAATATCGGGCTGGACACGTCGACACGATCAAAAAACCACAACATTTTACCAGAGCTTCGTATACTAATCTTTAACTTCGGTTTATTTCGTTAATTTCACGATTTATTTTATTGATTTGTCAATAATGTTTTTAGTTTTTACCTTATTCACAAGTGCAGAAATCACTGGATCTTCTGGAACAATACGAAATGGAAAAACTTACACACCTTTTTACGTACGTCGTCCAGTCGGCGAGATTTTCGAAATGGCCACATAGCGATGTTATCCTGCATGTCGAAAATTAAATTAATGGCTTCCAGCGGCGTCGAGCACGTGCGCAAATATTTAATGCAACCGGTCATGAATAAAATTTGTCCAGAGTAAATATAATCTGTGGCAGCGATCCGGCAATCAATAATTAATTGAAATCGACTAAACTAATGCATTATTGATGGGATTCGCCTAGTGTAGGTACTAATAGGCACTTGTAGCCACTATCTGCGAGGCAAACGCTTGATTATTCTGATACAATTTCGTGACCACGGTGTTGTTTATCAGGGCTTGTTACGGCGCTACGCTGAATTTAATATTAATATGCAAATTTTCCGGTTTGCTCTGGTAATTTAATATTGACAATCATAAAAATGTTGATCACATTGTTGTTTAGAAGATACAGGGTGTTTCTGTTTGGTGTTTTGACCGAACTGATGGTCTGAAACATGCTCTTATTTATTGGCTTCAATTTATTGAGTGAATAACAATTTTTCAAAGATTTTTGACAGGATGGGCAGCAAGGGAATAGGTCTATAGGACGTATAAGACAGTTTGGGCACACACCTTAGTCTGAAGGCAGCGTTGATAAGATTCTTAAGCTTAACTATGGCCTTCCTTGGAACCTGCTAAGTACCTCTCCAGTTACCAAGTCATAACCTGGGGAGTTTTTGGGATTAATGTCATTTTTAATTACGTTCTGAACTTCTGTTGGTGTGGTAAGCATGTTTTGCGTGCCAACTTGGCCATTATCCTCCATAATGATTTCTTCATCTGCTCCATGATGAGGTTGAAATATGTTTCCTAAATGCTCAGAAAATCTCTGGGGTTTTTGTTCATTACTCCTGGCCTAGCTTCTATCAGCTTCTCTTTGGTGGAATCTGGATTATGGGCCTTATGATTCTGGTCACATAACATTTTGAGAGATTTTTATTCTGTTCCTTTTTCGCTTCGTTTCTAGATTTTTGAGAATAACACTGGTAAATAGGGGGTAGGTAATTTAGCGGTAATGGGTTATAAAATGACAATTTGTAGTTAAAATGTTACGGAGGTGCAATCGTGGCCCGTAATTAACTAGAAGATATAAAGCGCACCTGTTCCGGTCGTTTATCATGAGAGATATAGCTGCAACAATGTATTGGCTTCTAACCCGCGAACGAAATCGTACTAGGGCATTAAAGCCCTAAATGTCAGGGCCTGGTGGAACAGATTGGAGCATTATATATTTATACGGTTACTAAAAATGACGTTAGCCATCCAGCCGAATACCGTTTCCCCGACAAAAACGTAATTGCTTACGTTTTATTGACATATACGCAAATTGGCAATCAACTACCTCGTACAATAACTATGTAACACATTGTAAGAAAATGTCATTTCCTCTGATTTCTCCACTATTTGAATGGAATACCACTGTTCTACACACAGAAGTTAATTTGGTTACATAACCTATTTCATGTTTAACCTATTTCATGTTTGGGTATAGCGGCACAAAATTATTAACATTGACACGACCTACTTCGAATACAAGCATTTATAATGACCCCTGTATATTACATATTTTATTTGATTAGTTATTATTAGGTATTTATTGTTTTCGGTGTTGGTAACAATGCCCTAGCCTAATTGTCAACATCACCGTTAGGCAGCGCGCGGCGCTTGTTTATGTCTAAATTGGCTGTCAAAATATAGTCGGACGCGTTTGACGGGATCATTACTAGAATCTTGCGTTTAATTATTTTATATTGTGTTTAATTATAGTGTTTAACGGTTATTGCACCGGGGATTCGTGAACATTTTGTAACTAACCTCTGCGGTGTGTCTCAAAAATGTACGTACATAATAAGTAGGGTTATGTTTTTAACGTTTTGCAACGTCGCGGCGAGTTTTTGATCAAATTTTTCGGTAATGTTTTGTGTACTTAGTGCCCTATGACTGGATTTTGGACCCGAGTGCTCACAAACTACTGGTGAGTCCCTATATTTCTGCATTTTCTATCCATTTTGTGTTATTGGTATGTTTTTAATCATCGAATGAATATTAGCCACAGGCAGGGGCGCAGTTACATATAGGCAAGGGGACACATAGAATATTTTGCAGATCATTCATTAATGTTAAATGCTAATCCCGAAACCCGATTTAAATTGCCAAGAATTCCCATGGGACTTCCAAAGCCTGTTCGTCGTTCTGTTATCATATTGACTCATTTTGCCATTATTTTTTAATTCGGTAATCCGTCGCCGGATATCCAAATTTCTTTGGCGAGGCATAATCGCCGTGTCGTTATATGTACTGTGTCCGTAAACACTGTTCTCCCAGTAACTAAGGGGTCGTCCATTAATCACGTGAGGTTTTTAAGCCCCCTTTTTACACCCCCCCTCCCCCCTGGTGATATTTGGTGAGGTTCTAAGGTACCCCCCCCTCCCCCTATCTCACATCACGTGTATTTTTTTCTTGAAAAAACTAAAATATTTTCCGGATACTTTTTATTGAAAAATATAATAATATATTGTGACACGTGATATGTCACAACAACCCCCCCTCCCCCATTGTGATCAATAGTGATGTAATCCAAAGCCCCCCCTCCCCTATTTGGACCTCACGTGATTAATGGACGACCCCTAATGCACGTGCGATCCCTCACTACTGGCAACGTCGCTGTCGATCCTTTCCCCCGGTCGCCCCAAAGGCCGAAGAGCGCCGCGTCAATTGCAGCAATCATGAGATGCTTCAACTCGATCTCTTGTAGGGAACATGCAAGATAAACAATGGTTATGTAATAAACTTTAAACCTACGAATTAGTGGGTAGCCTATAGTCTATATTTCATTTTTCTAGCGCTACTAATAAAGGAATAGCTGCATTGCATAATATAGCTTTTTGTGGGTCCATCTATTGGCATCCTTCACACTATTTTCAAAACAACGACTTTCTTAAATCTAAACAATCGTTTTTTTTAAAGCAAATATTTATTCTTTGATTCCACACTGTTTTTTCCCTCTGTGTCGTCAACCGTCAACCGGTTCTGGCCAAAGTATTAAATACAGGGCATTCTAAGCGTGCTTTTAAACTTTTCGTATTGTTCGGTCGGCTTGGTGTGGTCGAGATTGATTTTGCCGTTATTTGAAACGAACGTTATCGGTGTGGGTATTTGGATTGCTAAAAGCGGGCTTGCGAAATGCGGGAAATTTGAATGACAGTGTAATCCGCGGGTGACGCGTGCGATCTTCGTTAATAAATGGCCAGCGGCGGCCGAATGCAAATGCATGTAAATGCGGCGATGTACACAAAGAAGCGCCCTCACGTCCAGCGAGAGCTTCGGACCATGGCGACCCATCAACCGACCCTCCGCGCCATTATCTACGTTTAAAAAGATCAAATCAGTATTAGCATGTGACATTGTCGGATGAGAAATTCCCATCTACCGATATTAAACTACGGTCGACTATGGTCTTCAGCTTGAGCACTATTTAAATCCACGTGCTTTTGTTTTTATCAAATTACTTCAAATTACTTGTGTAATTGCTTTGTAAACACGAAGATGTGAATCCGTAGCACATTACTTCATGAGGTGAGTACCTAATAACGCCATATATATATATATATATATATATATATATATATATATATATATATATATGACGTATATAATGACGTATGTGGAGTTGGTTGTAGTAATGATGAATAAACACAATGGTGTTAAGATGGTGAATGTTGATAACCCTTAATTTAAGAGTTGGGTTAAATTGTTCGGTGTTTCAGGACATTAGAAAAGGGTCAAGATCTTGATAGTGCTGTGTCAATATTGAATGAGGCGAAACGCTGGTGCTGTAGGTTTGGCTTGGCGGGTGATATCTGTTTTAAAAGGCACTTCGCGTATAATGACACCAAAAGTTTGGTGGATAATATTAGTTTTATGGAGTTTTATGTTGGAGACAACCGAAACAATTTTATTCGCTTTTGCCTGGCGATAAAATTATTAGATTTCTTATCGGGTATTAGATGCGAGATAAACAGTTTCGTGTTTTTTCGGTGTAATTGTTCCCTATCATAAAGTTTTATTGTGGATTTAACGATAATTAATATGGCGCCCGGCGGGCGCAGGCTCGCACGCTGGAAGAAAAAAATTAACAATTAGGGCGCACTGCCGGAATCTACTTTATCGCGCATTTTAAACCTGCACCTCTGCTGCTGGGGGGGCGACTTAATTTCGGGGACAATCATCATTACCGAGACGATTTAACGAATACTTCTAATACGTCCGGCCAAACTGACCCCAGGACTGTGGCGCACTTAATGTTTTTAATCCGGCCAAATGTCCCATAGATCCCTATTGCCCCGAATTTTGGCCATACCTTCGCATGGACAAAAGAGACCATTGCGCTTTTTAATATTACTCTTTTATTTTTTAGCCGGATTTATCGCCCCTGCCAAACTTTCATTTGTTTTAATGGCCCACATTCCAACCTCCCCTTCACTCTTAAATATGCGACCACCTACATACATTACCGTCAGTAACTGATCTTTATTATGATTCAAAATAAAAAAGGTTTTTTAAACATTTTAATTTATATCGTAAATTCACTACAAATTATCCATCTATATATCTATATATCTATATATCTATATATCTATATATCTATATATCTATATATCTATATATCTATATATCTATATATATCTATATATCTATATATCTATATATCTATATATCTATATATCTATATATCTATATATCTATATATCTATATATCTATATATCTATATATCTATATATCTATATATCTATATATCTATATATCTATATATCTATATATCTATATATCTATATATCTATATATCTATATATCTATATATCTATATATCTATATATCTATATATCTATATATCTATATATCTATATATCTATATATCTATATATCTATATATCTATATATCTATATATCTATATATCACACAGTGAAAACTGATTAACCAGTTATATAAATACAAATTTCTGTAGAGTTGCCTTTGTAATTTTTACAGTTGAAAAACTTATACTTTGTCGACTGGTGAATATGTTTTATGGCCAATCGGCGCTGCTGCCTTGTGTAACAAAGAAGTAATTTGGAAAAGTAAATCACGCAGCAAACGGCCCAATTTTTCAGGGAGAGATTTATGGCACCGTACTAACTCAGAACGTCATTTTATCGCTAGGTGACGTACCGAACAATAAACGCCACTTATTCCCCGAAAGAAACACCATAAATACATATACGTAATCATATGCGAACGCCGAATGCGTAGGCTATAAAATAAACTTCCGTCAGTCTTTCAAAAAGTATTAAAAACTCAAGATTTACGACCCTTACAAAGTATCGCAAAAGAGGACCGACTGGTACATTGACATATCTAATTTCGCGATTCTTACACCGTTGTAATGTATAAAGCGGTAGATTTTGGTCACTTAAGCATTGCCAACACGATATGTGGCACTGTAGAAGTAGAAATTAATGACCGCGAGAATGCATCTCAGATTATATTGGGCGAATGTGACGCTCTAATGCGCACAAGACAAATCCACTTGGGAGTCGCCATCAATGAACCAGCAGAGCTGCCACAACTTCCTCCTCGAACAATTACTGACATCGTGAAAAGGCTCAACATCGAAGGACATCGAGGGAAATATAGAAGATCTTTTAGGTTAAAGTATATCGAAAGGCACAGATGCCAAACGACCCAACTCTACGTACCATACCATACCATGATGGCGCGAGGTGCATTACTTATGTTCGATGTTTATGCTCTTGTAGCTATCTTCCCCGCTGGGACATGGGTTAAGTTTCAGTACAAAACGAAATGCAGGGCTGTGTCAATTGCGAAGTTAATTGGTATAGTAGCTAATAGAATTCCTAATGAATATAGGTGTAAAATTTCATGTCGCAGGTGTTCGACGCTGTTAGAGGCGAGAGAGGACAATGCGCAGTCACTAATTGCTTTGTTAATGACAACAGTGCGGACCAATAAAACTAGGGGCGCCGAAATAATGTAGCGTCAATTTGTTAACGCGTCCAAATTGATAGGACTGGCGGGGTTTTTGTGCAACGCCATGGTGATATACCCCATTAATTCTATTATTATTCCCGGTCTACGCCACGGATTATACTTACTTCTAATTATACTCGCTGTTTGTCAAATTGCTCAGGTGTCCAAGAGTTAATCAGGGGTATGACGAGATATTGAATTAACTTTTGACTAGGTACTTCCTAACTGTCTAACGTTGGACCAAAACTTGGTCAAGATTCCAGCTTTTATTTCAGCGTAATCCCAATCCCAATCATAATTCATTTTCAGTTATTAGCAAAAAGTTTGTGGGTGTGTGATATTTATGGTTGACAATATTATGAATAATAGCAGAAATATTAGCATGGGAAATACGGTAGCCGGCGCGGTCACAGTGGCAATTACGGTCTATAAAGTATGGGTTTATGATCCCCATTGATTTCTCGTTTACTGTTGTTACTGTTGTAAATCAGTGCGCTTCAAGTTGTGGTGGCTTGCGGTTGCCATCGTAATAAAAATAGCGTCTTTTTGCCCGTATGCAACGAGTTGTTCCCGAAGACCGAGTAAACCGTATAGAAACCGTTGTTGCACTTCCGCGAGGGTGGGCTGGGGCTGACAGGACAAGCGATATATTCCAATATTTTTCAATTTGTGTCCGGCGTTCGCATATTTTACGTTTTCGGTTGTTACCGGCGGAGTGCGGCGACGAAAAATTAAAATAACAAAGGACAGAGGCAGAAGAATGTACCCAACCGCGAAGTAGGCTATTCGCCGCTGAGTTATGCCCGCCATAATTTTAAACTACCCCAGTAGCCGCCGATCTAGTCCATATGTGAAGAAAATAACCGAGTTCTTCCGCTCGGCGCCGCAGCCGCACGGTTTTGATATATTTACGAGCTTCCAGAAAGATTTTTACGCCCACATGTAAATGGGGCACCTTTGAATCGTCAAAATCGGGCACAGTTCGCTTTGAACATTTCTAAGGGCGCTCCCACATACTGTGATGTACGTGGCCAACGTTGGTCATTCGTGTACTAACTTATTTGCGAACAGCTCTGTCTCAAAATTGGATAGTCTATCTATAGAGTACAGTGGTGTCGTTCGTGGTTTAATAATATTTGTGGGCATTGTTTCTGGTATGGTCAGGGGGAGGGGTATCATAAATTAATACTTCCGGTAGTATATAATGCAATGAAAGGGAATGGCCGAATAATACGGTTATAAATATGTGATCATGTTAATGTATAAATCTTCTTCGGTACAAAGAGGTATAAATAATATAAAAATAGTGACCACTCGAGAGCTAAGAGCGGGCCTCGCAGTGTTTCCGAGATCCGAGATAATGCGCCCCCCTGTCATGGGGAGAGTTATTTCCGCGCGGAGGCCCTCGGGCATCGGAAATACGTAAAACTTGATTTACTACCGGAATATATGGTGATCTCGTATAGGTATCAGTTTATGTACAATTATTGATACGGAGGGCAAAAATGAATTTCGATATCTTTTATCGCCCCATCGGCCGGATTCGTTTTCCCTTTGTTAACCTCTCGAGTCTCTGGAGGAAATTTTACGACGCCAAGCTTGTAAATGGAGATTTTATGTGTTGTTTTTCGTACCGATCTGCCTTCTTTTAAACGATCCATCCCTTTTACTACCCGACCGATATCCACTTCGCCCCAAATTAAATTACCACCCGCACCATCAACCCATCATCCACACAAATCAAATGTCACACACCATCAACCTTGACACACGACACACTTTTGACTGCTTCTTCAAGCTCATCAGGTAAAACTATAAGCCTGGCCAAAGGATGGCAGAGATGAACAAACCTTCGTTGCGAAGAAACCAAGTAAGAAGAAGATGGAGACAAGCAGTGAGGGTATCAGTGCGACAAACCTTTTCAGTGGTTCTTCAAATTCATCTGGTGAATCTATAGCTCTGGCAAAAGGAGGGCAGAGATGAACAATCCTTGTTTGTAAAGAAGCACCAAAAGCAATAACCTAAATGAAAAGAGGAGGAAGAGAAACTAAGAAGAAGATGGAGCCAAACAGTAAGGGTATCAGTGGGGCAAGCCTTTTGACTGGTTCTTCAAATTCATCTGGTGAATCTATACCTTTGGCCAAATTATGTCAGAGACGAACAAACCTTCGTTGTGAAGACGCACCGAAAGCAATAATGAAATTGAGAAACGGGGGCCAAGAGGACTAAGAAGAAGGTGGGGACAACCAGTTAGGGTATCAGTGGGACAAGCCTTTTGACTGGTTCTTCAAATTCATCCGGTGAATCTATGGCGCTGGCCAAAGGATGGCAGTGATGAACAATCCTTGTTTGTAAAGAAGCACCAAAAGCAATAACCAAACTGACAAAAAAGGAGGAAGAGAAGACTAAGAAGAAGATGGAGCCAAGCTGTGAGGGTATCAGTGTGGCAAGCCTTTTGACTGGTTCTTCAAATTCATCTGGTGAATCTATAGCTCTGGCCAAAGGATGGCAGAGATGAACAAACCTTCGTTGTGAAGACGCACCAAAAGCAATAACGAAACTGAGAAGCGGTGGCCGAGAGAACTAAGAAGAAGGTGGGGACAACCAGTTAGGGTATCAGTGGGACAAGCCTTTTGACTGGTTCTTCAAATTCATCCGGTGAATCTATGGCTCTGGCCAAAGGATGGCAGTGATGGACAAACCTTGTTTGTGAAGCAGAATCAAAAGCAATAACCAAAATCAGAAAAGGAAGCAGAGAAGTTTGAGAAGAAAATGGAGATAAGCAGGGAGGGGACATACTTCTTCAGTAGGTTGTGAGTAGTATAGCGTTATATCGAACATTTGGATAAGGACGTAACTATACCTTCATTTAGTTTATCTAGTTAATTTCAACTGGTGTGTTTGTGCATTTAAGGGCCGTTCAATTTGCTGAGGAGCGCGTAATAAACTGGGAGACGACGAGCAATAGTAAAAAGAGCATTGGGTCCGGCGATTTTAGGGTCGTCGGCGTATGTTAAAACGCCGGTCCATTTTACTGCGGGCGATTTAAGTCATTTATAGACATTGTCCCGTTTTATCTTATTATCAAGGGGGGTCAAAATTGGGAGACTTAATTCGTCGTAAATCGGGCCGCCCTGACGACGGTTTACTGACATTGTTTGTTAATGTTTGATAGGATTAACGAGTTTACTTTTATTGCCGAAAAATTAAGAGCTTCCTTTGTTTCTCGGAGCGAATTGCCTTTTTACGGGCGCGCAAAAATCAAAACCGCTCAAGACGCGGCCGGGGCGGTACTGAATTAAGCAGCGGCAGTAAAAACCTGATTAAGGTGCAATCAATCCAAATACCGCCTTCCCTGTTAACAGTTCAGCTCCTTGATTGTTTCGAAATTGCTTCCGCCATCTTGCTCATTCGATTTCTCAGATAAAATTACTTTTTATTTAATTAAACTACTTCAATCCAGTCTCCTCAGTCTTCGGGGGTTTCAATCAAAGCTATGAAGAGAAAAACTAGTGACAACTATATATATATATATATATATATATATATATATATATATATATATATATATATATATATATATATATATATTGTTTGGAAGTTTGCGAAATATTTTTGTAATGCCGAGATATTGGGAAGGGATGTCGTCCTAAACGGCGATAAATCGTTGAAGTTTGGTGGAGCAAGAACGTATGGAGTATAATTTAATACGTAGAAAGTTAGGTGGAGTTGGAATTGTGGATGTGTAGTGAAGTAGAATGTTTGGTCTAGTAGAAGAATCTCGTATCCGAAGGGGAGATGTTTTGATTTAGAAGTGGAGGAAGTGCAGACAGCGGTGGGAATTTATGTTTTGTCTCTCGCACCAGAATCGAAGGCCCATGCTTGTAGCCGGCGGGCATGCACCGACCTCATGGATGATACAGTCAACAGACGTCAACGGCACAAGGACGAAACTGCGCTGCCCCCCGGCAATCGGAGCGAATATCGCCCTGTGTCTAATTAATTGCTTTAATGAACCTGAAACTGCTAAGAGGCCGGAACGACTCGAGTCCTCGCCGACTGGAGAATGGGAACGGTTTCTGCGGAACTAACGGTTTGTTTATTTGGACGGCAACGTGTCAATCGCTGGCACGTGTTCCGCACAAAACCGCCCGAATTAGTAATGACGTCGTCTGCCAACAAACACGCCCTAAGGGCACGCCGCATTACTCATTCCATCTTTGATTTGGGAATACATTAATAAGACAATCGCCCAAGACGCGACCCTTCCATTACCTTGATGACAAAGCCATCTTAATCCTCCTTGCGCTTATATAGCCCAAAGCCAGGATCTAATTGTTATCATTGCCGACATCCACCCACCCTGCCCCCTCACGCCTCCTCCCATACCAACGCATTTCCACACATTAAGACATCAATAAGAATAAAATCATCAAAATATGACTTACCTTTTAGCTTCTCGAATCCCCCTCATGTTATATCCCTGGTCTTTATGTGATTTCTTGCAAAATTTTAGTCAGTCGGCGAACACCCAACTACCTTCAATCAAGTTAAGGTTGTGGTTCTTGATGCCATTTTTGACGCTGATTACGCCGGTATAATCTGATTTTACTTATTTGGAACGGTTCGGCAGTTATTACGTTCCCAATTATCAAAAATGATGCTAAAACAACCATTTTACTATGTTAGAAACTTTGAACGCAAACTGTGTCCGATCTAATCGACCGATGTTGGCGGCTCAAACGGTATCGGATGGGAAATTGGCCGAGGAATTCAATTCTGAAAGCCGCGTTGCTCTAAAGTGTGCGGTTCGCGAGAAAAACGCGATAAACTGCGGAAGTTATAGTTTCCCACTTTCTAGCCAAACCGTACACGCTACGGGAAAACGGACCTCACCGTTGAATTCAGCACATCCCAATGCATAAGCATGACTCCATTAGAACGCTCTATCTCTCAAAAAAATCACTTTTAGATAGAAAAAAATTGAACATTGCAACCGTTGGTGATAGAAGGGTTTACCCACTACCAAATGATAGCTCTCGTTGAGTCTATCAAAAATATGTATACTTTTATATGCCTAAGACTTACCATTTTCATGTTATGTGGTCCATTTCGCTTATTTTTGTATTATTTGAAAAACCGTAATTTCAGCACAACTCGGTAACCAGTAGAGATAGAGACTTTTCCTATGTAAATTTGTAATCAGCGCACCCATTTTAGTAAGATAGTAAAGGTTTCATGTTGATCCGGGTCCTTGTTTTTGAGATAGGTGTGCTACTTCAAAATTATTGTTTAAAATATGTGATTTCTTACAAAATTTTAGCCAGTCGGCAAAAACTCAACTACCTTCAATCAAGTTAAGGTTGTGGTTCTTGATGCAATTTTTGACGCTGATTACGCCGGTATAATTTGATTTTACATATTTGGAACGGTTCGGCAGTTATTACGTTCCCAATTATAAAAAATGATGCTAAAAACAACCATTTTACGATGTTAGAAACTTTGAACGCAAATTGTGTCCGAACTAATCGCCCGATGTTGACGGTTAAAACGGTATCGGATGGGAAATTGGCCGAGGAATTGAATTCTGAAAGCCGCGTTGCTCTAAGGGGTCGTCCATTAATCACGTGAGGTCCAAATAGGGGAGGGGGGGCTTTGGATTACATCACTATTGATCACAATGGGGGAGGGGGGGTTGTTGTGACATATCACGTGTATATAAATATTATTATATTTTTCAATAAAAATATTCGGAAAATAATTTAGATTTTTCAACAAAAAAATACACGTGATGTTAGATAGGGGGAGGGGGGGTACCTTAGAACCTCACCAAATATCACCAGGGGGGAGGGGGGGTGTAAAAAGGGGGCTTAAAAACCTCACGTGATTAATGGACGACCCCTAAAGTGTGCGGTTCGCGAGAAGAACGCGATAAACTGCGGAAGTTATAGTTTCCCACTTTCTAGCCAAACCGTACACGCTACGGGAAAACGGACCTCACCGTTGAATTCAGCACATCCCAATGCATAAGCATGACTCCATTAGAACGCTCTATCTCTCAAAAAAATACAATTGTTTTTTCGTTCTAAATTTAGCACTTTTAGATAGAAAAAAATTGAACATTGCAACCGTTGGTGATAGAAAGGTTTACCCACTACCAAATGATAGCTCTCGTTGAGTCTATCAAAAATATGTATACTTTTATATGCCTAAGACTTACCATTTTCATGTTATGTGGTCCATTTCGCTTATTTTTGTATTATTTGAAAAACCGTAATTTCAGCACAACTCGGTAACCAGTAGAGATAGAGACTTTTCCTATGTAAATTTGTAATCAGCGCACCCATTTTAGTAAGATAGTAAAGGTTTCATGTTGATCCGGGTCCTTGTTTTTGAGATAGGTGTGCTACTTCAAAATTATTGTTTAAAATATGTGATTTCTTACAAAATTTTAGCCAGTCGGCAAAAACTCAACTACCTTCAATCAAGTTAAGGTTGTGGTTCTTGATGCAATTTTTGACGCTGATTACGCCGGTATAATTTGATTTTACATATTTGGAACGGTTCGGCAGTTATTACGTTCCCAATTATAAAAAATGATGCTAAAAACAACCATTTTACGATGTTAGAAACTTTGAACGCAAACTGTGTCCGAACTAATCGCCCGATGTTGACGGTTCAAACGGTATCGGATGGGAAATTGGCCGAGGAATTCAATTCTGAAAGCCGCGTTGCTCTAAAGTGTGCGGTTCGCGAGAAAAACGCGATAAACTGCGGAAGTTATAGTTTCCCACTTTCTAGCCAAACCGTACACGCTACGGGAAAACGGACCTCACCGTTGAATTCAGCACATCCCAATGCATAAGCATGACTCCATTAGAACGCTCTATCTCTCAAAAAAATACAATTGTTTTTTCGTTCTAAATTTAGCACTTTTAGATAGAAAAAAATTGAACATTGCAACCGTTGGTGATAGAAGGGTTTACCCACTACCAAATGATAGCTCTCGTTGAGTCTATCAAAAATATGTATACTTTTATATGCCTAAGACTTACCATTTTCATGTTATGTGGTCCATTTCGCTTATTTTTGTATTATTTGAAAAACCGTAATTTCAGCACAACTCGGTAACCAGTAGAGATAGAGACTTTTCCTATGTAAATTTGTAATCAGCGCACCCATTTTAGTAAGATAGTAAAGGTTTCATGTTGATCCGGGTCCTTGTTTTTGAGATAGGTGTGCTACTTCAAAATTATTGTTTAAAATATGTGATTTCTTACAAAATTTTAGCCAGTCGGCAAAAACTCAACTACCTTCAATCAAGTTAAGGTTGTGGTTCTTGATGCAATTTTTGACGCTGATTACGCCGGTATAATTTGATTTTACATATTTGGAACGGTTCGGCAGTTATTACGTTCCCAATTATAAAAAATGATGCTAAAAACAACCATTTTACGATGTTAGAAACTTTGAACGCAAACTGTGTCCGAACTAATCGCCCGATGTTGACGGTTCAAACGGTATCGGATGGGAAATTGGCCGAGGGATGCAATTCTGAAAGCCGCGTTGCTCTAAAGTGTGCGGTTCGCGAGAAAAACGCGATAAACTGCGGAAGTTATAGTTTCCCACTTTCTAGCCAAACCGTACACGCTACGGGAAAACGGACCTCACCGTTGAATTCAGCACATCCCAAAGCATGAGCATGACTCCATTAGAACGCTCTATCTCTCAAAAAATTACAATTGTTTTTTCGTTCTAAATTTAGCACTTTTAGATAGAAAAAAATTGTACATTGCAACCGTTGGTGATAGAAGGGTTTACCCACTACCAAATGATAGCTCTCGTTGAGTCTATCACAAATATGTATACTTTTATATGCCTAAGACTTACCATTTTCATGTTATGTGGTCCATTTCGCTTATTTTTGTATTATTTGAAAAACCGTAATTTCAGCACAACTCGGTAACCAGTAGAGATAGAGACTTTTCCTATGTAAATTTGTAATCAGCGCACCCATTTTAGTAAGATAGTAAAGGTTTCATGTTGATCCGGGTCCTTGTTTTTGAGATAGGTGTGCTACTTCAAAATTATTGTTTAAAATATGTGATTTCTTACAAAATTTTAGCCAGTCGGCAAAAACTCAACTACCTTCAATCAAGTTAAGGTTGTGGTTCTTGATGCAATTTTTGACGCTGATTACGCCGGTATAATTTGATTTTACATATTTGGAACGGTTCGGCAGTTATTACGTTCCCAATTGTAAAAAATGATGCTAAAAACAACCATTTTACGATGTTAGAAACTTTGAACGCAAACTGTGTCCGAACTAATCGCCCGATGTTGACGGTTCAAACGGTATCGGATGGGAAATTGGCCGAGGAATTCAATTCTGAAAGCCGCGTTGCTCTAAAGTGTGCGGTTCGCGAGAAAAACGCGATAAACTGCGGAAGTTATAGTTTCCCACTTTCTAGCCAAACCGTACACGCTACGGGAAAACGGACCTCACCGTTGAATTCAGCACATCCCAAAGCATGAGCATGACTCCATTAGAACGCTCTATCTCTCAAAAAATTACAATTGTTTTTTCGTTCTAAATTTAGCACTTTTAGATAGAAAAAAATTGTACATTGCAACCGTTGGTGATAGAAGGGTTTACCCACTACCAAATGATAGCTCTCGTTGAGTCTATCAAAAATATGTATACTTTTATATGCCTAAGATTTACCATTTTCATGTTATGTGGTCCATTTCGCTTATTTTTGTATTATTTGAAAAACCGTAATTTCAGCACAACTCGGTAACCAGTAGAGATAGAGACTTTTCCTATGTAAATTTGTAATCAGCGCACCCATTTTAGTAAGGTAGTAAAGGTTTCATGTTGATCCGGGTCCTTGTTTTTGAGATAGGTGTGCTACTTCAAAATTATTGTTTAAAATATGTGATTTCTTACAAAATTTTAGCCAGTCGGCAAAAACTCAACTACCTTCAATCAAGTTAAGGTTGTGGTTCTTGATGCAATTTTTGACGCTGATTACGCCGGTATAATTTGATTTTACATATTTGGAACGGTTCGGCAGTTATTACGTTCCCAATTATAAAAAATGATGCTAAAAACAACCATTTTACGATGTTAGAAACTTTGAACGCAAACTGTGTCCGAACTAATCGCCCGATGTTGACGGTTCAAACGGTATCGGATGGGAAATTGGCCGAGGAATTCAATTGTGAAAGCCGCGTTGCTCTAAAGTGTGCGGTTCGCGAGAAAAACGCGATAAACTGCGGAAGTTATAGTTTCCCACTTTCTAGCCAAACCGTACACGCTACGGGAAAACGGACCTCACCGTTGAATTCAGCACATCCCAAAGCATGAGCATGACTCCATTAGAACGCTCTATCTCTCAAAAAATTACAATTGTTTTTTCGTTCTAAATTTAGCACTTTTAGATAGAAAAAAATTGTACATTGCAACCGTTGGTGATAGAAGGGTTTACCCACTACCAAATGATAGCTCTCGTTGAGTCTATCAAAAATATGTATACTTTTATATGCCTAAGATTTACCATTTTCATGTTATGTGGTCCATTTCGCTTATTTTTGTATTATTTGAAAAACCGTAATTTCAGCACAACTCGGTAACCAGTAGAGATAGAGACTTTTCCTATGTAAATTTGTAATCAGCGCACCCATTTTAGTAAGGTAGTAAAGGTTTCATGTTGATCCGGGTCCTTGTTTTTGAGATAGGTGTGCTACTTCAAAATTATTGTTTAAAATATGTGATTTCTTACAAAATTTTAGCCAGTCGGCAAAAACTCAACTACCTTCAATCAAGTTAAGGTTGTGGTTCTTGATGCAATTTTTGACGCTGATTACGCCGGTATAATTTGATTTTACATATTTGGAACGGTTCGGCAGTTATTACGTTCCCAATTATAAAAAATGATGCTAAAAACAACCATTTTACGATGTTAGAAACTTTGAACGCAAACTGTGTCCGAACTAATCGCCCGATGTTGACGGTTCAAACGGTATCGGATGGGAAATTGGCCGAGGAATTCAATTGTGAAAGCCGCGTTGCTCTAAAGTGTGCGGTTCGCGAGAAAAACGCGATAAACTGCGGAAGTTATAGTTTCCCACTTTCTAGCCAAACCGTACACGCTACGGGAAAACGGACCTCACCGTTGAATTCAGCACATCCCAATGCATAAGCATGACTCCATTAGAACGCTCTATCTCTCAAAAAAATACAATTGTTTTTTCGTTCTAAATTTAGCACTTTTAGATAGAAAAAAATTGAACATTGCAACCGTTGGTGATAGAAGGGTTTACCCACTACCAAATGATAGCTCTCGTTGAGTCTATCAAAAATATGTATACTTTTATATGCCTAAGACTTACCATTTTCATGTTATGTGGTCCATTTCGCTTATTTTTGTATTATTTGAAAAACCGTAATTTCAGCACAACTCGGTAACCAGTAGAGATAGAGACTTTTCCTATGTAAATTTGTAATCAGCGCACCCATTTTAGTAAGATAGTAAAGGTTTCATGTTGATCCGGGTCCTTGTTTTTGAGATAGGTGTGCTACTTCAAAATTATTGTTTAAAATATGTGATTTCTTACAAAATTTTAGCCAGTCGGCAAAAACTCAACTACCTTCAATCAAGTTAAGGTTGTGGTTCTTGATGCAATTTTTGACGCTGATTACGCCGGTATAATTTGATATTACATATTTGGAACGGTTCGGCAGTTATTACGTTCCCAATTGTAAAAAATGATGCTAAAAACAACCATTTTACGATGTTAGAAACTTTGAACGCAAACTGTGTCCGAACTAATCGCCCGATGTTGACGGTTCAAACGGTATCGGATGGGAAATTGGCCGAGGAATTCAATTCTGAAAGCCGCGTTGCTCTAAAGTGTGCGGTTCGCGAGAAAAACGCGATAAACTGCGGAAGTTATAGTTTCCCACTTTCTAGCCAAACCGTACACGCTACGGGAAAACGGACCTCACCGTTGAATTCAGCACATCCCAAAGCATGAGCATGACTCCATTAGAACGCTCTATCTCTCAAAAAATTACAATTGTTTTTTCGTTCTAAATTTAGCACTTTTAGATAGAAAAAAATTGTACATTGCAATCGTTGGTGATAGAAGGGTTTACCCACTACCAAATGATAGCTCTCGTTGAGTCTATCAAAAATATGTATACTTTTATATGCCTAAGATTTACCATTTTCATGTTATGTGGTCCATTTCGCTTATTTTTGTATTATTTGAAAAACCGTAATTTCAGCACAACTCGGTAACCAGTAGAGATAGAGACTTTTCCTATGTAAATTTGTAATCAGCGCACCCATTTTAGTAAGATAGTAAAGGTTTCATGTTGATCCGGGTCCTTGTTTTTGAGATAGGTGTGCTACTTCAAAATTATTGTTTAAAATATGTGATTTCTTACAAAATTTTAGCCAGTCGGCAAAAACTCAACTACCTTCAATCAAGTTAAGGTTGTGGTTCTTGATGCAATTTTTGACGCTGATTACGCCGGTATAATTTGATTTTACATATTTGGAACGGTTCGGCAGTTATTACGTTCCCAATTGTAAAAAATGATGCTAAAAACAACCATTTTACGATGTTAGAAACTTTGAACGCAAACTGTGTCCGAACTAATCGCCCGATGTTGACGGTTCAAACGGTATCGGATGGGAAATTGGCCGAGGAATTCAATTCTGAAAGCCGCGTTGCTCTAAAGTGTGCGGTTCGCGAGAAAAACGCGATAAACTGCGGAAGTTATAGTTTCCTACTTTCTAGCCAAACCGTACACGCTACGGGAAAACGGACCTCACCGTTGAATTCAGCACATCCCAAAGCATGAGCATGACTCCATTAGAACGCTCTATCTCTCAAAAAATTACAATTGTTTTTTCGTTCTAAATTTAGCACTTTTAGATAGAAAAAAATTGTACATTGCAACCGTTGGTGATAGAAGGGTTTACCCACTACCAAATGATAGCTCTCGTTGAGTCTATCAAAAATATGTATACTTTTATATGCCTAAGATTTACCATTTTCATGTTATGTGGTCCATTTCGCTTATTTTTGTATTATTTGAAAAACCGTAATTTCAGCACAACTCGGTAACCAGTAGAGATAGAGACTTTTCCTATGTAAATTTGTAATCAGCGCACCCATTTTAGTAAGATAGTAAAGGTTTCATGTTGATCCGGGTCCTTGTTTTTGAGATAGGTGTGCTACTTCAAAATTATTGTTTAAAATATGTGATTTCTTACAAAATTTTAGCCAGTCGGCAAAACTCAACTACCTTCAATCAAGTTAAGGTTGTGGTTCTTGATGCAATTTTTGACGCTGATTACGCCGGTATAATTTGATTTTACATATTTGGAACGGTTCGGCAGTTATTACGTTCCCAATTATAAAAAATGATGCTAAAAACAACCATTTTACGATGTTAGAAACTTTGAACGCAAACTGTGTCCGAACTAATCGCCCGATGTTGACGGTTAAAACGGTATCGGATGGGAAATTGGCCGAGGAATTGAATTCTGAAAGCCGCGTTGCTCTAAAGTGTGCGGTTCGCGAGAAGAACGCGATAAACTGCGGAAGTTATAGTTTCCCACTTTCTAGCCAAACCGTACACGCTACGGGAAAACGGACCTCACCGTTGAATTCAGCACATCCCAATGCATAAGCATGACTCCATTAGAACGCTCTATCTCTCAAAAAAATACAATTGTTTTTTCGTTCTAAATTTAGCACTTTTAGATAGAAAAAAATTGAACATTGCAACCGTTGGTGATAGAAGGGTTTACCCACTACCAAATGATAGTTCTCGTTGAGTCTATCAAAAATATGTATACTTTTATATGCCTAAGACTTACCATTTTCATGTTATGTGGTCCATTTCGCTTATTTTTGTATTATTTGAAAAACCGTAATTTCAGCACAACTCGGTAACCAGTAGAGATAGAGACTTTTCCTATGTAAATTTGTAATCAGCGCACCCATTTTAGTAAGATAGTAAAGGTTTCATGTTGATCCGGGTCCTTGTTTTTGAGATAGGTGTGCTACTTCAAAATTATTGTTTAAAATATGTGATTTCTTACAAAATTTTAGCCAGTCGGCAAAAACTCAACTACCTTCAATCAAGTTAAGGTTGTGGTTCTTGATGCAATTTTAGACGCTGATTATGCCGGTATAATTTGATTTTACATATTTGGAACGGTTCGGCAGTTATTACGTTCCCAATTATAAAAAATGATGCTAAAAACAACCATTTTACGATGTTAGAAACTTTGAACGCAAACTGTGTCCGAACTAATCGCCCGATGTTGACGGTTCAAACGGTATCGGATGGGAAATTGGCCGAGGAATTCAATTCTGAAAGCCGCGTTGCTCTAAAGTGTGCGGTTCGCGAGAAAAACGCGATAAACTGCGGAAGTTATAGTTTCCCACTTTCTAGCCAAACCGTACACGCTACGGGAAAACGGACCTCACCGTTGAATTCAGCACATCCCAATGCATAAGCATGACTCCATTAGAACGCTCTATCTCTCAAAAAAATACAATTGTTTTTTCGTTCTAAATTTAGCACTTTTAGATAGAAAAAAATTGAACATTGCAACCGTTGGTGATAGAAGGGTTTACCCACTACCAAATGATAGCTCTCGTTGAGTCTATCAAAAATATGTATACTTTTATATGCCTAAGACTTACCATTTTCATGTTATGTGGTCCATTTCGCTTATTTTTGTATTATTTGAAAAACCGTAATTTCAGCACAACTCGGTAACCAGTAGAGATAGAGACTTTTCCTATGTAAATTTGTAATCAGCGCACCCATTTTAGTAAGATAGTAAAGGTTTCATGTTGATCCGGGTCCTTGTTTTTGAGATAGGTGTGCTACTTCAAAATTATTGTTTAAAATATGTGATTTCTTACAAAATTTTAGCCAGTCGGCAAAAACTCAACTACCTTCCATCAAGTTAAGGTTGTGGTTCTTGATGCAATTTTTGACGCTGATTACGCCGGTATAATTTGATTTTACATATTTGGAACGGTTCGGCAGTTATTACGTTCCCAATTATAAAAAATGATGCTAAAAACAACCATTTTACGATGTTAGAAACTTTGAACGCAAACTGTGTCCGAACTAATCGCCCGATGTTGACGGTTCAAACGGTATCGGATGGGAAATTGGCCGAGGAATTCAATTCTGAAAGCCGCGTTGCTCTAAAGTGTGCGGTTCGCGAGAACAACGCGATAAACTGCGGAAGTTATAGTTTCCCACTTTCTGGCCTAACCGTACGCGTTACGGAGAAACCGACCACACCGTTGAATTCAGCACATCCCAATGCATAAGCATGACTACATTAGAACGCTCTATCTCGAAAAAAGTTATAATTATTTTTTCGGTCTAAATTTAGCACTTTTAGATAGAAAAAAATTGAACATTGCAACCGTTGGTGATAGAAAGGTTTACCCACTACCAAATGATAGCTCTCGTTGAGTCTATCAAAAATATGTATACTTTTATATGCCTAAGACTTACCATTTTCATGTTATGTGGTCCATTTCGCTTATTTTTGTATTATTTGAAAAACCGTAATTTCAGCACAACTCGGTAACCAGTAGAGATAGAGACTTTTCCTATGTAAATTTGTAATCAGCGCACCCATTTTAGTAAGATAGTAAAGGTTTCATGTTGATCCGGGTCCTTGTTTTTGAGATAGGTGTGCTACTTCAAAATTATTGTTTAAAATATGTGATTTCTTACAAAATTTTAGCCAGTCGGCAAAAACTCAACTACCTTCAATCAAGTTAAGGTTGTGGTTCTTGATGCAATTTTTGACGCTGATTACGCCGGTATAATTTGATTTTACATATTTGGAACGGTTCGGCAGTTATTACGTTCCCAATTATAAAAAATGATGCTAAAAACAACCATTTTACGATGTTAGAAACTTTGAACGCAAACTGTGTCCGAACTAATCGCCCGATGTTGACGGTTCAAACGGTATCGGATGGGAAATTGGCCGAGGAATTCAATTCTGAAAGCCGCGTTGCTCTAAAGTGTGCGGTTCGCGAGAAAAACGCGATAAACTGCGGAAGTTATAGTTTCCCACTTTCTAGCCAAACCTTACACGCTACGGGAAAACGGACCTCACCGTTGAATTCAGCACATCCCAATGCATAAGCATGACTCCATTAGAACGACCTATCTCTCAAAAAAATACAATTGTTTTTTCGTTCTAAATTTAGCACTTTTAGATAGAAAAAAATTGAACATTGCAGCCGTTGGTGATAGAAGGGTTTACCCACTACCAAATGATAGATCTCGTTGAGTCTATCAAAAATATGTATACTTTTATATGCCTAAGACTTACCATTTTCATGTTATGTGGTCCATTTCGCTTATTTTTGTATTATTTGAAAAACCGTAATTTCAGCACAACTCGGTAACCAGTAGAGATAGAGACTTTTCCTATGTAAATTTGTAATCAGCGCACCCATTTTAGTAAGATAGTAAAGGTTTCATGTTGATCCGGGTCCTTGGTTTTGAGATAGGTGTGCTACTTCAAAATTATTGTTTAAAATATGTGATTTCTTACAAAATTTTAGCCAGTCGGCAAAAACTCAACTACCTTCAATCAAGTTAAGGTTGTGGTTCTTGATGCCATTTTTGACGCTGATTACGCCGGTATAATCTGATTTTACTTATTTGGAACGGTTCGGCAGTTATTACGTTCCCAATTATCAAAAATGATGCTAAAAACAACCATTTTACTATGTTAGAAACTTTGAACGCAAACTGTGTCCGAACTAATCGCTCGATGTTGACGGTTCAAACGGTATCGGATGGGAAATTGGCCGAGGAATTCAATTCTGAAAGCCGCGTTGCTCTAAAGTGTGCGGTTCGCGAGAAAACGCGATAAACTGCGGAAGTTATAGTTTCCCACTTTCTAGCCAAACCGTACACGCTACGGGAAAACGGACCTCACCGTTGAATTCAGCACATCCCAATGCATAAGCATGACTCCATTAGAACGCTCTATCTCTCAAAAAAATACAATTGTTTTTTCGTTCTAAATTTAGCACTTTTAGATAGAAAAAAATTGAACATTGCAACCGTTGGTGATAGAAGGGTTTACCCACTACCAAATGATAGCTCTCGTTGAGTCTATCAAAAATATGTATACTTTTATATGCCTAAGACTTACCATTTTCATGTTATGTGGTCCATTTCGCTTATTTTTGTATTATTTGAAAAACCGTAATTGCAGCACAACTCGGTAACCAGTAGAGATAGAGACTTTTCCTATGTAAATTTGTAATCAGCGCACCCATTTTAGTAAGGTAGTAAAGGTTTCATGTTGATCCGGGTCCTTGTTTTTGAGATAGGTGTGCTACTTCAAAATTATTGTTTAAAATATGTGATTTCTTACAAAATTTTAGCCAGTCGGCAAAAACTCAACTACCTTCAATCAAGTTAAGGTTGTGGTTCTTGATGCAATTTTTGACGCTGATTACGCCGGTATAATTTGATTTTACATATTTGGAACGGTTCGGCAGTTATTACGTTCCCAATTATAAAAAATGATGCTAAAAACAACCATTTTACGATGTTAGAAACTTTGAACGCAAACTGTGTCCGAACTAATCGCCCGATGTTGACGGTTCAAACGGTATCGGATGGGAAATTGGCCGAGGAATTCAATTCTGAAAGCCGCGTTGCTCTAAAGTGTGCGGTTCGCGAGAAAAACGCGATAAACTGCGGAAGTTATAGTTTCCCACTTTCTAGCCAAACCGTACACGCTACGGGAAAACGGACCTCACCGTTGAATTCAGCACATCCCAATGCATAAGCATGACTCCATTAGAACGCTCTATCTCTCAAAAAAATACAATTGTTTTTTCGTTCTAAATTTAGCACTTTTAGATAGAAAAAAATTGAACATTGCAACCGTTGGTGATAGAAGGGTTTACCCACTACCAAATGATAGCTCTCGTTGAGTCTATCAAAAATATGTATACTTTTATATGCCTAAGACTTACCATTTTCATGTTATGTGGTCCATTTCGCTTATTTTTGTATTATTTGAAAAACCGTAATTTCAGCACAACTCGGTAACCAGTAGAGATAGAGACTTTTCCTATGTAAATTTGTAATCAGCGCACCCATTTTAGTAAGATAGTAAAGGTTTCATGTTGATCCGGGTCCTTGTTTTTGAGATAGGTGTGCTACTTCAAAATTATTGTTTAAAATATGTGATTTCTTACAAAATTTTAGCCAGTCGGCAAAAACTCAACTACCTTCAATCAAGTTAAGGTTGTGGTTCTTGATGCAATTTTAGACGCTGATTATGCCGGTATAATTTGATTTTACATATTTGGAACGGTTCGGCAGTTATTACGTTCCCAATTATAAAAAATGATGCTAAAAACAACCATTTTACGATGTTAGAAACTTTGAACGCAAACTGTGTCCGAACTAATCGCCCGATGTTGACGGTTCAAACGGTATCGGATGGGAAATTGGCCGAGGAATTCAATTCTGAAAGCCGCGTTGCTCTAAAGTGTGCGGTTCGCGAGAAAAACGCGATAAACTGCGGAAGTTATAGTTTCCCACTTTCTAGCCAAACCGTACACGCTACGGGAAAACGGACCTCACCGTTGAATTCAGCACATCCCAATGCATAAGCATGACTCCATTAGAACGCTCTATCTCTCAAAAAAATACAATTGTTTTTTCGTTCTAAATTTAGCACTTTTAGATAGAAAAAAATTGAACATTGCAACCGTTGGTGATAGAAGGGTTTACCCACTACCAAATGATAGCTCTCGTTGAGTCTATCAAAAATATGTATACTTTTATATGCCTAAGACTTACCATTTTCATGTTATGTGGTCCATTTCGCTTATTTTTGTATTATTTGAAAAACCGTAATTTCAGCACAACTCGGTAACCAGTAGAGATAGAGACTTTTCCTATGTAAATTTGTAATCAGCGCACCCATTTTAGTAAGATAGTAAAGGTTTCATGTTGATCCGGGTCCTTGTTTTTGAGATAGGTGTGCTACTTCAAAATTATTGTTTAAAATATGTGATTTCTTACAAAATTTTAGCCAGTCGGCAAAAACTCAACTACCTTCAATCAAGTTAAGGTTGTGGTTCTTGATGCAATTTTAGACGCTGATTATGCCGGTATAATTTGATTTTACATATTTGGAACGGTTCGGCAGTTATTACGTTCCCAATTATAAAAAATGATGCTAAAAACAACCATTTTACGATGTTAGAAACTTTGAACGCAAACTGTGTCCGAACTAATCGCCCAATGTTGACGGTTCAAACGGTATCGGATGGGAAATTGGCCGAGGAATTCAATTCTGAAAGCCGCGTTGCTCTAAAGTGTGCGGTTCGCGAGAAAAACGCGATAAACTGCGGAAGTTATAGTTTCCCACTTTCTAGCCAAACCGTACACGCTACGGGAAAACGGACCTCACCGTTGAATTCAGCACATCCCAATGCATAAGCATGACTCCATTAGAACGCTCTATCTCTCAAAAAAATACAATTGTTTTTTCGTTCTAAATTTAGCACTTTTAGATAGAAAAAAATTGAACATTGCAACCGTTGGTGATAGAAGGGTTTACCCACTACCAAATGATAGCTCTCGTTGAGTCTATCAAAAATATGTATACTTTTATATGCCTAAGACTTACCATTTTCATGTTATGTGGTCCATTTCGCTTATTTTTGTATTATTTGAAAAACCGTAATTTCAGCACAACTCGGTAACCAGTAGAGATAGAGACTTTTCCTATGTAAATTTGTAATCAGCGCACCCATTTTAGTAAGATAGTAAAGGTTTCATGTTGATCCGGGTCCTTGTTTTTGAGATAGGTGTGCTACTTCAAAATTATTGTTTAAAATATGTGATTTCTTACAAAATTTTAGCCAGTCGGCAAAAACTCAACTACCTTCAATCAAGTTAAGGTTGTGGTTCTTGATGCCATTTTTGACGCTGATTACGCCGGTATAATCTGATTTTACTTATTTGGAACGGTTCGGCAGTTATTACGTTCCCAATTATCAAAAATGATGCTAAAAACAACCATTTTACTATGTTAGAAACTTTGAACGCAAACTGTGTCCGAACTAATCGCTCGATGTTGACGGTTCAAACGGTATCGGATGGGAAATTGGCCGAGGAATTCAATTCTGAAAGCCGCGTTGCTCTAAAGTGTGCGGTTCGCGAGAAAACGCGATAAACTGCGGAAGTTATAGTTTCCCACTTTCTAGCCAAACCGTACACGCTACGGGAAAACGGACCTCACCGTTGAATTCAGCACATCCCAATGCATAAGCATGACTCCATTAGAACGCTCTATCTCTCAAAAAAATACAATTGTTTTTTCGTTCTAAATTTAGCACTTTTAGATAGAAAAAAATTGAACATTGCAACCGTTGGTGATAGAAGGGTTTACCCACTACCAAATGATAGCTCTCGTTGAGTCTATCAAAAATATGTATACTTTTATATGCCTAAGACTTACCATTTTCATGTTATGTGGTCCATTTCGCTTATTTTTGTATTATTTGAAAAACCGTAATTGCAGCACAACTCGGTAACCAGTAGAGATAGAGACTTTTCCTATGTAAATTTGTAATCAGCGCACCCATTTTAGTAAGGTAGTAAAGGTTTCATGTTGATCCGGGTCCTTGTTTTTGAGATAGGTGTGCTACTTCAAAATTATTGTTTAAAATATGTGATTTCTTACAAAATTTTAGCCAGTCGGCAAAAACTCAACTACCTTCAATCAAGTTAAGGTTGTGGTTCTTGATGCAATTTTTGACGCTGATTACGCCGGTATAATTTGATTTTACATATTTGGAACGGTTCGGCAGTTATTACGTTCCCAATTATAAAAAATGATGCTAAAAACAACCATTTTACGATGTTAGAAACTTTGAACGCAAACTGTGTCCGAACTAATCGCCCGATGTTGACGGTTCAAACGGTATCGGATGGGAAATTGGCCGAGGAATTCAATTCTGAAAGCCGCGTTGCTCTAAAGTGTGCGGTTCGCGAGAAAAACGCGATAAACTGCGGAAGTTATAGTTTCCCACTTTCTAGCCAAACCGTACACGCTACGGGAAAACGGACCTCACCGTTGAATTCAGCACATCCCAATGCATAAGCATGACTCCATTAGAACGCTCTATCTCTCAAAAAAATACAATTGTTTTTTCGTTCTAAATTTAGCACTTTTAGATAGAAAAAAATTGAACATTGCAACCGTTGGTGATAGAAGGGTTTACCCACTACCAAATGATAGCTCTCGTTGAGTCTATCAAAAATATGTATACTTTTATATGCCTAAGACTTACCATTTTCATGTTATGTGGTCCATTTCGCTTATTTTTGTATTATTTGAAAAACCGTAATTTCAGCACAACTCGGTAACCAGTAGAGATAGAGACTTTTCCTATGTAAATTTGTAATCAGCGCACCCATTTTAGTAAGATAGTAAAGGTTTCATGTTGATCCGGGTCCTTGTTTTTGAGATAGGTGTGCTACTTCAAAATTATTGTTTAAAATATGTGATTTCTTACAAAATTTTAGCCAGTCGGCAAAAACTCAACTACCTTCAATCAAGTTAAGGTTGTGGTTCTTGATGCAATTTTAGACGCTGATTATGCCGGTATAATTTGATTTTACATATTTGGAACGGTTCGGCAGTTATTACGTTCCCAATTATAAAAAATGATGCTAAAAACAACCATTTTACGATGTTAGAAACTTTGAACGCAAACTGTGTCCGAACTAATCGCCCGATGTTGACGGTTCAAACGGTATCGGATGGGAAATTGGCCGAGGAATTCAATTCTGAAAGCCGCGTTGCTCTAAAGTGTGCGGTTCGCGAGAAAAACGCGATAAACTGCGGAAGTTATAGTTTCCCACTTTCTAGCCAAACCGTACACGCTACGGGAAAACGGACCTCACCGTTGAATTCAGCACATCCCAATGCATAAGCATGACTCCATTAGAACGCTCTATCTCTCAAAAAAATACAATTGTTTTTTCGTTCTAAATTTAGCACTTTTAGATAGAAAAAAATTGAACATTGCAACCGTTGGTGATAGAAGGGTTTACCCACTACCAAATGATAGCTCTCGTTGAGTCTATCAAAAATATGTATACTTTTATATGCCTAAAACTTACCATTTTCATGTTATGTGGTCCATTTCGCTTATTTTTGTATTATTTGAAAAACCGTAATTTCAGCACAACTCGGTAACCAGTAGAGATAGAGACTTTTCCTATGTAAATTTGTAATCAGCGCACCCATTTTAGTAAGATAGTAAAGGTTTCATGTTGATCCGGGTCCTTGTTTTTGAGATAGGTGTGCTACTTCAAAATTATTGTTTAAAATATGTGATTTCTTACAAAATTTTAGCCAGTCGGCAAAAACTCAACTACCTTCAATCAAGTTAAGGTTGTGGTTCTTGATGCAATTTTAGACGCTGATTATGCCGGTATAATTTGATTTTACATATTTGGAACGGTTCGGCAGTTATTACGTTCCCAATTATAAAAAATGATGCTAAAAACAACCATTTTACGATGTTAGAAACTTTGAACGCAAACTGTGTCCGAACTAATCGCCCAATGTTGACGGTTCAAACGGTATCGGATGGGAAATTGGCCGAGGAATTCAATTCTGAAAGCCGCGTTGCTCTAAAGTGTGCGGTTCGCGAGAAAAACGCGATAAACTGCGGAAGTTATAGTTTCCCACTTTCTAGCCAAACCGTACACGCTACGGGAAAACGGACCTCACCGTTGAATTCAGCACATCCCAATGCATAAGCATGACTCCATTAGAACGCTCTATCTCTCAAAAAAATACAATTGTTTTTTCGTTCTAAATTTAGCACTTTTAGATAGAAAAAAATTGAACATTGCAACCGTTGGTGATAGAAGGGTTTACCCACTACCAAATGATAGCTCTCGTTGAGTCTATCAAAAATATGTATACTTTTATATGCCTAAGACTTACCATTTTCATGTTATGTGGTCCATTTCGCTTATTTTTGTATTATTTGAAAAACCGTAATTTCAGCACAACTCGGTAACCAGTAGAGATAGAGACTTTTCCTATGTAAATTTGTAATCAGCGCACCCATTTTAGTAAGATAGTAAAGGTTTCATGTTGATCCGGGTCCTTGTTTTTGAGATAGGTGTGCTACTTCAAAATTATTGTTTAAAATATGTGATTTCTTACAAAATTTTAGCCAGTCGGCAAAAACTCAACTACCTTCAATCAAGTTAAGGTTGTGGTTCTTGATGCAATTTTTGACGCTGATTACGCCGGTATAATTTGATTTTACATATTTGGAACGGTTCGGCAGTTATTACGTTCCCAATTATAAAAAATGATGCTAAAAACAACCATTTTACGATGTTAGAAACTTTGAACGCAAACTGTGTCCGAACTAATCGCCCGATGTTGACGGTTCAAACGGTATCGGATGGGAAATTGGCCGAGGAATTCAATTCTGAAAGCCGCGTTGCTCTAAAGTGTGCGGTTCGCGAGAACAACGCGATAAACTGCGGAAGTTATAGTTTCCCACTTTCTGGCCTAACCGTACGCGTTACGGAGAAACCGACCACACCGTTGAATTCAGCACATCCCAATGCATAAGCATGACTACATTAGAACGCTCTATCTCGAAAAAAGTTATAATTATTTTTTCGGTCTAAATTTAGCACTTTTAGATAGAAAAAAATTGAACATTGCAACCGTTGGTGATAGAAAGGTTACCACTACCAAATGATAGCTCTCGTTGAGTCTATCAAAAATATGTATACTTTTATATGCCTAAGACTTACCATTTTCATGTTATGTGGTCCATTTCGCTTATTTTTGTATTATTTGAAAAACCGTAATTTCAGCACAACTCGGTAACCAGTAGAGATAGAGACTTTTCCTATGTAAATTTGTAATCAGCGCACCCATTTTAGTAAGATAGTAAAGGTTTCATGTTGATCCGGGTCCTTGTTTTTGAGATAGGTGTGCTACTTCAAAATTATTGTTTAAAATATGTGATTTCTTACAAAATTTTAGCCAGTCGGCAAAAACTCAACTACCTTCAATCAAGTTAAGGTTGTGGTTCTTGATGCAATTTTTGACGCTGATTACGCCGGTATAATTTGATTTTACATATTTGGAACGGTTCGGCAGTTATTACGTTCCCAATTATAAAAAATGATGCTAAAAACAACCATTTTACGATGTTAGAAACTTTGAACGCAAACTGTGTCCGAACTAATCGCCCGATGTTAACGGTTCAAACGGTATCGGATGGGAAATTGGCCGAGGAATTCAATTCTGAAAGCCGCGTTGCTCTAAAGTGTGCGGTTCGCGAGAAAAACGCGATAAACTGCGGAAGTTATAGTTTCCCACTTTCTAGCCAAACCTTACACGCTACGGGAAAACGGACCTCACCGTTGAATTCAGCACATCCCAATGCATAAGCATGACTCCATTAGAACGACCTATCTCTCAAAAAAATACAATTGTTTTTTCGTTCTAAATTTAGCACTTTTAGATAGAAAAAAATTGAACATTGCAGCCGTTGGTGATAGAAGGGTTTACCCACTACCAAATGATAGATCTCGTTGAGTCTATCAAAAATATGTATACTTTTATATGCCTAAGACTTACCATTTTCATGTTATGTGGTCCATTTCGCTTATTTTTGTATTATTTGAAAAACCGTAATTTCAGCACAACTCGGTAACCAGTAGAGATAGAGACTTTTCCTATGTAAATTTGTAATCAGCGCACCCATTTTAGTAAGATAGTAAAGGTTTCATGTTGATCCGGGTCCTTGGTTTTGAGATAGGTGTGCTACTTCAAAATTATTGTTTAAAATATGTGATTTCTTACAAAATTTTAGCCAGTCGGCAAAAACTCAACTACCTTCAATCAAGTTAAGGTTGTGGTTCTTGATGCCATTTTTGACGCTGATTACGCCGGTATAATCTGATTTTACTTATTTGGAACGGTTCGGCAGTTATTACGTTCCCAATTATCAAAAATGATGCTAAAAACAACCATTTTACTATGTTAGAAACTTTGAACGCAAACTGTGTCCGAACTAATCGCTCGATGTTGACGGTTCAAACGGTATCGGATGGGAAATTGGCCGAGGAATTCAATTCTGAAAGCCGCGTTGCTCTAAAGTGTGCGGTTCGCGAGAAAACGCGATAAACTGCGGAAGTTATAGTTTCCCACTTTCTAGCCAAACCGTACACGCTACGGGAAAACGGACCTCACCGTTGAATTCAGCACATCCCAATGCATAAGCATGACTCCATTAGAACGCTCTATCTCTCAAAAAAATACAATTGTTTTTTCGTTCTAAATTTAGCACTTTTAGATAGAAAAAAATTGAACATTGCAACCGTTGGTGATAGAAGGGTTTACCCACTACCAAATGATAGCTCTCGTTGAGTCTATCAAAAATATGTATACTTTTATATGCCTAAGACTTACCATTTTCATGTTATGTGGTCCATTTCGCTTATTTTTGTATTATTTGAAAAACCGTAATTGCAGCACAACTCGGTAACCAGTAGAGATAGAGACTTTTCCTATGTAAATTTGTAATCAGCGCACCCATTTTAGTAAGGTAGTAAAGGTTTCATGTTGATCCGGGTCCTTGTTTTTGAGATAGGTGTGCTACTTCAAAATTATTGTTTAAAATATGTGATTTCTTACAAAATTTTAGCCAGTCGGCAAAAACTCAACTACCTTCAATCAAGTTAAGGTTGTGGTTCTTGATGCAATTTTTGACGCTGATTACGCCGGTATAATTTGATTTTACATATTTGGAACGGTTCGGCAGTTATTACGTTCCCAATTATAAAAAATGATGCTAAAAACAACCATTTTACGATGTTAGAAACTTTGAACGCAAACTGTGTCCGAACTAATCGCCCGATGTTGACGGTTCAAACGGTATCGGATGGGAAATTGGCCGAGGAATTCAATTCTGAAAGCCGCGTTGCTCTAAAGTGTGCGGTTCGCGAGAAAAACGCGATAAACTGCGGAAGTTATAGTTTCCCACTTTCTAGCCAAACCGTACACGCTACGGGAAAACGGACCTCACCGTTGAATTCAGCACATCCCAATGCATAAGCATGACTCCATTAGAACGCTCTATCTCTCAAAAAAATACAATTGTTTTTTCGTTCTAAATTTAGCACTTTTAGATAGAAAAAAATTGAACATTGCAACCGTTGGTGATAGAAGGGTTTACCCACTACCAAATGATAGCTCTCGTTGAGTCTATCAAAAATATGTATACTTTTATATGCCTAAGACTTACCATTTTCATGTTATGTGGTCCATTTCGCTTATTTTTGTATTATTTGAAAAACCGTAATTTCAGCACAACTCGGTAACCAGTAGAGATAGAGACTTTTCCTATGTAAATTTGTAATCAGCGCACCCATTTTAGTAAGATAGTAAAGGTTTCATGTTGATCCGGGTCCTTGTTTTTGAGATAGGTGTGCTACTTCAAAATTATTGTTTAAAATATGTGATTTCTTACAAAATTTTAGCCAGTCGGCAAAAACTCAACTACCTTCAATCAAGTTAAGGTTGTGGTTCTTGATGCAATTTTAGACGCTGATTATGCCGGTATAATTTGATTTTACATATTTGGAACGGTTCGGCAGTTATTACGTTCCCAATTATAAAAAATGATGCTAAAAACAACCATTTTACGATGTTAGAAA
Source organism: Melinopterus prodromus (assembly GCA_964023965.1). Classification (NCBI taxonomy): domain Eukaryota; kingdom Metazoa; phylum Arthropoda; class Insecta; order Coleoptera; family Scarabaeidae; genus Melinopterus; species Melinopterus prodromus. The sequence goes on from OZ030399.1 coordinate 13,847,520, forward strand.
CTTTGAACGCAAACTGTGTCCGAACTAATCGCCCGATGTTGACGGTTCAAACGGTATCGGATGGGAAATTGGCCGAGGAATTCAATTCTGAAAGCCGCGTTGCTCTAAAGTGTGCGGTTCGCGAGAAAAACGCGATAAACTGCGGAAGTTATAGTTTCCCACTTTCTAGCCAAACCGTACACGCTACGGGAAAACGGACCTCACCGTTGAATTCAGCACATCCCAATGCATAAGCATGACTCCATTAGAACGCTCTATCTCTCAAAAAAATACAATTGTTTTTTCGTTCTAAATTTAGCACTTTTAGATAGAAAAAAATTGAACATTGCAACCGTTGGTGATAGAAGGGTTTACCCACTACCAAATGATAGCTCTCGTTGAGTCTATCAAAAATATGTATACTTTTATATGCCTAAGACTTACCATTTTCATGTTATGTGGTCCATTTCGCTTATTTTTGTATTATTTGAAAAACCGTAATTTCAGCACAACTCGGTAACCAGTAGAGATAGAGACTTTTCCTATGTAAATTTGTAATCAGCGCACCCATTTTAGTAAGATAGTAAAGGTTTCATGTTGATCCGGGTCCTTGTTTTTGAGATAGGTGTGCTACTTCAAAATTATTGTTTAAAATATGTGATTTCTTACAAAATTTTAGCCAGTCGGCAAAAACTCAACTACCTTCAATCAAGTTAAGGTTGTGGTTCTTGATGCAATTTTAGACGCTGATTATGCCGGTATAATTTGATTTTACATATTTGGAACGGTTCGGCAGTTATTACGTTCCCAATTATAAAAAATGATGCTAAAAACAACCATTTTACGATGTTAGAAACTTTGAACGCAAACTGTGTCCGAACTAATCGCCCAATGTTGACGGTTCAAACGGTATCGGATGGGAAATTGGCCGAGGAATTCAATTCTGAAAGCCGCGTTGCTCTAAAGTGTGCGGTTCGCGAGAAAAACGCGATAAACTGCGGAAGTTATAGTTTCCCACTTTCTAGCCAAACCGTACACGCTACGGGAAAACGGACCTCACCGTTGAATTCAGCACATCCCAATGCATAAGCATGACTCCATTAGAACGCTCTATCTCTCAAAAAAATACAATTGTTTTTTCGTTCTAAATTTAGCACTTTTAGATAGAAAAAAATTGAACATTGCAACCGTTGGTGATAGAAGGGTTTACCCACTACCAAATGATAGCTCTCGTTGAGTCTATCAAAAATATGTATACTTTTATATGCCTAAGACTTACCATTTTCATGTTATGTGGTCCATTTCGCTTATTTTTGTATTATTTGAAAAACCGTAATTTCAGCACAACTCGGTAACCAGTAGAGATAGAGACTTTTCCTATGTAAATTTGTAATCAGCGCACCCATTTTAGTAAGATAGTAAAGGTTTCATGTTGATCCGGGTCCTTGTTTTTGAGATAGGTGTGCTACTTCAAAATTATTGTTTAAAATATGTGATTTCTTACAAAATTTTAGCCAGTCGGCAAAAACTCAACTACCTTCAATCAAGTTAAGGTTGTGGTTCTTGATGCAATTTTTGACGCTGATTACGCCGGTATAATTTGATTTTACATATTTGGAACGGTTCGGCAGTTATTACGTTCCCAATTATAAAAAATGATGCTAAAAACAACCATTTTACGATGTTAGAAACTTTGAACGCAAACTGTGTCCGAACTAATCGCCCGATGTTGACGGTTCAAACGGTATCGGATGGGAAATTGGCCGAGGAATTCAATTCTGAAAGCCGCGTTGCTCTAAAGTGTGCGGTTCGCGAGAACAACGCGATAAACTGCGGAAGTTATAGTTTCCCACTTTCTGGCCTAACCGTACGCGTTACGGAGAAACCGACCACACCGTTGAATTCAGCACATCCCAATGCATAAGCATGACTACATTAGAACGCTCTATCTCGAAAAAAGTTATAATTATTTTTTCGGTCTAAATTTAGCACTTTTAGATAGAAAAAAATTGAACATTGCAACCGTTGGTGATAGAAAGGTTACCACTACCAAATGATAGCTCTCGTTGAGTCTATCAAAAATATGTATACTTTTATATGCCTAAGACTTACCATTTTCATGTTATGTGGTCCATTTCGCTTATTTTTGTATTATTTGAAAAACCGTAATTTCAGCACAACTCGGTAACCAGTAGAGATAGAGACTTTTCCTATGTAAATTTGTAATCAGCGCACCCATTTTAGTAAGATAGTAAAGGTTTCATGTTGATCCGGGTCCTTGTTTTTGAGATAGGTGTGCTACTTCAAAATTATTGTTTAAAATATGTGATTTCTTACAAAATTTTAGCCAGTCGGCAAAAACTCAACTACCTTCAATCAAGTTAAGGTTGTGGTTCTTGATGCAATTTTTGACGCTGATTACGCCGGTATAATTTGATTTTACATATTTGGAACGGTTCGGCAGTTATTACGTTCCCAATTATAAAAAATGATGCTAAAAACAACCATTTTACGATGTTAGAAACTTTGAACGCAAACTGTGTCCGAACTAATCGCCCGATGTTAACGGTTCAAACGGTATCGGATGGGAAATTGGCCGAGGAATTCAATTCTGAAAGCCGCGTTGCTCTAAAGTGTGCGGTTCGCGAGAAAAACGCGATAAACTGCGGAAGTTATAGTTTCCCACTTTCTAGCCAAACCTTACACGCTACGGGAAAACGGACCTCACCGTTGAATTCAGCACATCCCAATGCATAAGCATGACTCCATTAGAACGACCTATCTCTCAAAAAAATACAATTGTTTTTTCGTTCTAAATTTAGCACTTTTAGATAGAAAAAAATTGAACATTGCAGCCGTTGGTGATAGAAGGGTTTACCCACTACCAAATGATAGATCTCGTTGAGTCTATCAAAAATATGTATACTTTTATATGCCTAAGACTTACCATTTTCATGTTATGTGGTCCATTTCGCTTATTTTTGTATTATTTGAAAAACCGTAATTTCAGCACAACTCGGTAACCAGTAGAGATAGAGACTTTTCCTATGTAAATTTGTAATCAGCGCACCCATTTTAGTAAGATAGTAAAGGTTTCATGTTGATCCGGGTCCTTGGTTTTGAGATAGGTGTGCTACTTCAAAATTATTGTTTAAAATATGTGATTTCTTACAAAATTTTAGCCAGTCGGCAAAAACTCAACTACCTTCAATCAAGTTAAGGTTGTGGTTCTTGATGCCATTTTTGACGCTGATTACGCCGGTATAATCTGATTTTACTTATTTGGAACGGTTCGGCAGTTATTACGTTCCCAATTATCAAAAATGATGCTAAAAACAACCATTTTACTATGTTAGAAACTTTGAACGCAAACTGTGTCCGAACTAATCGCTCGATGTTGACGGTTCAAACGGTATCGGATGGGAAATTGGCCGAGGAATTCAATTCTGAAAGCCGCGTTGCTCTAAAGTGTGCGGTTCGCGAGAAAACGCGATAAACTGCGGAAGTTATAGTTTCCCACTTTCTAGCCAAACCGTACACGCTACGGGAAAACGGACCTCACCGTTGAATTCAGCACATCCCAATGCATAAGCATGACTCCATTAGAACGCTCTATCTCTCAAAAAAATACAATTGTTTTTTCGTTCTAAATTTAGCACTTTTAGATAGAAAAAAATTGAACATTGCAGCCGTTGGTGATAGAAGGGTTTACCCACTACCAAATGATAGATCTCGTTGAGTCTATCAAAAATATGTATACTTTTATATGCCTAAGACTTACCATTTTCATGTTATGTGGTCCATTTCGCTTATTTTTGTATTATTTGAAAAACCGTAATTTCAGCACAACTCGGTAACCAGTAGAGATAGAGACTTTTCCTATGTAAATTTGTAATCAGCGCACCCATTTTAGTAAGATAGTAAAGGTTTCATGTTGATCCGGGTCCTTGGTTTTGAGATAGGTGTGCTACTTCAAAATTATTGTTTAAAATATGTGATTTCTTACAAAATTTTAGCCAGTCGGCAAAAACTCAACTACCTTCAATCAAGTTAAGGTTGTGGTTCTTGATGCCATTTTTGACGCTGATTACGCCGGTATAATCTGATTTTACTTATTTGGAACGGTTCGGCAGTTATTACGTTCCCAATTATCAAAAATGATGCTAAAAACAACCATTTTACTATGTTAGAAACTTTGAACGCAAACTGTGTCCGAACTAATCGCTCGATGTTGACGGTTCAAACGGTATCGGATGGGAAATTGGCCGAGGAATTCAATTCTGAAAGCCGCGTTGCTCTAAAGTGTGCGGTTCGCGAGAAAACGCGATAAACTGCGGAAGTTATAGTTTCCCACTTTCTAGCCAAACCGTACACGCTACGGGAAAACGGACCTCACCGTTGAATTCAGCACATCCCAATGCATAAGCATGACTCCATTAGAACGCTCTATCTCTCAAAAAAATACAATTGTTTTTTCGTTCTAAATTTAGCACTTTTAGATAGAAAAAAATTGAACATTGCAACCGTTGGTGATAGAAGGGTTTACCCACTACCAAATGATAGCTCTCGTTGAGTCTATCAAAAATATGTATACTTTTATATGCCTAAGACTTACCATTTTCATGTTATGTGGTCCATTTCGCTTATTTTTGTATTATTTGAAAAACCGTAATTGCAGCACAACTCGGTAACCAGTAGAGATAGAGACTTTTCCTATGTAAATTTGTAATCAGCGCACCCATTTTAGTAAGGTAGTAAAGGTTTCATGTTGATCCGGGTCCTTGTTTTTGAGATAGGTGTGCTACTTCAAAATTATTGTTTAAAATATGTGATTTCTTACAAAATTTTAGCCAGTCGGCAAAAACTCAACTACCTTCAATCAAGTTAAGGTTGTGGTTCTTGATGCAATTTTTGACGCTGATTACGCCGGTATAATTTGATTTTACATATTTGGAACGGTTCGGCAGTTATTACGTTCCCAATTATAAAAAATGATGCTAAAAACAACCATTTTACGATGTTAGAAACTTTGAACGCAAACTGTGTCCGAACTAATCGCCCGATGTTGACGGTTCAAACGGTATCGGATGGGAAATTGGCCGAGGAATTCAATTCTGAAAGCCGCGTTGCTCTAAAGTGTGCGGTTCGCGAGAAAAACGCGATAAACTGCGGAAGTTATAGTTTCCCACTTTCTAGCCAAACCGTACACGCTACGGGAAAACGGACCTCACCGTTGAATTCAGCACATCCCAATGCATAAGCATGACTCCATTAGAACGCTCTATCTCTCAAAAAAATACAATTGTTTTTTCGTTCTAAATTTAGCACTTTTAGATAGAAAAAAATTGAACATTGCAACCGTTGGTGATAGAAGGGTTTACCCACTACCAAATGATAGCTCTCGTTGAGTCTATCAAAAATATGTATACTTTTATATGCCTAAGACTTACCATTTTCATGTTATGTGGTCCATTTCGCTTATTTTTGTATTATTTGAAAAACCGTAATTTCAGCACAACTCGGTAACCAGTAGAGATAGAGACTTTTCCTATGTAAATTTGTAATCAGCGCACCCATTTTAGTAAGATAGTAAAGGTTTCATGTTGATCCGGGTCCTTGTTTTTGAGATAGGTGTGCTACTTCAAAATTATTGTTTAAAATATGTGATTTCTTACAAAATTTTAGCCAGTCGGCAAAAACTCAACTACCTTCAATCAAGTTAAGGTTGTGGTTCTTGATGCAATTTTAGACGCTGATTATGCCGGTATAATTTGATTTTACATATTTGGAACGGTTCGGCAGTTATTACGTTCCCAATTATAAAAAATGATGCTAAAAACAACCATTTTACGATGTTAGAAACTTTGAACGCAAACTGTGTCCGAACTAATCGCCCAATGTTGACGGTTCAAACGGTATCGGATGGGAAATTGGCCGAGGAATTCAATTCTGAAAGCCGCGTTGCTCTAAAGTGTGCGGTTCGCGAGAAAAACGCGATAAACTGCGGAAGTTATAGTTTCCCACTTTCTAGCCAAACCGTACACGCTACGGGAAAACGGACCTCACCGTTGAATTCAGCACATCCCAATGCATAAGCATGACTCCATTAGAACGCTCTATCTCTCAAAAAAATACAATTGTTTTTTCGTTCTAAATTTAGCACTTTTAGATAGAAAAAAATTGAACATTGCAACCGTTGGTGATAGAAGGGTTTACCCACTACCAAATGATAGCTCTCGTTGAGTCTATCAAAAATATGTATACTTTTATATGCCTAAGACTTACCATTTTCATGTTATGTGGTCCATTTCGCTTATTTTTGTATTATTTGAAAAACCGTAATTTCAGCACAACTCGGTAACCAGTAGAGATAGAGACTTTTCCTATGTAAATTTGTAATCAGCGCACCCATTTTAGTAAGATAGTAAAGGTTTCATGTTGATCCGGGTCCTTGTTTTTGAGATAGGTGTGCTACTTCAAAATTATTGTTTAAAATATGTGATTTCTTACAAAATTTTAGCCAGTCGGCAAAAACTCAACTACCTTCAATCAAGTTAAGGTTGTGGTTCTTGATGCAATTTTTGACGCTGATTACGCCGGTATAATTTGATTTTACATATTTGGAACGGTTCGGCAGTTATTACGTTCCCAATTATAAAAAATGATGCTAAAAACAACCATTTTACGATGTTAGAAACTTTGAACGCAAACTGTGTCCGAACTAATCGCCCGATGTTGACGGTTCAAACGGTATCGGATGGGAAATTGGCCGAGGAATTCAATTCTGAAAGCCGCGTTGCTCTAAAGTGTGCGGTTCGCGAGAACAACGCGATAAACTGCGGAAGTTATAGTTTCCCACTTTCTGGCCTAACCGTACGCGTTACGGAGAAACCGACCACACCGTTGAATTCAGCACATCCCAATGCATAAGCATGACTACATTAGAACGCTCTATCTCGAAAAAAGTTATAATTATTTTTTCGGTCTAAATTTAGCACTTTTAGATAGAAAAAAATTGAACATTGCAACCGTTGGTGATAGAAGGGTTTACCCACTACCAAATGATAGCTCTCGTTGAGTCTATCAAAAATATGTATACTTTTATATGCCTAAGATTTACCATTTTCATGTTATGTGGTCCATTTCGCTTATTTTTGTATTATTTGAAAAACCGTAATTTCAGCACAACTCGGTAACCAGTAGAGATAGAGACTTTTCCTATGTAAATTTGTAATCAGCGCACCCATTTTAGTAAGATAGTAAAGGTTTCATGTTGATCCGGGTCCTTGTTTTTGAGATAGGTGTGCTACTTCAAAATTATTGTTTAAAATATGTGATTTCTTACAAAATTTTAGCCAGTCGGCAAAACTCAACTACCTTCAATCAAGTTAAGGTTGTGGTTCTTGATGCAATTTTTGACGCTGATTACGCCGGTATAATTTGATTTTACATATTTGGAACGGTTCGGCAGTTATTACGTTCCCAATTATAAAAAATGATGCTAAAAACAACCATTTTACGATGTTAGAAACTTTGAACGCAAACTGTGTCCGAACTAATCGCCCGATGTTGACGGTTAAAACGGTATCGGATGGGAAATTGGCCGAGGAATTGAATTCTGAAAGCCGCGTTGCTCTAAAGTGTGCGGTTCGCGAGAAGAACGCGATAAACTGCGGAAGTTATAGTTTCCCACTTTCTAGCCAAACCGTACACGCTACGGGAAAACGGACCTCACCGTTGAATTCAGCACATCCCAATGCATAAGCATGACTCCATTAGAACGCTCTATCTCTCAAAAAAATACAATTGTTTTTTCGTTCTAAATTTAGCACTTTTAGATAGAAAAAAATTGAACATTGCAACCGTTGGTGATAGAAGGGTTTACCCACTACCAAATGATAGCTCTCGTTGAGTCTATCAAAAATATGTATACTTTTATATGCCTAAGACTTACCATTTTCATGTTATGTGGTCCATTTCGCTTATTTTTGTATTATTTGAAAAACCGTAATTTCAGCACAACTCGGTAACCAGTAGAGATAGAGACTTTTCCTATGTAAATTTGTAATCAGCGCACCCATTTTAGTAAGATAGTAAAGGTTTCATGTTGATCCGGGTCCTTGTTTTTGAGATAGGTGTGCTACTTCAAAATTATTGATTAAAATATGTGATTTCTTACAAAATTTTAGCCAGTCGGCAAAAACTCAACTACCTTCAATCAAGTTAAGGTTGTGGTTCTTGATGCAATTTTTGACGCTGATTACGCCGGTATAATTTGATTTTACATATTTGGAACGGTTCGGCAGTTATTACGTTCCCAATTATAAAAAATGATGCTAAAAACAACCATTTTACGATGTTAGAAACTTTGAACGCAAACTGTGTCCGAACTAATCGCCCGATGTTGACGGTTCAAACGGTATCGGATGGGAAATTGGCCGAGGGATTCAATTCTGAAAGCCGCGTTGCTCTAAAGTGTGCGGTTCGCGAGAAAAACGCGATAAACTGCGGAAGTTATAGTTTCCCACTTTCTAGCCAAACCGTACACGCTACGGGAAAACGGACATCACCGTTGAATTCAGCACATCCCAAAGCATGAGCATGACTCCATTAGAACGCTCTATCTCTCAAAAAATTACAATTGTTTTTTCGTTCTAAATTTAGCACTTTTAGATAGAAAAAAATTGTACATTGCAACCGTTGGTGATAGAAGGGTTTACCCACTACCAAATGATAGCTCTCGTTGAGTCTATCAAAAATATGTATACTTTTATATGCCTAAGACTTACCATTTTCATGTTATGTGGTCCATTTCGCTTATTTTTGTATTATTTGAAAAACCGTAATTTCAGCACAACTCGGTAACCAGTAGAGATAGAGACTTTTCCTATGTAAATTTGTAATCAGCGCACCCATTTTAGTAAGATAGTAAAGGTTTCATGTTGATCCGGGTCCTTCTTTTTGAGATAGGTGTGCTACTTCAAAATTATTGTTTAAAATATGTGATTTCTTACAAAATTTTAGCCAGTCGGCAAAAACTCAACTACCTTCAATCAAGTTAAGGTTGTGGTTCTTGATACAATTTTTGACGCTGATTACGCCGGTAAACTGTGCACCTCATAACAACACAATATACATATCGGTACATAGCAAAAATGTGGTCAATCCGATGATTGACAAATAATAAGCTTGATGTGGACAGACGTGGGCTGCCAGTGTGCTCTGGTTTGGAGATTAGCAAGCATTATGCTAAACAGTGCGTCGCATTTCTGCCTCTGTGACGTTCGCTAATCAATGTCATCGCACTAAATCACATTCCTGGTAGCTAGGGCACGTCGAATAGTCCGGTGATCCGTGGCATCAATTGATCGGTAATTGCCTTTACCTTTGACGACAAATAACATGATAGGGTGATAAACGTGTCCGCAAAAGTGTCGCGAGGCAAGCACGGTCCGTCCAAAGCGTCCGGGCAGGACGAGGCGGCCGAAGTGACGTTTGCCTTCGGCACACAAAGGGTGCCATTCTTGTCGTAGTTTACCCTCGTTTCGGTTTTCTCGGAAAATTATCTCCGAGCTTACAGCGGAGCAAATATTGTCTCGTTCGGAACTTTCTTTGATACCCACCAAAAACGTAAAACAATCCTCTTCTCACTGATAAAACGCTCGGAATAATACAGAAATACGTCCATATATCCACATCGGTCCACGAATATTTACCCAGATACTATGGATTTAATTCTACGATAATCTCACTACAAATCTTCTTATCTATAAACTTCCTCTAAAGAGAATTTGATTTTATTTACATACCTACCCTAAAGATGTATATTATGAGGACTGAAATTTCTTTAGTTCAAATAATTATATTATTGTGGTTGAGTGAAGAAACTATCATTTTTCAAATTAACGAAATGGTGTGGAGTGGGGATATCACCGTTTGCCCTCAGGGAATCTACGCTCGTCATCTTTTTCAAGCGATTGCGAGACTTTTCGAATGGAGTGGGGATATCACCGGTCGCCCTCTGGTACGTATCTAGGAGCAAGTTTGCTTGTTGCTATTGTGTTATTGTGTTATTGTTCTTAGCAACAAGGAAACTTGCTCTCAGATACGTACCAAACAGAGGGCAACCAGTGATTTCCCCACTCCATTCGAAAAGTCTCGCATTCGCTTCAAAAAGATGACGAGAGTAGACTTTTTTTTCAGAGTTTTGCCCCCCTAAATCGCGATAGTGTTCGTTCCTATAGCTAACGTATTTCAATCAGTTTCCACAGAAAAATGTTTATAACTTCTGCAAAACTGTTTGCATGAATTTCTGTCATACCTCAAATTGTAGGTAATTAAGAGACCTTATATCCCTATAAGGTTTAGAGTTTTGCCCCCCCCCCCCTAAATCGCAATGGCGTTCGTTCCTATATCTAACGTATTTCAATCAGTTTCCACAGAAAAATGTCTATAACTTCTGCAAAAATGTTTGCATAAGCTTCTATCATACCTCAAATTGTAGGTAATTAAGAGACCTAATATCGTAGGTCCCCTAACGTCATAGGGGACCTTCAGAGTTTTGCAAATGCAAATGTTTGTTTGTATCCAAATATACTTACAGCTTTTATGAATTTGGTAAATTTCGTGTTCGTCCCCGCAGATAGGAATTGCCTACTTAATATTTATACAACCCGAACGTAGTGTTTAAGATCTTGTTCGCGAACCGTAACTAAGGCCTGCGACGCTAAGTGGGACATAAAGCCGGGGTTATCTTTTCGTCCAGGTTTATGATTCGAAATGGTAAGATGTGTCTATAACGCAGACGAGCTCGACAATAATTCAATAATGTACCATTCCGAACTTTACGGGCATCGTCATTTAATGTTGTAATTGTGTTATGAAATGCGAACTAGCATGCCAGCCGTTAAAGTTTACACTTGCACCTTTGGCACGGTGGTGTCATGGTGCGCCCATGATGATGTCCTGGTACGGCTATATTGTGAATTCTACACGGTAACGCATTAACTCGCTCCTAACCATTAACAGGTTTTTAACTACCCCCACTTAACCCTTGACCCTTAAACAATCATTTAATTATACCTATATTTAGAAGACAACTTCCTCTCTGCGGCCCGTCTTGCGCGTTAAATTCGAAAGAACCTCTACGCCACACTTTACAACATCCTAATGGAAAATTATCAAATTATTGTCAACCTGGAACCTCTCCTGCTCGTGCTTATGACTACCTCCACTTTATGGTTACTCTATCATGCGCATTTATGGACTGGTCGTTTTACCAATAATTATATACAGGGTAATAATACCAGCGCTAGACAATGGGCATCCAATTTTAGATACCAATTAACCGACGTGCCATGCATTAAGGTAACTGGATATATTCTCGTCGCTTGCGATATTAGTTTAAGTGCATTAGCTTCATGACAACGCGATAAACATGACCAATCCTGATTAATTGCGTTTACGGCAAAATTGCCCCACTCGCAAATCCGTACTTCGATTTATTTCTGGGGAATCACACGGAACACTATATTTGATTTGACATGCTCCGCACGTAATGACGCCACCATCATCATCGATAATGGAGATGTTGCTCTGTCACGTCGGATAATGTCGAATATCGATTCACCATTATGAACTAGATATAATTATATACTACTAGGTACACTAATAGGATAGCATATTTCATGTTGGTCAAATAAGAATTATCACGATTCACTCTAGGGAATTTGGGCAGAACAAATAAATCCTTAAGGTGGTTAGTACAATTTTTACCCAGCAAGCTTTTCCACCTGACCGCGTTAGGATCGATTTCCAGACCCAGAAATTTCGATGGCTTCTCTAATAAGCCTTCGATGGTAATTACCAACCCTTGCCAACATCTTCACGTCATCGAAAATCATTGTGTGTCCCGACTCGTGGCAGCGTTAAGCAACTGCGGACCGTTGAATCTTGCGTAGCCGGATGTCTCTACTGTGCTCCTTGACTCGACATTCGATACTTCGTCCTGTCTGTCCAACATAGCATGTTCCACACTCACATGTTATCTTGTATACCCCTTCGTTCTTCAGGAGGGGTGTGATATCCTTTGGGTTAGGCAAAAGATCCTTTACCTTTGCTGGTGCTCTGTACCTTACCGCGATACCCGATTTCTTCAGTATTCTACCGATTCTTTCTGATACCCCACTTACGTATGGTAAGCAAGCGAACCCCTTTGACTCTTGTCGCTCTTCAGAGATTTTCGGTTTTCTAGGGTCCATGTAGTGCGCGCTATTTGAATTGAGATGGGTCCTTAAAGTAGTACGCACCACCAGGTATAATAATAATAATCCTTCCAAAAACTTTATGATGAAGTCTCATCGAATTACTTTGAGGTAAACAAACAAATCAATTGGATTGAGTGGATTTAGAGCGCTCTTGCTTTTTAATGACCATTTTGTCCGAAAGCTCCCCCACGCAGGGGTTGTCATATTATTTGACCATTCCTCTCGACGTGAAGTCGATATATTGCGTTGCGTCAATACTGTGGAATGGTTATCGTCCGGTTTTGAATTTATACATGCACTTTGCGCTTGATGTTAGGGGTGGTATGCGCTTGGGGGGGGGGATGAGGTCGATTCCGCGTCCCCAAACAGTGTCTGAAAACAATTTTATCATGTTAGCCGGTCGCGTCGGCGGCCGTCTGAAATTGGAGTAGAGTGAAAATGGACGCCGATTATAAATGATGCGCGAATATGATTTATAACAGAATTAAAGGTGGAGGGTCGCGGTCGACCCTTCGCTGTCCGTTTGAAAGTTTCCGCTCGCTGGACTCGACGATCGCGAAAAATACGGAATCGTGGGACATAAATCACCGGTTATGAATGTCAAAGGAGTAAATGATGCTTCAACAATGGGCTTCGTGGACAGTGGCCAGCCTGCAAGGGCATTTCACGGTGTGCGCGCCTCGCAGGGCACTGAATAATGGCTTTAATTATCCGGTTTTGTACTTGCTAGCCCTGCGAAGTTGATATGCGTCGGTACGCCCTCGACGCTCGCAGTATGCCAGCTTGATCTCTCCTTTTTTTTCATTCAGTCCACTTTTCCCGTTGTTCTCTGCAAATTAAACCCTCTACGGCATCAACTCGAGATGTTTCAGCAATGGTATCAGTTTTGATACCATGGGACACGGGTTGCTAGATCTTGTCTATACCGGTGGTTGCCAGTGGTTGCCAAGTCTTGTCAAGCTTGAGAGATCGACTGGAATCAATACCACGACGACACATAGAGTTTGCAAACAACAAAACCTTAAACGACGGACGTTTTGCATTTGGTTGGGCATGTGTGGACATGGGTAATACGATGATAGACTCCACATTATGTTGAGTTATGCTGACCCCTGGATATTGCGCCCAAGCGTTCTGCTTTAACGCGCTCGTTTTGTGAATAATACGTTCTGCCCGCTATTGCGGGGTTAGTAACGTCACGTTATCTCCGCTGATAAGCCCGAATAGTTATTGGGCTGTTATTGTCCGCCTGAAGTCCATATCCAATCCGATCCCCATCACACCTACCAAATATCTCTCATCAAATCAACCGAGAACAATCACCCCATGCCTATGGACGCTAGTCTGCAGCCAAAATTTACTTTACTTCCATAATTGTCGATAAGAAACGAGAATTATCACTTGATATCACAAGCAGTTAAGTTAATTGCTTCAAAGCTACTAGTATCCAAAATCCAAAAGTTTGTTTCTATCTTAAAACTTATACCTCTTAAGTTTTCTTAAGTCTTAAGTCTGCAATGTCCAGTGTAGATTCAAGCAAGGAGTTTTCAGGTTGCTGCTAGTTGAAAATATAGTTAAGGGTGGATCTCACAATGGACTTTTGGAGTCTCACAACGGACGCCTTGTTAAGGAAGTTAATACCAATGGTGGTCGTCTATCTTAAAACTTATTCCTCTTAAGTTTTCTTAGTCTGCAGTGTCCAGTGTAGATTCCAGCAAGGAGTTTCAGGTTGCTTCTACTTGAAAATATAGTTAATCGTGGATCTCACAATGGACTTTTGGAGTCTCACAACGGACGCCTTGTTAAGGAAGTTAATACCAATGGTGGTCGTCTATCTTAAAACTTATTCCTCTTAAGTTTTCTTAGTCTGCGTCCAGTGTAGATTCCAGCAAGGAGTTTCAGGTTGATGCTAGTTGAAAATATAGTTAAGGGTGGATCTCACAATGGACTTTTGGAGTCTCACAATGGACGCCTTGTTATGGAAGTTAATACCAATGATGGTCGTCTATCTTAAAACTTATTCCTCTTAAGTTTTCTTAGTCTGCGTCCAGTGTAGATTCCAGCAAGGAGTTTCAGGTTGCTTCTACTTGAAAATATAGTTAATCGTGGATCTCACAATGGACTTTTGGAGTCTCACAACGGACGCCTTGTTAAGGAAGTTAATACCAATGGTGGTCGTCTATCTTAAAACTTATTCCTCTTAAGTTTTCTTAGTCTGCGTCCAGTGTAGATTCCAGCAAGGAGTTTCAGGTTGATGCTAGTTGAAAATATAGTTAAGGGTAGATCTCACAATGGACTTTTGGAGTCTCACAATGGACGCCTTGTTAAGGAAGTTAATACCAATAGTGGTCGTCTATCTTAAAACTTGAACTTCTTAAGTTTTCTTAGTCTGCGTCCAGTGTATATTCCAGCAAGGAGTTTCAGGTTGCTGGTAGTTCAAAATATAGTTAATCGTGGATCTCACAATGGACTTTTGGAGTCTCACAATGGACGCCTGGTTGAGGAAGCTAATACCAATCGTGGTTGTCTATCTTAAAACTTATACCTCTTAAGTTTTCTTAGTCTGCAATGTCCAGTGTAGATTCCAGCAAGGAGTTTCAGGTTGCTTCTACTTGAAAATATAGTTAATCGTGGATCTCACAATGGACTTTTGGAGTCTCACAACGGACGCCTGGTTGAGGAAGTTAATACCAATGGTGGTCGTCTATCTTAAAACTTATTTCTCTTAAGTTTTCTTAGTCTGCGTCAAGTGTAGATTCCAGCAGGAGTTTCAGGTTGCTGGTAGTTGAAAATATAGTTAATCGTGGATCTCACAATGGACTTTTGGAGTCTCACAATAGACGCCTTGTTAAGGAAGTTAATACAAATAGTGGTGGTATTTCCGTAGACGTGCTGTTATGTTGTTCCTTTCGGCTGAATGTAATCATATTAACGATTGGTGGTGTGCGCAAATATGGTACGGAGGAGCACAATAAAGCCGGAAGCGTAATGGCGGTGTCGTGACTTCGTAGACACCTGTGTTTGTATAAAACAATGAGCGGGCCATATCCGCTCTCGAATGGTATCCAATTTAATGCGGCGCACGAAAAATTGCAGTAAATAAAGCTCGGCCGCGGAGATAAGTGGAATTTTATTAGGGCGGCGTCATTAAATCGTCTGTGTCACACATTTTCCCGTGGAATAGTTCTCGTTTTGCCCGCTTCCGCCTTGCCTTCCGCAAAATGAAATTGGCCTTTCGCTGTTTTCTATCTCGCGAGTTATTATCGTCTGCTAATTACTTTATTCTATCGACTATTTTTCTATCGTCCCAATCGAAGAGATTGATTACCTTCCTAGTACTATTATAAGACTATCTATTACTATTATAATCTGATATAAATCTATTTTAATCTAGTAAAAATTATAATGTTTTTATATTGTTTTATTTTTTGTCGAATTAGACGGTTTCTTGTCGAATTGTACGGTTTCTTGTCGAATTGTACGGTTTCTTGTCGAAGGGTACGGTTTCTTGTCGAATTGCACGGTTTCTTGTCGAATTGTACGGTTTCTTGTCGAATTTGACGGTTTCCTAAACCTGTCTTGTGTTGCATCTAAAGAACCAACGTAGGGATTTGTCTGTTGTAGGTACTTGAATTGGTCGAACTTTACGGTTTCTTGTCGAATTGTACGGTTTCTTGTCGAATTTTACGGTTTCTTGTCGAATTGTACGGTTTCTTGTCGAAGGGTACGGTTTCTTGTCGAATTTCACGGTTTCTTGTCGAAGTGCACGGTTTATTACAGGATTGAACGTTTCTGGTAAAATTTTACGGTTTCTTGTCAAATTGTACGGTTTCTTGTCGAATTGTACGGTTTCTTGTCGAATTGTACGGTTTCTTGTCGAACTTTACGGTTTCTTGTCGAACTGGACGGTTTCGGCCAAATTGTACGGTTTCTTGTCGAAATTTACGGTTCTCTATCGAGTTGCACGGTTTCTTGCACGGTTTCTTGTCGAATTTAACGGTTTCTTGTCGAATTGTATGGTTCAGTACAGAGTTTACATTTATTATGATAATAAAGCGCATTAGCACGAATTTTCCTTTGAATTTCGAGTATTTTTTGTGTTTAAAGCGTACGGTTTATATAGATAAGCCGTGGAATTAACTTCGGTAATTTAGGATAATGACGGGATTAACGTGGCTGTTTATATTCGGAATAAATTAAACCGTGTTGGCGCGTCTATGTCACGTTTATGCATGCGGTAATAATATCTGGCTTCGGTATTAATGTGTGGCAAAACGGGTGATACGTGGGTGTAATCACACGGCAAATTTAGGAATAATTAAGTTTTGGTACGGGGCGAGATGCCGGCTCGGCGAGGGTTGTAAATTATTAGCGCGCTACACGATCATCTATGCACGCGGGGCCTAATGCAACCGGCCGACATGAATATGCACGCGCCGGTCAATTTGTTTCTAAATGTGCTACAATACATCAAGCTTTACTTGTCGTTAAGTCCGTCTGTATTAGCGCCGGACTGTCACGCGGACAAATCTGTTTCTACCATTAGGATATTTCACCAAAATTACATTTGTCAGGTGGACTTTGAATACGTGACCCTTCGCTTACATTATCACCTATATCCCAGCTATACATATATATATATATATATATATATATATATATATATATATATATATATATATATATATGTATATATATATATATGTATATATATATGTATATATATATATATATATATGTATATATATATATGTATATATACTCCAATTAAAACTAACTCCAAGCCAAAACTCCAATTAACGCCGATACGCGAAACCGCCACAATTCACAACCAAAATTTATCGCAATTTTCAAAATGAACGCCTCAAAAAATTATAACTAATTTGATGCCTTCAAATATAATATATATATATATATATATATATATATATATATATATATAACATTAGACAAAGTTGGACACTGTGATGGTGGATTCGATATTTGAAGGCATCAAATTAGTTATAATTTTTTGAGGCGTTCATTTTGAAAATTGCGATAAATTTTGGTTGTGAATTGTGGCGGTTTCGCGTATCGGCGTTAATTGGACTTTTGGCTTTCATAAAATCAGCCGAATGGCTTTTTTAAAAACGCATTCAATCAGACTGGGACGGAGCGGCGCAACCCCGGCCGGTACAATTTAACTTTACTACTCCAACTGTTATTGCGCCATCCATGTTTGATTTAGAGGAGTTACAATTACGACGTATAATACACCGGCCCAATCAATGCTACTGCGCCCTCAGGCGTCATATAACAATGACCATTTTTCAATATACATATGCATGCATCCATGCAATCCAACCATTTTGCCAAATTACTACATCAAGCTTCCGCGATACTTAACGCGAGTTCATCCTGCAGACTTACCCATTACTTTATTAGGTGAGTACCTACACCTGTTTATACACCTGCTTTATATTTTTTTAAAGTAATATTTTTGCTTTGGTGATTTTTCACCAAGAAACACGAAAAAGACAAACAATTTCTTAAAAGTTTATGAATGTTCACAATTTCTTGAGTTTAGTTTTGGCCATTCCAAAAATAAGCGTTGCAAAAATTAGTTTTTATCATACACGATGCGAGAATATCATTTTGGCATCTCTATGAGACACGAAAGATGCTATTTGCCAGCCAGCCCCAGCCCGGCCTGTAACGAACACTTTTCGGCGCTACCAACGAAAATGCAATAACTCTGTCCAATCAAAACACAGTTTTTGATTTGATTTGACGTTTGTGATTAAAACGTCAACGGACTTTAGTTGTCAAAAGCCAATATGTCGGAGATTAGTCTTTAGAATCTCTTCTCTCAGCCCGGAAAAGAACCACTTTCTCGGCTTGGTACATAATATACTATTGTATGATTCTTGAGCAATTAGAGAATCTATAAATATCAATAAAAAATGTTTAAAAAGATTATAAATTATTAGTTAAAACTATATTTAAAGCATGATTTATTTTTTACCACTAGATCATATTAATTAGTATGCAGTTTGTATTCAACTTTCATATTGAGTATTGCAGTCATATGTAGTTTAAAATTTACCACGATATCTAGTTGGCTGTATGGAGCGGCGTACTGCTCGAAAACAATTTTTTTGTGGGCAGGAGAATGTATTTTTCTGTCCAGCATTTACAGCGTTATTTGACCTCCAACTTAGAACCGAATATTTTTCTGCGTTTCGCAAAGTTGAAACCCCTTTTTTTCTCGAGTATAATGTTTTCAATTCTATATTTGGAAACGCACATGTTTGGAAATATTTTATTATGTCGATTTCTTATTTATATTACGCATTTGATAAATTATATTCACGCGTATTTTTATAACTTTTATATAAACGATGGTGCTTCACTAGTTAAATCTTGTGATATGCACCTATTTGCAGACGATACACTTATATCAATTGCAGGAGATAACTTACCTGATGTAATCGCGACATTGAACTCTGAACTGGTTTCGATATGAAATTGGTATACAGAAAATAAGTTGTGTTTGAATGTATTGAAAACAAAAGCTATGATATTGGGAAATAGAATTTCGGCAAACCCTACACCTGAAGTAGTTATCGATAACACAGTTCTTGAGATAGTGGACAAATTTAAATATCTAAGTGTCATTTTAGACAATACTTTGAAATTTACGAGTAATATAGTACAACAAAATCGGGCACTCAGAATTTTATTACAAAGCTCCAGGCTAACCAGTATCGAGTCAATGTTCAGTAAATTAAATTTCTTGGATGTTAAAGAAGGAACGGTATATTAAGCACTGATATTGGTATATAAATGCATAAATAATAAACCCCCAACTTATAAGAGTAATTATTTAACATACAATCGTCAGCAGCATGAATACAATACTCGGCCACTTCGGATTAGCAAAACATACAAAAAAGCAGTACGCAAAATTCATTTTATTATAAAGCACTGAAGATGTTGAAGAGGCTACCAAGTGATACAAAAAACAGTACTTCGCTAGGTCTTTTTAAAACATCATGTCGGATTTATGTATTGGCTAATTTTAAGTAGTTGATAAGTTTAGTACTATGGAAACCAAATTTATTGGGATTATTAGTTTCTTTTAACTAAATAAACACCGAGTATAAATTTTGATTAGCCTATGAGATATCTTCTAGAAAGGTTATAATAACTTGCATGCGTTGCATTTTTTTTAAAGGAAAGCGGATTATTTTAAATGACATTTCTTTTGAATGGTCGATTGCGTAAGCATTGTTTTCTTGCGTTTGATAAGCATTGCGCCCTTTATTTTGCGGAGATCGTTTGATACGCAATACAAGTCACGAAATGACGAATATTTTTTCTATATTGACAACACATATTCAATATGCACGAATAACCCAGTAAGTCGGTAAACAGAGTTAAACTTTTAAAAAGCTGTTAATTATAGCCTCAGCGGCTGTCAGTGGCGTGCGATAGGAACTTAACGCGGTACATAAAATGCCCATAACGGCAGGGGTAATAGATGCTGATTGACGGATGATAACGAGTCGCTATTTCTCCCTTCAATCAAAGGGACGCCATTGTCTAACGTTTATTCAGATGCGCAGATATAATTTAATGGTTACCGATTAAATCGTCAGAAATGTGTTTGTATTCAGGTAAAAAAAATATCGCCCTCGTTAAAAGTGGGATCCATTGTCTTATTGAAAAATCGGTACATCGACACGTATCCTGGCGATAAATCAAACATCCACCTGCTGGCTGTTATTTCGACTTAATGCCGCTATTACAGCAATGGGTTGTAATAACTTCAGCCACCCTTGGTCATATTCAGCGTTGATAACATCGCTGCATGCGAGTTTGCAATGAATATTTCTTTATGCGTTTACGATTTTGCTCATGTTCTTGTCACTCCTGTATTAATTGTCCTTTTATTACCCAGTCTGATTACGCAAATGCTAATTCAGCTCAACACCGACGTCAACAAAAAGAAGGGCAACAATCTTAGATAAGCATGTTTTGTTAAATAACGTATCGTCTAACTTAACGCATTCTTGAGAAAATTGATAAAGAAAGACGGAGTCCGTCCCTGTTCGCCGCAAGAAAATCGACGACACTCCACCACAGTCGTGTTGCAACTGGTGACAACTCAATGCCGCCGGCGACATATCGGGCTGCCACCACTCCGGCCTTTCTCGCTCAGAGTGACAATGACCTTCATTCCCCAGGTTCATACGTAATGTACGTACGATAGTGGTCAGCTGTTAGTTTATCAACAGCAAGAATCATTGGATTGTGTATAGTGATTAACCGTTATTTCTGAAACACCCTGTACACGATTCACGTAATAATATTATTTCTGTTTAACCTAATACTTTAATTATTATTTGAGTTATTATAAGAGATTCTGAATAATTTGATATGGCATAAGTTACAACAAATTTAGAAAATTTACTGTAAATTGGTGTTCTTTGAAAATCTTTGAAATACGCTTGGTGCTACAACAATTCAACAACACACTTTAGAAACACACACGTGTGGTGTGCAGTATGTATATCAAATTTCGAGTAAGAATGCATTCATTTGTGTTGTTTTAAATCATGGTCACTTCATGGCAACTTAAGATTACCAGAGATTAATGCAAACATAAATCAACATCAAGCAACAAATTTAATCATCTTATTTTATTTAAGATACGGCATGTGGTAGGTATATTACATTACTCATAAAATAACACAGCTTTCAGATACCCACCTATAATTCTAAAACGGCTATCAGTATAATGATTTATACGATTGCGAAAAGCTGACTTTTTGGTCCTTGTTTCTCAAACAGAAAATAATGAATCATACAATTTAAAATCTTTAGGTTTATAAACAATCCGTATTTCAACAGTGTGTCAATGTTACATCCAGGTACGAGTTTTTTGTTACTTGGATCGGCCGCTCGGCCGCTAAGTGCAAAAAATTGTCCGTTTATGCTGCATACTCGTATATCGGAAATTTATTATTTGCGAAACCTTGTTCCAATGCTTTGAATTGGCTTATAATGATTTATATATTGCTATTTGTTAGTTTAATGTGTAATGCGTTAATAAATACAAAAATAAATTTCTTGTTATGAATATTTTTACTGAAGGTTATTTCAGAACTAATATGTATTAACATTTATTCACAAAATAGAAATAAATTAATCAAATTAAATTGCCTTAAATTTGTATTTATGGTAATTTGTTACTTGTGATTTACTGGTGTTTTCTTAGCACTTTTAGATAGAAAAAATTGAACATTGCAACCGTTGGTGATAGAAAGAAATTTTCAAGTTATGTGGTCCATTTCGCTTATTTTTGTATTATTTGAAAAAGCGAAATTTCAGCACAACTCGGTAACACTTAGAGACAGAGGCTTTTCCTATGTAAATTTGTAATCAGCGCACCCATTTTAGTTAGTTAGGAAAGGTTTCATGTTGATCCGGGTCCTAGTTTTTGAGATAGGGGTGCCACTTAAAAATTATAGTTTCAAATATGTGATTTCTTACAAAATTTTAGCCAGTCGGCGAAAACCAAACTACCTTCAATCAAATTAAGGTTGTGGTTCTTGATACAATTTTTGACGCTGACTACGCTGGTATAATTAGATTTTTCATATTTGGAACGGTTCGGCAGTTATTACGTTCCCAGTTATCAAAAATGATGCTAAAAACACCCATTTTACTATATTAGAAACTTTGAACGCAAACTGTGTCCGATCCAATCGACCGATGTTGACGGTTCCACCGGTATCGGATGGGAAATTGGCCGAGGAATTCATTTCTGAAAGTCGCGTAGCTCTAAGATGCGCGGTTCGCGAGAAAACCGCGAGAAACCGCGGAAACTATGGTTTTCCACTTTCTGGCCAAACCGTACGCGTTACGGAAAAACCGAGCTCACCGTTGAATTCAGCACATCCCAATGCATAAGCATGACTACATTAGAACGCTCTATCTTTCAAAAAGTTATAATTATTTTTTCGGTCTAAATTTAGCACTTTTAGATAGAAAAAAAATTGAACATTGCAACCGTTGGTGATAGAAAGGTTTACCCACTACCAAATGATAGCTCTCGTTGAGTCTATCAAAAATATATATACTTTTATATGCCTAAGATTTACCATTTTCAAGTTATGTGGTCAATTTCGCTTATTTTTGTATTATTTGAAAAAACGAAATTTCAGCACAACTCGGTAACCATTAGAGACAGAGACTTTTCCTATGTAAATTTGTAATCAGCGCACCCATTTTAGTAAGTTAGCAAAGGTTTCATGTTGATCCGGGGCCTAGTTTTTGAGATAGGGGTGCCACTTAAAAATTATAGTTTAAAATATGTGATTTCTTACAATATTTTAGCCAGTCGGGGAAAACCCAACTACCCTCAATCAAATTAAGGTTGTGGTTCTTGATACAATTTTTGACGCTGATTACGCAGGTATAATTAGATTTTTCATATTTGGAACGGTTCGGCAGTTATTACGTTCCCAGTTATCAAAAATGATGCTAAAAACACCCATTTTACTATATTAGAAACTTTGAACGCAAACTGTGTCGGATCCAATCGACCGATGTTGACGGTTCAAACGGTATCGGATGGGAAATTGGCCGAGGAATTCATTTCTGAAAGTCGCGTAGCTCTAGGATGCGCGGTTCGCGAGAAAACCGCGAGAAACCGCTGAAACAATGGTTTTCCACTTTCTGGCCAAACCGTACGCGTTACGGAAAAACCGAGCTCGCCGTTGAATTCAGCACATCCCAATGCATAAGCATGACTACATTAGAACGCTCTATCTCGCAAAAAGTTATAATTATTTTTTCGGTCTAAATTTAGCACTTTTAGATAGAAAAAAATTGAACATTGCAACCGTTGGTGATAGAAAGGTTTACCCACTACCAAATGATAGCTCTCGTTGAGTCTATCAAAAATATGTATACTTTTATATGCCTAAGATTTACCATTTTCAAGTTATGTGGTCCATTTCGCTTATTTTTGTATTATTTGAAAAAACGATATTTCAGCACAACTCGGTAACCGTTAGAGACAGAGACTTTTCCTATGTAAATTTGTAATCAGCGCACCCATTTTAGTAAGTTAGCAAAGGTTTCATGTTGATCCGGGTCCTAGTTTTTGAGAAGGGGTGCCACTTAAAAATTATAGTTTCAAATATGTGATTTCTTACAAAATTTTAGCCAGTCGGCGAAAACCAAACTACCTTCAATCAAATTAAGGTTGTGGTTCTTGATACAATTTTTGACGCTGATTACGCAGGTATAATTAGATTTTTAGTATTTGGAACGGTTCGGCAGTTATTACGTTCCCAGTTATCAAAAATTATGCTAAAAACACCCATTTTACTATATTACAAACTTTGAACGCAAGCTGTGTTGGATCCTATCGACCGATGTTGACGATTCAAACGGTATCGGATGGGTTTTTGAACAATGTAAAACTATATGCTAACCAATTGAATCTTTCTTTCCTCATTGAAGTAAAAGATCCGTAACGGTTGAGATGCGAGTCTGTACGAGAAAGTTCTGCATCCGGTAAAAGGAATAGGGTGGAATGTATAATTAAAATATAAGCCATGGGGTTGCGTACGTAATGATACATCTTCGCGTACAGAGGCTCTTCCCCTTTGTTCTCGTGACCTAGTTCGTGATTACGGATCTATTTTTTCACCAGATTGTACTTCGGCTATTAACAGGGGACAGCGAGGTAGGAAAAAGACAATAGTCATTTGCCTCAGATGCAATCGCCCAATTATTGACTTAATGCTATTAAATGAGCCTCTATGAGATGGCTTGGTGATGGTTGGAGTTGTGCAAGGGGACGAACAGGTTATCGACCTTTAAATGGGAGATTGTTCTCACCTAGTTTCTTGACAGATGACACATCTTCCATCAAACGTCTTCATCGCGATGGGCGAGCATATGAATACGAAACGGCCCTGACCGGACCGGTCGCCAAAGTTGATTCATTTATTATATTATTTTAATGTTGTGATCATTCACGTACTCGCCATTACGATGCAGTTCGACTGGTTACGAGATTAACTTAACTCCGCGAGGATAAACATTCGATTTTGACTCCTTTCAGTCGGGGTCACCGACAATTTTTCATCTATTGTGGACGGTGACACCGTCCAGCTCACCAGCAGACGGGCCACTTACTTTTAATGACCGCTACGTGAAGACAAGCCCAGAAAAAAACCACCCCATGTGTATTTTGACACTTTTATGCCACCCTATTAATTTCCATGCAGATCGCACGTTCGTTTTTGTGCGTCCTCACAACCGGTGGACGATTATGTCTCCATCGTTAAATGTTGAATATAAATAACGTATTTTTGCTTGGAACAGAAGCAAATTTCTATTCAGCTTGCTTATGTAGTTTGAAGGTCAAGCCAATGAAGCCCAACAACTCGGATTTGGATGAAACAATTTATTATTACATGCACACAAGAGAATGCGCAGACTCGTCGATACGCATAGACGCGAGATGAGAAGGACGTGGATATCAGCGAGTGCGTTTTTGAATAATTCCAAAGTACCTATACACCAATTTATTATTGTTATTGGTGTATGTTCCGAGAAATGAACATATATCTCACTAACTGTTTCGGGAAGCATGCCAGAACAATCGTAAATTGACACTACGACGATTAACCAAATTACCAGACGAAATTATCACTTGTAAATTATCAAAATGGTTTTGAATAACGGACCATTCAGTTTTGGTATTGGGTTTTATCAAATGATTGGAATCCATATCACTTATTGAACCAACAACGAATATTTTCACTTAAGAACTTCGTGATTTCAGAGAGGGAATTTATTGATTCTTGGATTGGTACCTATATACATGGGTATGACTACATACATAACTTTGACGTTGAATGTACGGGGCCACTTGAGAGATGCAAGGGTGCAGTTTTTTATCGGTTGCCATGGCGATGATGATGTGAGTGCAGTTGTATGTATGTCACTGGGTATATAGGTTATATGCGAAGCGTATTATAATATATATATATATATATACGCGCGGAGATGGGAATGGGGTTTCCGGTCAGGAGATGGAAACGGTATTGCCTAGGAAATTACATGCAGAATTGGCCCTCAAAACAATTAGCTATCCCACTAACCGCTAATTGTCTATCCAACTATCCAATTATCTATAGCAATATTACAAGTTACTTCTACGTTACACTTAAAAATTTAAATTGACCGCATTTGTTATTCGATCCCGCAGATCGTCGATATTTCTGCGAGTATCGTGATAAATTTCGTCGTTCACAGTTCCCCAAAGAAAAAATTAATTTAACGTTTACCATTTCTAAAATACCTCTTTGATCAGTTTCAACATTTCCACGAGGATTATAAGAATTGCAGGGTTTACTAAACGATCTATGGGCCGCTAAATTTCCGTCGAACGTTAGGAATATTGTACGATGCGACATTTCTAAGAGAACAGTAATAAACCCTTATTATATCACGCTTTTCGTTATTGGTAAACGGAATTTTACATCCACATGGTTTGTACATACATGAATACAAAAGAATTCGCGGACTCATCGATACGCATAGACGCAAGATGAGAAGGAGGTAGATATCAGCGTTTTTGAATAATTCCAAAGTATGCACCAATTTATTATTGTTATCGTTGTGTCAACCACAATCAACCACAATTAAGGTTTATTTGGTTAAATGGCAAACCTGAACTATTGTAAATTAATTATAACTAAAAACAATAATGAAACTGTTAGAAAAAATTTAAGGCTGATCGAAAAATAATGTTTAAAGTAGTTTTGGAAAATCGATGTCGTGGTGCGGGCCGAATATGTTATATAAAAGAGCCATTAGTGCACTTGGAAATCATAATGGGTATTTTATGGTCGTGTAGCGTTTAAAATGGTCCCAAACGGCAGTAAGGCCCATAAAAGTAACAATGATCTGCTTGAGATAAGGTACGATGAATTGCGAAGTTATGGATGCCATTCGTCAAGCGTCGGCTTTTTTGTTTATTTTCGGTCCACCCGCAGGCATCTTTATTGCGAATTTATCGACTATTCCGTTGTCAGCGTAAATCAAACTCGCGTATTACTTGTCCACTTACTTCTGGATCTCTCTGTCGTTGCAAGGCAGTTACCTCGAACGAATTAGACAATTAGCATTTATATGGTGTATTTTCGGATAAATTATAGCAGGAATACTATCAAGCAGTCGTATGTTTGTTGAATAACAAATCTTAGAAGTGAGATTATTAAAAACGTCAACGAGAATGGAATGAGAATGCATACAACAGGGTCCTGCTTAGTAAACACTGCATACTCAGCTACTATTTCTATTTAACGTATTAATAATAGTCAGTGCTAGTCAGTATACAGGGTGTTTCAGAAATATCGGTTAACCTCGAAGGAGCATACGTCTTAACGTAACGCATCGTATTATAGAGAAAATTAATATTGAAATTGAGTCCGGTCCTGTTTAGCGCAAGAAAATCGTCAACACTCTACCGAAGTTGTACTGCTTCTTACCAATACTTTTAAACAGTCGACGTTTCGCGCTCTGTTGCAAGGGGCATCTTCAGGACTAAGTATCACACCAAGTGCTAAGAAGATACTGAGTAAATTCTACTCAGTATCTTCTACTCAGTATCTTCTACTCAGTATCTTCTACTAAGTATCTTCTACTAAGTATCTTCTACTCAGTATCTTCTACTCAGTATCTTCTACTCAGTATCTTCTACTCAGTATCTTCTACTCAGTATCTTCTACTCAGTATCTTCTTAGGACTTGGTGTGATAACTTAGTCCTGAAGATGCCTCTTGCAACATAGCGCGAAACGTCGCACAGTGTGAAAAAATCCCAAAAAGCTGGCCAAAACTCACATTTTATATTTTTCAAAATAAACAGGATTGAGTATCAGTTCAAAGTTGTCGATTTGTGCAAAGCGTATGTTGTATAGCGTATAATGTGTGGTTCACACATTATAATTTTCTGTGGGCTTTTTGACTTTATTATTTCTGTAAAATGAAGAGTGTTCCTCGAGGTATGTAAATACGTCTTATAATTTATTCCATGCAGGTAAATAATTTAACATGTTTTTTGCAACTTTGATTACAACGTAGCAAAAATTTTATAAACTTAAAGTTCACCTAGACTTTTATCAAATTCCCCGCATATCCCCGGTTAGAATTGTCATGTTTAAAATTTTTTATTGCATCCAATGCATTTTTGTTGTGTTTTAATATGACGGCTTGAAAAACAATATCACCAAATTGAGTTTCTTTGGATTTTACTATTTTTTTGGTGATTTTTGCGGTTTCTTTTAAAATTGAATATTTCGGTTCTAATTGAAACCATAAGTTTCATGATTGGTGGTCCAAAACTAGAAACATAACCAAATAAGACGATGTTTAGTTCATCATGATATCTTATACAGGGTGTTCAAAATTTACAACACAATAATTGGATTTTCTAATAACGAATTTCAGCTAAATTTAAAGTAATTTAAGAACTTATGTCCTCCATATTGGATCCGCCATTTTGTTTTTCAACTTTTGATTTCGGATTTGTAATCGGCGATCCTTCAAATCTTAGATTGCCGAGTTTTACCTAAGAAATGCTTTCGACTTTTGGCCAGGTTTTTGAAAATTTTCCATACTGTGCCTCGACTGCTTCAAAGTCCCCATTGACTCATTATCAAATGAAACGGTGGTTTTAAAAGAGTTTTAAAGAAATTTTATTTTACGGCAATAACAAATTAGGAATACAATTTTCATAACTATTATACTACATTAATCTCTTCAAAATAGTAACAGTTTAGTAAGTAAATACTAAGAAAGTAGGTATCGCGAGATACAAACGTTATTGAAAGGCTCTGAAATAACGATTCTTATGTCGAGTTCGTAATTGTCATACTGCGGTATTTCGCTGAAGGAATTTTTCAGTATCAAGTTGGTGAAAATTTTCCGAGAATGGTTCGCGAAGTAGATGTTTTGCGCGAATACTTTGGAGCCGGTGAACTCTCTGACGATGTTCTCCAAATTTTCCCATACGTATATTGTATAATCAACGAAGCCTGGATGATTAAATTGAATAAACGTCGGTAAATAACAATCAGCAAATTGGTACTTACGGTAAAACCGATACATCTTTGTAGATTTGTCGTTGCTGAAGAGTTGATAATCGTGTTGGTAAACGGAAAAGATCACCTTTGTTTTGGTGAAAATCGATATAGTCTCTTCGAAGAGAAACCCGTCGTGCTTGGAGTTGTGGTTTGCCTGCAGCCAAACAGTTTGCCGGTAAAGTCTATTGGCCTGGAGACGCACTAGTTTTAGATTACTTAAATTATGTCGAGGAATTGAAAAACTACCTGGAATGCCATATTTCCAAAGTCCAAGAAACAAAAAATCCCCTCAGCGGAGTTAAACTTGATAGAACTGACGTTTACGTTACCGCGTAGGTGTACCACGGAGGTCTGCTTACCACCGACCCATTCATTATAACCGTCCAGCTCCAGGCGTGTGGAATCACGGACAATGTTGATAATGCCACGCTACGTTCAAATGATAACCCTTTTTTGCAAGCACATCTCTTTTCTCAGTGTAGTTTTGGACGACAAATCTTGACATTAATCCTTGAGTAGGCACTATGACAACATTGTGGCTTTTCTGGTTACATTTAGACACACAATTAACGCAATATTTATGACACAAACATTTATTGTTTACAAAACATTATTTATACATAAGTCATGTCAAGAAAAAAATGCAGTATTGTCCAATAAACCGTACCCACCTTTGTGACAACAAACTTGCAGATACAACCTCCATGCTTTTTAAAACGAAAAAAGAAATCTGTGGCCAGGCACATGACTTTATCATACGACGTATAAAATTAATAGTTTAGCTGCATGAGATTCTATTTGATCGAGACCGATCATGTCTGCATTAAAATAAAACGAGTCAGTTTTGACAGATATTGACAGTAGGTATTGTCAAAAAATCAGCATTTGATCTATTGTCATTGTCAATTTGTTATTTAACCATTTTGACGAAATTACAGAAATGGCGGATCATTTGCAAAATCCTTGAAAAATGCTTGAAAAATGCAAAGGTTTTGATTTGAGTTAATATGAATGTCTATTAATGGATACCGAATAAGCAATTTAGGCTGGAATTATTTGTGTCATCAGAAATTGAACTCAAAGAACTACAAGAATATGCCATCAAAATATCATAGGTAATAGTTTTATTAAAATGATTTTTGGTCCTATAAAATTACATACTAAGTGAACTTCTACTATATTCTAATATGTTTAACAATATAACAACTTGAAGAAAGCATTAAGTGAAGACGAATTTTGAAACGCATGTGCTTCCAAAAGGTTCGCTGATTAAAATCCTCAAGTCCAATTCATAGCCGCTGTAGTCTGCATTCTCCTCGCAGTCGTTGGTCAGAAGGACATTGGCCGATATCCTGCAAAGCTGTGACGTTATGTAAGAATTAAAATTCATCTGCTTCGTCCCACAGAAATCCCTGATGCTGCCGTTCACTTCCTCCCAGATGTAAATCTTGTAATCGATGTGTTCTAAAAACCAAACGTAGAAAATATTTAATTGATTTTATATATATATATATATATATATATATATATATATATATATATATATATATATATATATATATATATATATATATATATATATATATATATATATATATATATATATATATATATATATATATTATATATATATTATATAGCCAATAGGCTTCTTTACTAAACTTACTACAAGGAAGGACTATGATGTTAGAGGTGGCATCACGAAAAAACGCTTGGTGTTCGTTTTGGTAGACTGAGATGTAGACTGTGGTTCTATGAGTCAAAAATATGGATTTCTCAATGAGGAACCCGTCGCAGGCTGGGTTAAAGTTAGCGTGGAGCCAGATGTCCTTGCGCAGGATTTTTTTCGGCTAAAAGTATCTTCATTTATGTATTCACTTTTATTTTTTATTATGAAGACTTACACTGTCATTGCAGACGTTAGACTGAGACATGGTGCTACTGTCTTGACCTTCACAGATTAGACTACTTTAAACACGCTTCTAGCTTATAATGACTCGCATATTATTATTTTCTTTAACGCTTGTTATGCATACCTTCTTGATATCATGGCGTCTCGCTTACAACTAAGTTGAATGCAATTATAAAGAAAACAAACGCAGTTTATTGTGGTTTAATCTTTATTGATGCTGGTATAACTACAACATCTCAACGCTTGATAGTCCAAGCTGGGACATAGGCTCAAAGATGACAACGTCTAGCTGGACCTCGTAGTGAGTGTAACGTGGTGATGGTTCCTTGAGGATATCCCTCAGAAGAACATGGGCAGCCACATGGCGACTAAACGATGTTGAATAAGTGTTGTAGTCCAAATGCTGCCACCCTGTGAACTTTGTGTATTCACCTCCAGTCACTTCCCAAACGTGAATGGAATACATAACGGTATCTAGAAAATTACAAATCATGGCAATAGAATTATTAGTTCTTGCTTCGTGGTTAAGCCTGGTTTAGACCAGAACAACAGACAGCTACATTGCCCACTGTTGCCCAGTTGCTAAATGAAGCTTTAGAATGGATAGTTCTTACTAAAAAAAGAAGGTTCTTACGAAATGGTGGAGAATCCCAGCTGTTATAGTCGACAATGACGTCCCTATTTTCTTCTTCATCTTGGAAGACGGCCATGACGAGTTTGATGTTTTCCGTGAGTGGTATGGATTTTTTGGATAAAAAACCCACTCCAGCGGTTGAGTAGTTAGCCTGGATGTATAGCTGCTTATGCATGACAAAAGCCTATCGTTCGAAACAAGAAAACACACCCGTTATTCCTATTCGTTTAGTTATTAGGTTAGTCAATAGTTTAGTTATCAGTTAAATTTTGCAAAGAACTTACCGGATTGGCCATGGTCTCAGTATGTTTCCAATAGACGAATTTAAACAAAAGTGAGGTTAGGGTATCGAAGTGTTGCTTTAAATACACCAGAAGATTGATAAGCACGAAATGGATACACGCGGTGTTCGGTGTCGCTTTTGTGTTTTTAGGAATTGCTTTGTCTTGAGATATGCGCGAAACCAAAGCTAATTTTAGTAGATAACTATATCTGAACTTTTTCAATTATACAGTTTATAAGCCGCAATCACATCGCTAAAATAAATACCGTAACGAAACTTGTGGGGGTGGTCATGGAAGCGATAACATGGGAGCTCTGTTTGTACAACTGTTTGAGAATCAAAGCGAACGGTGTTTATTTATGTACCCGGGACCTTAACAGCCCTTTGTAGTATTATGCCACTTCCAAGTACCTTGATCGGCATGCCACACTTGATGACACTATAGCGATAATTTGTTTTTGTTTTTCTTGCAGGAGTGTTCATACCGTGGAGGATAGCGTAACTTGGTGAGTAGTATTTTCATACTATTATTTTTCTGGTGATCTTACGCAAATTCTTATACGGAAATATGTACATACCTAGTTTTAAGAATTCAGATTCAAATCGATATTAGTAACGAAATTAGTAGTACTAATGAAATTAGTAGTACTATCGAAAATAGTAGTACTAACGAAATTTGTAGTGCTAACGAAATTAGTAGTACCAATGAAATTAGTATTACTAACGAAATTAGTAGTACTAATGAAATTAGTAGTACTATCGAAAATAGTAGTACTAACGAAATTTGTAGTGCTAACGAAATTAGTAGTACCAATGAAATTAGTAGTACTAACGAAATTAGTAGTACTAATGAAATTAGTAGTACTAACGAAAATAGTAGTACTAACGAAATTTGTAGTGCTAACGAAATTAGTAGTACCAATGAAATTAGTATTACTAACGAAATTAGTAGTACTAATGAAATTAGTAGTACTAACGAAATTAGTAGTACTATCGAAATTAGTAGTAGGTACTCACGAAATTAGTCGTAATAATGAAATTAGTAGTACTAACGAAAATAGTAGTACTAACGAAATTAGTACTACTAATGAAATTAGTAGTACTAATGAAATTAGTAGTACTAACTTTCGTTAGTACTAACGAAATTAGTAGTACTAACGAAATTAGTGGTACTATCGAAATTAGTAGTACTAACGAAAATAGTAGTACTAACGAAATTAGTAGTACTAATGAAATTAGTAGTACTAATGAAATTAGTAGTACTAACGAAATTAGTAGTGCTAACGAAAATAGTAGTACTACCGAAATTAGTAGTACTAATGAAATTAGTAGTACTAACGAAATTAGTAGTACTAACGTAATTAGTAGTACTAATATAAGTAATCGATTATGCCCATCACTAGTCTTTAGGATGGAGCCTTAAAGCTTTTATAAAAAGTTAAATGAGACATAAAATTTGTATCGAAGATATCAGTGAGGTTTCTTTTGAGGATACAGCGGGTCTTTTTGGTGGGATGGGAATTAATTTCGGCGTAAGGATAAGGGCGCTTTTAAGACGTGAAATTGAGTGCATTGTGGCGCGAGTGACGAAATAGGAAGTGACGTCGAGGAATTGCAAAGCTTTGACATAAATATGTTTAAAGAAAGGCGCGTTAAAAAGGCCGCGCCCGCTTTTACGGTCCGATGGTAACCGATAATTACGTGCGGGCGATCCTTAAGAGTTTCGGTAGGGTGCGACGCCCATCGCACCCTTGCGAATAAAACTGTCGCGCGACGCTTTTACATAAAAAAAGGTTCCCGGAAAATAAGCTCTCTCGCGCACTCACGGTAAAAGCTGCACGCTCGAGAGCACGCGGACTCGAATCGGGAATTTATTATAGTTTAAACGCTAATGGGTGTCATTGCGACTTTTTAAACTTTCTCCGGATCTCGAAATTTATCACACCCCGGCGCCCAGCCACCCCTATGGTAATCTGTTTTATTGGGAGTGAAGAGCTCCAATATACTAGAGCTTTTTGCTCCTCGCCGTTGTTGCTAACAATAAAACCTTATTGCGTCCCTCTCGCTTGCAAATAGCGTCAGCACTGAGAGCCCAATTGATTTTATTCGCACCCCTACAACCGTTTTAAATGTTCGAAATTCCAAAAATTTCAATCCTCCCCTCACTATGTAATCCATAAGCACGCGAAAGACTTATTTTAATTAAATCGACCTGGATATAGGTTTGGGTAAGAGGATTTCAAACAAATATGTATTTTTTAAACTTAATAACCCCTAAGAACAATATTGACGTACCCTAATGTGGACCGGAGGATGACTCATATCGTTGACAAGTTTCTATTGTTACGGAGAAAAGCACCCCCTCGTCATGGCTGGTGGTGTTTTTAACTTGACGTTTGATTGACATTTTAAAGTTTCGATATTCGCGTATTTCCGACATGAGAAATATACAGTACAACTTGTCTACGCCTGCTATTTCAATGCTGTATAATCGCGATCGGACTTTCTGACATTTCGGAATCGAATGTTGTTGGTTTTATTAAGCTTGAACGAAGCGTCAATGAGATACAGCCTATTGAATATAGCGATTTTTGCTAATATTTCGTGTCACCTAATCATTATTAATTAATTACGGATACTAGTTTACATATTTCGGATCGGACTTTTCCACTTTTAGAATGACCGAAGAATGCTCGTTCGAACAGTGTTAGTTTCATTGCGATATCTCTCAGGGTACTCGAGTAATTAGCATTTTTCTATACACGTAACTTCCCATAAGGGGGGCTGGAAGCCGGATCGGACTTTCGGATCGGACTTTTCCACTTGTTGTTTTTATATTGTTATTACAATTATTATTACAATTATTACAATTGACATTCCTATAGTTTAAGGAGAGTTTATGACATGTGACGATTCTTAGAAATGACTTTTGTCCACCTAGATTATTATAGGCGATTCACTGTGCTTCGTGGCTATTTTAAGATTTAAGTTATTATTATAGCTAAGAGGATTTTGAGGGCTAAGAGCTGTTGTTTTTTTGTTTGTTTGCGATTGTTTGGCTGATATATTGCCGATGGAGTAAATAGAGAGGTCGGTTTTGTCCTGAGTAAGTAAATAAAGACGCAATAGAGAAAATAGGGAAAATTTTGATTTGTGGCGCGGAACTTTGTGATTAATGGGGTATGATGTGGGATTCCGGTGAAAAATGATGTTTGTTATTATTGGCCGGTTGTTGACTGTAGATACGACGGACGTGGATTTATACCGGAGGATGTAAGGGGATGGACCTGGCCTCACCACCGGAGATAGGTGCAACAATTGGCGTTGCCATCCCAGTATAGGAAAGTCATTCGCAGTCCAATGTCCGGCGGGCTTCCGGTTGCGGGACAGGTCCCGATCGCCGGTTGAATTATTGATGTTCAGTCGGCTAACCAAGACAATTTGATATACGGCACCAATTCGGAACATGAGCCAGTAAATAAAGTGCGGACCGAGGTCGGTCCGACCTCGGACCGAAAGACGAATTGCCGACAGGGGTGCGGCGGTATTCTTAAAATTACATTTAAATTTGTTATTCAGTGTACCCCGGGGTGTCATTTAGGGTGGACCGTTTTGTCCGACGCATCTCCACATCAAAGACGTATTATCGCCAACCCTCGTTCACGAAGTAACACAAATATTGACGTTGCACATTACGGACAATTGTCCTGTTTGTCCGCGCTATCGGAATAACAACATTCCATAAATTAACTCATTAATGCCATTTCGTGTTATGTCGCAGGACTGCATAATGATGTTTGGACAAAGGGGCCGATACCGTCGCATTTACATAATACTCTCAGAAACCACTTATCCAATTATTAATATAAACAGCCCCCAAACACAACAGCGCGCTCTTACCTTAAAAATACGCACACCTCATCTATTATGTACCCCCTCTTTTAAAACGTCTCTAATGAACACCCTGCCTACGGCCATCCACCCTAATTAACTAAATACCACCCTAAAACACTAAAAGCCTCCTCGGATTAATCGTCCCAGTCATTTTCTTTAAGGATTATCCTCAGATTCAGTCATCAAACCACTTTTCTATTCAGACAGCTCCTTAACTACACTCACCAATTAATTTTTTGAATTTGCACAGCGTCGTCCATTATGTCCCATTATACAACATTTCTCATATAATAATATGGATGTCTTCCAGTAATATTACCAAGTAATTTGACCAGAACAGTCCTGAAGTTAGGCTGAACCAGCCTCTTAATGAATTCACCAGTTTAAGGAAATGAAAACTCTTTCCAATCAACCCATTAACTAATTTGCAACTTCACGTATCTCACTTGCTGATGAGATTAGCCTATCCGCTGGCAATTGGAATCAGTGTAAATACTAGTTTAATCCAATTTGGACGCGTCGTTAACGTGTAAACGTGTCTTCATTACGGCCTTTGTGCGTCCGAGTAGCGAGCGTCGAGCGAGTCCGATTCTTTTTCGACGGCATGCGTCGGACGACGGCGATGCTCTCGCATTAATTGAAATTAATAGCATTTTTGATAGAGCGCCGTGATGAATTGCGATGTGCATGAGTCGGTACACATGTAAAACAATAATTAGGAGCGAATCCTGAGCAGGAGCCATCTCAACTTTTAATTAATTTCGCCTGCGACGCGCGGGGTGCGTGTGTTCCATTAGATTATTACAGGGCCGGCCGAAGCCCACCTCACGATTGTAGTCTTCCTTCTTCATCCTTCGATCTGGTATCTGGCATCTGGTCTTTCCTCCTTTCAATCTCCTTATCCATATTGTTTTCACTGGCATGGTGAAGGGTTGGTGTCCGTATCATCTCAACTGGCATCCTGAATCCCATGGTCATCAATTTATCGTTCCCTTCTTTCAGTTGAATAATTCTGAATCTTCATTGCGTCTTCTTCGAAGCTTTCTCCTTCTTTCTGGGTCATTCCTCGTTGCTCCTATGAACCTCCTTCCATTTCTGCCAATACTTCTTCTAAAAACAGTTCCACTTCAGCTTCTTCGCCGCTTGTGGCATCCTGCTCACCAAATTTTTGCTTATGGTTCGTGGTCATCTAGGCCCAGTAGCACTCCTGGACAAATTACAGCTTCTGGCCATGTTCAGGTCAGCTGCTTGACGTTCCTCAAACTCTTCCTTAATTCTACTCCCTCTTCCTGCTGTATTGTGTTGCAAAACTATCCTTCCTTCTTCCTTCCCTTCTTCCAGTTGGGTTTTACATCGTCAAGTCCTATCATCTGTTTACCAATGTTACAACTTTAATCATCTTCCTTCTCCCATTTCTTCTACAAACTTGTCCACTTAACTTCTTCTTCCTCTTGTGCCATCGTCTTCAACATCATCTTAGTTCTGAATTGTTTCTCCATTTCATGTTGATGTTCCTCCATTTCAGAATCAACCCCTTCCTAGTGAATATTGTTCCAAACGACTAAATACGGTACTGGAGAAAAGCGGCATGTGGTGCTCTATCTTTCCCAGTTGGGTGCAAACATCGTAGGGCGATCGGCAAGTGGTATTGTGCGATGATAATGCGTGCTCATCACGGAACGAGCGACCCGGAAATGTCCCGCTATTAAATATCTATGTTTGAACTTAACACCTGATAAATTGAAAACGGCCGCGAAGCGTCAAATGCACGGCGGCATTCATGAAATTTGAATGCGACCGAGTACCCGCATTGTTGTCCGGCCCGCCGACGCGTCGCCACCCCTGAATCCGGCAGACGCTTCGATGATTGCTCGCAGTTGCTAATCCCCGAGGTTACCGAGGTTACCTAGTAACTCCAACCGAAATATCGCGGTAGACCCCCACGAATGTAAATAATTGAGGTGAATTAAGTCGTTCGGCGAGGAAAGGATCATTTTAACCAGAGATAGGATAGACAGGAAGGTGTTCTGACCCATGAAAAGGCTAGGTCATCAAAATTCTTTATCTATCTAATGGATACTGGAGCTTCTCTTGGTTTACCTAAGATCTCCTGTGGTGGAGTCTAATTATAACCATAACCATGAGAATAACCAGCATGGAGATGGAAAGGAGACTGGCCCCGGAGGAAAGAAGGCGAGATGAAGTCAGTTCTTTGGTGAGAGGTTACCAGGTCAGCTCTAAATCTGTCAAAGCAATTCCTGTTCCTGAATCATTGCTCTGGAACATCATTGGAAGAGACCTGAATTGCCTTGATTAATAATAACTGCTACCAACCTACTTCTCTTGTTAATGCCGGATGGCACTTGAGTAAGTTCGTATTGTAAATTTCTTTTACGAGTGGGATGCGCGCCCTTGAAGAAAGAGGGAGGTGCTGTAAATAATATATCTTAATTTACGAACTGGGAGTCGGATACTTGACACGCTGTGGAGTATTACGCCAGGGGTGGTGGATCATTAGTCCGGGGCAGCCCCAAACTTGATGGAATCGGTGACTTGCACGCATTATGCGGCCCCTCTTCAAAAATCTGTTTCTCTTCACGGCGATGACTTACCGCCTCCGCGCTATCAACCGTATTATTCAATTTTCGGATAATATTAAGTATATTGATTGATGAGCCTCCGAACTTAAAGACCACTTGCATTCTATCACCGCATCGGGACCAATTTTGAATATCATAGCGGGTAATGGATGGACTACTAATGTGTTAAATTAATGGCATTCACCGCCCGCTTTGAAAATCATTTTAGGTCTTTATCATATTTAGCGAATTTTCTATGAGGGGTGTTTCCATCCATACGATATTTCAAATCTGTTTGAACTTTCTTACTACTCAAGTTTGCAGTTCACTTGCAACTTCATTAGAGCATATGGAGCAGGTCACGCTGGTAAAATAGAGCTTGCTAATGCGCATGCGTCTAATGCAGATGTTGGGTTTGCACTACCGCTGCAACCGAACAGTATCTCCAAAACTGATGCCCCAAAAGTAGGTAGCGACTAGGGCCCCCAAATTTAGTTACTCCGCCACTGCCTTTTCCAGCCGATAAATAAATATCGTCCACGTTTAGTTTGCAGACATTGTGCAATGTGGAATTGAAATTTAAACCTCCGCTTGCGGCGATAGAGATGGAATTTTATCATTTGCGGTTGGGAATATTTTGGTATTGTCGCATTAAGTCGAACTCGGCATTGCAATGTTCCGAATTTTAATCTTTCCCGGTCGTGCTGGGGCGTCGATTTGTTTGCCAAATTGAATTTGCCGGCCCCAACGCGTTCGCGCCCCCCCAATAATGACATTCCTCTCGCTAATTATGAAATGGCCATTGTCTAGCGGAACGCTGGGGATTCCCTAATTGTTTGTATATTGTCAATCTGCATCCGATGAATACTGCCATCAATAGACGCGAGACGTGATGTTGATGGGGAAAAAAGAACGCGTTAATCTTGTTAATACGTGTGTCAGCTCATACATTTGTTATCACTTCCCTACCTAAATCCGACGCGATTTAACCCTTCGAAAGGTTTTAGCCGCGGCCAATCGCATATCGGGAAAATGACAATGTTTGATCGTAATTTTCAATTCGGTTTAGGCGTGCCATATTGTTATTAAATCGATAACAGAGTGTGGATATAGAAGATGAGTATTGTCCAATCAATCATTTTTTTTGCAATATAAATTTCAACCTTCCTACATCTCTTCCTTACTGGTGCCCATTACCTTCCATCTTCTTCTCACCTCAGGGACTGTGAGTCTTCTCTCTACAGCTTCTCAGGATTGTTTCTGGTCTTCCTCCATTGCCTCACCACTGCAGTCTTTTGCACTTTTGTATACGTAATGACGTCCTCCTAAAGGCTTCCAACTTCCTCATTAACTTTGCAACGTCCAGCATCTTCTTCGCACCTCAGCTACTATGAATCTTCTCTCCATCGCCTCACCACTGCAGTGTTTCGCACCTATCTATACGCCATCACATCCTACCAAAAGCCTCGAACGTCCTCATTAACTTTGCAACGTCCAGCATCTTCTTCTCACCTCAGCGACTAGGAATCTTCTCTCTACAGCTTCTGAGAATTGTTTCTGGTCTTCCTCCATCGCCTCACCACTGCAGTGTTTCGCACTTATCTATACGTCATCACGTCCTACCAAAAGCCTCGAACTTCCTCACTAACTTTGCAACGTCCAGCATCTTTTTCTCACCTCAGCGACTATGAATCTGCTCTCTACAGCTTCTGAGGATTGTTTCTGGTCTTCCTCCATCGCCTCACCACTGCAGTGTTTCGCACCTATCTATACGCCATTACGTCCTATCAAAAGCCTCGAACTTCCTCATTAACTTTGCAACGTCCAGCATCTTCTTCTCACTTCAGCGACTATGAATCTTCTCTCTACAGCTTCTGAGGATTGTTTCTGGTCTTCCTCCATCGCCTCACCACTGCAGTGTTTCGCACCTATCTATACGCCATCACGTCCTACCAAAAACCTCGAACTTCTTCCTCATTAACTTTGCAACGTCCAGCATCCTTTTCTCACCTCAGCGACTATGAATCTTCTCTCTACAGCTTCTGAGGATTGTTTCTGGTCTTCCTCCATTGCCTCACTGCAGTCTTTTGCATTTTTGTATACGCCATGACGTCGTCCCAAAAGCTTCCAGCTTCCTCATTAACTTTGCAACGTCTACCATTAATCTTATGGCATTTCTTTCATGTATTTTTACTTCAGAGTTTACAGCATGTGAAGAAGATTGGGCGAGGACGAGTGTGAATAAGACTTGGATTAGAGTGTTTAGTTGAGAGGGGGGGGGGGGTGAATTAGTAAATTCTGTTGATAAATGCGGTATCGAAAACAATAAAGTGTATCGCTCAATCATTCGTGCCAGTAAATATGAATGAGTCTAACCCCGCGCGGTACCCCAAATCGAATCTGTTCTTGAATTAATCAAACCGAACGACACATTACGGGAGTAACACGGAAATTCAATTAATCATTAGTAGTAGTTCTCGAAAAGGGCCACTTTTCTAATCAATATCTGGTGGCTCTCCAGAGGTAATTTAGCAGCATCACACATGGACGGAGCCGGTTCTCGCGCGAGGACCTCTTTGAGTGACAACCGGCGCAGGAGTTAAATGAAACGTCACTCAAGATGCCGTACGGTGTCCTCCGTAGACGCCCAATCCTTGTTCCTCGTCACACGCTAATAATAAATCAGTTTGTCGATGCTCGGTCGGATGGCCGCAACCCCGGACCTCGCGCATTCCTTCCTGCCCTCTGTCCTTCCGCTTCCTTCCGATTAATATTCCAGCGCGACACGGGCCTCCATTAGTCTTGCGAAGTACATGTGTTTTGTACCGTCTGCCTAAACTAATTCCGCATTGGTTAATAGAATTCGTTCGCTCGATCCGAACCCCAGAAATTCAATTGTTGTCCCATTGTGCAACCAGCGCCACCTCGTCACCAACCCCAAAGTCCCCAGTTCGATTTACCACCGCGCACCTCGCGACCCAACTGGACACTAAAAATATTTACGATCCCACCGCTGTCACGCCAACAGGATGTTCAATTTATTTCCGAATACCTCCTACGTCTTCTTCCATTGCACACTCCACAAATCCTACAACCAATTATATTAGATTCACGATTATTAGATCTGATTTGACAATTTTTCAATTTGAATGATCGTGCATACTTCATAAAACACCTAAGATTATCATTGTACCATTAGGACCACGGGAAGGTTTAACCTTGACAACCCTTTGACTAAATTATCGTGGCTAAGGTTGGAATGAGCAAATCTATCATCAAACTATGGACGGGAGTAACAAGGACGCCCTGGTCATCCAAGAAACCAATCGGTAGAAGCTGGTGGATCAACCTGTGGATCTACTGGCTCCATACCACGGTGATCAGACCAGGCAAGTCTTCAGATAATACAATCCAAGCCAAGCTGACAAAAAATCAAAGCAATAAACATAGGAAAAAGTTAGAATGAGCAAATCTGTCATTAAATTATGGACGGAAGTAACAAGAACGACTTGGTCATTCAAGAAACCATTCGGTAGAAGCTGGTGCCTTAACCTAAGGATCTATTGGCTCCATACCACGGTGATTAGACCAGGCAAGTCTTCGGATAATACAACCCAAGCCAAGCTGACAAAACATCAAAGCAATGAACATGGGAAGATTAATCAGATCATCTTTTCTGTCTCTGAGGTTAAACAACTTCTTCAGGTGCAGAAAACAAACAGGTTTCTCGTAGGTCCACTAAGATATCTTCTGACCAGAAGTGGATCACCAGCTTGTAAAGGTAAAAAGTGACAAGGCTTAACATCAAATGACTTTGTATATAAGGACCTTCCTATGGAGGCTTCAGTCAGATTATATTTTGCATAAAGTAATCTCTATCATGGCGTGATAACTGGTTGAGGTCTTCTATATTTTCAAAGAGGTAATACGATCGGTGGAGGAGTGTGAGATAAGGGTAGTTGAAAATGCAATTTCCAGGGTAGCAAAGTGCAAGGTAGTGTGAACGGTTGGGTCGATCGTACGTTTTCAGGAATTCCGCTTGGTGGTGATGGTTCAATAAATGCAATTTATGTGGGCAC
Source organism: Melinopterus prodromus (assembly GCA_964023965.1). NCBI lineage: Eukaryota > Metazoa > Arthropoda > Insecta > Coleoptera > Scarabaeidae > Melinopterus > Melinopterus prodromus. Next base: position 13,889,301 of record OZ030399.1, read on the forward strand.
GATCTGCGTTGCAAATACCGAAGTAATAAAGGGTGCAGTGTTTAAAATAGGGCCGTCGTACGAGACACAATGTATATATTAACCTATTATGACAAAGGGCCGCGCGGTTCACCGTTTTATGGTGATTGAAGTTCGAACTGTGTCAAGTTCCTTACCATGCGGATACCCGTTTTATGGTCGAGCTTTACTATCGCGCCGTAAAATATTCGAAATGTATTTAAATGAAACTTTTTAATTTCCCCATAAAATCAGATAGTTTTATGCCACTTTTGATTTAACGATCGCGAAGATATGCCGGGCCCGCGCGGGCCGTGCCATATTCCCGCGCTTATCGCGCGAAATCTGAATAGAAACTGTTAAACCTGGACCGCGCTGCGTAAGTACATCTCCTCTCCTGTTAACAACCCCATAAAAGGGGCATCCGGCCATCATTCCAACGTGTAATATCAATATGTGCGAGTAGAGAGCCAGTCCGGGACCGATACCTTCTCGCAACCCTCGCCAAGGACCACAAATCTCCCTAAGGGTACATTTACTACAAATTGACCGTAATACCGCGTATATCACCCACCAGTCCAAACCTCCACTCTATCACAGCACTAAGAGGCTCTATTTGAATTATGTCAAATATTCCTTACTTCGCTTTGTTTGTTAAGTTTGATTCCCTCAGCCTGTGCAGGACCTTCAGAAATCACATACCAGCCCAGGGCTACACGTCGTGCCAAAAACGTTCGAGGTTTGAAGGTGTTGGTAGCATAGTGTAGCGTTAGCTAAAGTCTAGCGATAGGTATTGGCCCCATGCACAGTACGGAGTTGGGGACTCGGAAACGATTTGGTGCCCGTGGCGGAATAGTAGTTCCATGAGGACTCTCTTCTTCTTCTCTTCTTCTCTTCTTCTCTTCTTCTCTTCTTCTCTTCTTCTCTTCTTCTCTTCTTCTCTTCTTCTCTTCTTCTCTTCTTCTCTTCTTCTCTTCTTCTCTTCTTCTCTTCTTCTCTTCTTCTCTTCTTCTCTTCTTCTCTTCTTCTCTTCTTCTCTTCTTCTCTTCTTCTCTTCTTCTCTTCTTCTCTTCTTCTCTTCTTCTCTTCTTCTCTTCTTCTCTTCTTCTCTTCTTCTCTTCTTCTCTTCTTCTCTTCTTCTCTTCTTCTCTTCTTCTCTTCTTCTCTTCTTCTCTTCTTCTCTTCTTCTCTTCTTCTCTTCTTCTCTTCTTCTCTTCTTCTCTTCTTCTCTTCTCAGTCGCTATATACAGCTTTCTAATTTTTAGATTTGCGAGAAAATCGACGTCAAAAAGCTGAGATAATATATGGCCACGAAACACTATATAAATTTCGTACACAGTTGTTGGTCGTAGTTTTAGTAAGTTAAGTTCGGGGTCCATTAGTTTGGTAATGCGAGCGGACGATTTTGACCGTAAGAAAGTAATTTGCATGCGATCTGAATTAAAAGACAAAGGGTATGAATGAAGGGGTAGGATTAGCGAGTTGCAAATAGGGTAGTGATATATGGTGTAAATTACGATGTGAATCTGGGAGTTATCCCGGGATAATGTAGCATTAATCACGCCGGTTTTGTGAAATGTGTTCGAAACCACTTCGGCGTGCATTAAAGTTACACCAGTCATTAAGACGTTTACTGTCGTGTACTCGCCGGCAATTCATATGTTAATTTCCGGGTTAAGTTCTGCGGGAGGTGGAAGGAGGCGAAGTCGCGCAACCCTTCGGTGCCGGGGTGGAAAAATGGCGATAAATTGGGGGGACAATTTGAATGGGCGATATCCAGAAATGAAAACATATCGCCGTTCATCAAAAGTTATTTGTTTGGTTCCCGCATAGTCTGGGCATGAATACGGTAATCTGAACTCATGTGACATTGTATGTATGCGAGGAAATTGTACGTATCATTAGGCCCGCCCTAATCAAATAGCCCCATCATCAAATACATGCCAATCAGGCACGCCAGTTTGGCTAGAAAAATTCTCCAATACGTCACCCGCGTTTCATTCGCAACGTATTTTTTTTCGGGTGCAATTATTTTGATGAGATATTTTAGCGAGGGACCACATTGTTTTCGGGACCCCCGTTTCGACGGTTCGCGCACAAAATACCCATCATTAATTGTCACGCGGGCTGCAATTTCGTCCGAAATGGATTTTCATTCTACAACAATACTCGCGATCGTTTCAATTGTTATACCCGCTTTACCATATTTCATACAGGCATTTATGCAATTTCCTGTCGACTCCTTTCAAATAGTTTTAGTGGAGTTGGCTAATTACCGGACCTCTATTCCACACATGGACGGTCATGCAACAAAAGAAAAGAAAACATGCCTCAATTGCAGTGAAACCTGTAATTAAAATCCAAGATACGTTGCTTGTATATATAATTGCAATGATGATACATCATTTTACTACTGGTCTTCAGAATAAGACTTTCTATGCTATTATTTCGCTGAAGCCATACATATGTGGGAGAGCTGTCTACCGGAAATTGAAGGGTTCCTGGTTCAAATCCAGGCGGAGGTGTTTTTTTTTCAAAAATTATCCTCACCTGGGTTAATTATCATTCGCTTCTTTAGTTGATTCTACGTTACTGACGTGTTAACCATTTTCCCTTGAATTTATTCATCTGTATGAGATGGTTAGCAATAAATATTTAGCGATTCTTAGTTGCCAAACTTCCATCTAGCCCCAATAGGTGTCTCGACGGGTTTGTTTAATTCGAAACTCTGATTGCAAGTCCCGAAGTGACAAATAAAACCTTTAAATTTCCACAGCCTCTGTAGCTCAACTGGGAGAACTGTCAACGGGAAATTGAAGGGTTTCTGGTTCAAATCCAGGCGGAGGTATTTTTTCCAAAAATTATACTCACCTGCTATAGCAAAAACACGAAACATACAATCTATTAAAACCGATTTTATTGATAATAGTGTAAGTTTTGCATACAGAGGGAGTTTCGTACTGCTTCCTGCGTTTTGTATTTTGATGGTTTCGGTATAATTTGTGTAATGGTCTTAACAGCATTGCATGGGATGTGCCCATGTGTTTCGGTAACATAGGATCTCACACGGGCATACATGCGAGGTAATAATTACACTTCCAAATTGAATTATAATCTATTTCCGTTGGGTGGCCGAGCAACAAGTTGTAGAAAAGTTTGCGTAGGTTGAATTTATGGTCGGGGTCGGTGGTGGAGCTGCCTGGAGGAGCTCCGGAAGGATTTAGTGGAGGAGTAGTTCGGCTGGCTAGAGGGTAGTAAAAATTTCATATCGCCATTATTGGAAAATGAAATTATCGGTAATTATCTGGGTACATATTGGCCGGTCAAATAAACCGTTCGGAATGTTTGCCTATAAAGGGGAATTAGTAAGTTTAATGAAAGGATCGTAGGATAAATGGTAATGGCCGTTATTCCGGTATCAGAAAATTGTAATCTAATGAAGGTAATTGCCGCGATCAAAAAATGTGGGAAAAGGGACAAGTGTCGATGAATACGCCGATACCGTCGCGGTCGTAAACTGTTTGTGTCATTATAAGTGCATCATCAACTTACCCCGCGGCTGCGGCCGCGCTATACAGATTTCGAACAATTTCCTGTTGACCGATTGGTTTCAACGCGGAATTTCCCAGCGGAATTGCATTCCATTTGCGGGGTGGCGGTTGAATTTATCAAATGGGCACTCATCGATCGGCCCGTTTCAAACCGATTTATCTTTTTCACTATTCCCGCTCGGTCGCCGCGACTATTTGTGAATGTCATCGGCGCAAGTGCCATTTATTCATTATTTGATTTTATCGCCTTTTGTTATTTATTCATTTCGTTCGTTTATTAATCACGAATTTTCGGATCAACGCAACGCCGACCGGTATCTACGTTTTTCATAATTTATCTCAATTATACGTGACAACCAACCCCCCTTTCATACATTGCACCACGCAACAACTACAACAAAAAAACGCCCAATGAAGTCCACCTAGTACCTTGCTAGGTACAAAAATTGAATCTGAAAAATTGAAATTCTTTTATTTCAAGTTGCTCGAAGAAGTCCAATTTGTAGGTATTATTGTTAAATTAAACTGTTCACATCAGTTATGTGGAATGGTGAGTAATTATCTGATATTATGGTTTCTTTTATGTATTTCTATTTCAAGCTGCTCTAATAGGTCCAATGCGCTTATTTTTGTGTTATCTGAAAAAACGGAATTTTACCACAACTCGGTAACCAGTAGAGACAGAGACTTTTCCTATGTAAATTTGTAATCAGCAAATTTCAACAGTTCATTGAATAAAATACAATGAACCTACACTGCTTCACAAGTGCGATAAAAACTACAAATTGGACTTATTAGAACAACTTGAAATAGAAAAACATAAAGGAGACCACAATATCACACTAATTTTCAATATTTCTTCGCCATGAGGCAGTGGATTATTCTAAGATATAGTTTTGTAATCACGGAAGGCTTGAATATCCCTGAGAGCGTCTCGATTGTAACTATATGGCACCGTAGGTACGGTTTTGTTAATTAAATTAAGTTGTTCACTTCAATTACGGTGGAATGGTGTAGTAATTATCTGAGAGTAATCCCATCGGGTACAAGTTTCGTTTGTACCCCGGTCGCGTATGGGCTACCCCTTTCGGCGTACCCCGCCGCACGATCCGCAGTTAATAATGCCAACTAACTCGGCTTCTGTTGATGTTGGTAATGTGAACGGATTGTAATATTAATGCGACATTAGTATTCCGGCCCTGTTTGCCAATCGGTATTTGAGCAACCCCTATCGCAATTCAACCGGAAAAATCGGAGAGCAAACTGCGTGGATATCATTTACTGAATCAACAACGCCAGCCGATAATTACGATTACACGTTTCTGGTATTTTAGTAGGTAAGTTCGAGCGGTTATCGCTAAAGAATGTAATTGGAAAGGGGGCAAGTACACATGGGAACAATGCGGAAGCGAACAAAGGGACGTAAACTTCAGCAATTGAAATCTAAGGCGCCGAATTGGGGTTGGATACTACTCACGGAGACCGTCAGGTCAGCGAGGACGTATAAAACGAGGATAGGGAAAGGGTAGGTAAGTGCTGACCTGGCTAGAACCTTTAACCCTACATGTCACCATCCCCCGAGCAATAGAATTTATTATACCAATTGTTCACCAGACTCGAACAACTAGTCCTATAAAATTTACGTGATGCATACGTTTAAATTTAAGCGAACACACATATATATATATATATATATATATATATATATATATATATATATATATATATATATATATATATATATATATATATATATATATATATTTATATTTTATATATATATATATATATATATATATATATATATATATATATATATATATATATAGTATATCTCTACGCTGTACGAATGCGACAGGGGTATTCCGTCAGTAACAAACGATGAAATGTCAAGTCACAAGTGCAGTGTGCGGCAAGAAATACTCGGGCAAAGACAAGTTCTTCCAATCCACCAAAAGAATAAATTCAAAAGAACATATTTCTTAAAAACAAGATAACTGTGTGGAATTGTGGATACGAGATGACGCGTGAGTGAATGAAGCAACCCTTATTTAATCTACCTTATTCATGGTGATGGGAAGATGGATAACGTGATAACTGAATAAACTTCTATCAAAAACATTAACCGGTACCCAGCGAACTGGTCGTCTATACCAGGCTTCTTCAATCTTTTCACATCCCTATGCTATAATGCCAGCCAGAATTTGCTACGTGAGCATAAGGATGACAGTGCAATCAATCATCTCGGTCCAGTTTAGCCACCCTCTCCCCCGAACGTGTCACACGGCCGGCCAGCAATGACAAATTTTAACTTTATTCAAATTTACATCCAAAGGAAATGCAAATTACGCTCGCTCTTAAACATAAACCAAAACAATCTGATCGCAAAGCTCGCGTGTAACGGTTGTTAAATTACCTTTTGACCGGTGATAAGAATTCAATTAGTTAAACATCAAAAACAATACATTGCGGCAAATCTTGTGACGTCAACACGATAACAGTTGAAATTAATTTTTACTTTAGGAAAATACGCGCGATTTATGTCATTCCGAACAACAAGAGAATGTACATTATTAAGTTATTAGGTTTCTACGTTTTACGTCCGGATAAGTATTACATAATTACATAATCAGAACCGAAATGTAAGTATATTATCAAAATTACAAAGTGGTATTGTGGTTTCTTTTATGTTTTTATATTTCAAGCTGTTCTAATAAGTCCGTTTTTACCAACTTCCTTCCGGAGCATTTGACTGAGTAGACTCCAGACTCATCCATAACTGATTTTGGGGTTTTGAACCTTCACTACTTCACAAGTACAATACAAACTAGAAGTTGGACTTATTAGAACAGCTTGAAATAGAAAAACTTACAAGAAACCACATTCAAGCCTTGCGTGATTACAAAACTATATCTATGAATAATCCCTTGGCTCATGACGAAGAAATATTGAAAATAATATTGCCCTGTGTGGGTATATATGCGGGCGAGGGTGACTTTTGTAGGTAATACGTTTACATTATGCGTTTATTGGATATCGGGGCCACCTGTTCTTGGCTTTGCTTCCCTACGAACTTGCGTGACAAAGAAAATAAATATGCGTACATATGAACCATGTTATCAACCTACATTACGCATTTGCCCTATATACATTTACCGGTTCTCTAATACATGGGTATAATGTAAAATAATAAATCAATTTGCTGTGGGTTTTCTCTTTTTTTATCTGCACTTTTGTAGTAGAAAACAGAATGAATTTAATTTTCTTATTAATTCTTATTATTTCTTATTCTTTTGAATCAAAACATTTTTTGTTAGCAAGTTGTATCAATAGCAGAAAATCAAACTATTGGATAAGCATTACCTTGGGTGGATCACTCCCTTGGCAATATCCCCATTATATTTGCTTTATAAATTACGTAATTTGTATTCCTGTCTTCCCTATATGTATGTAATATTTTTTTATTCCCCCAAAACACGGACGTCACTTCAAATATTATCCATTGGCGTGTCTTTTTTCAATAACAATTTAACCAGCGCTGTCAAAACGGTCAATATATTCCCGGCGTTTGTCCACTAAATTGCCGATAATTGATAAATTTTCAGTGAATGATAATTTTGACGTTGATTTCGGTTGAAAATTTCATTAGGGCCTGAAAATATTTTAAATATTCCATTAAAACGCGCCCCAGTGGGGATTTTTTTAACTCGTATGCCTCAATCAAATTACCGCATGCTATTTGTAATCTATAATTCCTATCACGAATATCAAAATCCGCTGTATTTTCGGTAATTCCGTTAATTTATGCCTGAGCACGCTGAATACAGTCGTACCAAAATTTAAAGTATGCGACTTGTTCACCTCGTTCAACTCTCACAACAAGGGGTTCCTGAATAATTCTAATCATGCCCTCGCATAATTACGTGTATCAACCCCACAAAAACCATGATTTGGCACTTTCTCGTACAGTACTTCAAATGGACCTTTAGTAAATTGATTCTTCATTACAATTCCTACATTATCCCATAATCAAAAACACGCCGACGTTTGTCTACGCCTCCTATTTCAAGGTTGTATAAGCGCGATCGGACTTTTCGACATTCCTGTAGCTTAAGAAGAGGGGAATCGAATGGTGTGGGTTTTATTAATTTTGAAGAAAGGGTCAACGAGATACAGCCTATTGAATATCCCGATTTTTGCTAATATTTCGTGTCACCTAATCAGTTATTAATTAATAACGGATACTAATTTACATACTTCGGATCGGACTCTTCCGCTTTTAAATTGACCGAAGAATGCTCGTTCGAACAGTGTTAGCTTCATTGCGATATCTCTTAGGGTACTCGAGTAATTAGCATTTTTCTATACACGTAACTTCCCGTAAGGGGGGCTGGAAGCCGGCTCGGACTTTCGGATCGGACTTTTCCACTTGTTGTTTTTATATTGATATTACAAGTATCTGTCGTCATCGTTATTAATCGTTATTAAAATTGACGAAGTTGTTCAAATAAAAAGTTCTAATACGCTGACAGCGGTTATGGTTATCCGACATACTTGCCTTGTTGACACAAGCTCGTATGTTTTAAATCAAGGTAAACACGACGATGTTTGCCCGACCAAAACAACCGCAAAACAAATTTGCCTACTGACTTTTCCTGTAGCTTCCGAATCGGAAACCTCCCATCTATGGGCAACCATCGACTTGCTCGTTACATAACGGAAACGGAATAAGACCAGCAATCGGAGATATGTCCCACTTTGGTGGGCCGCGAACGCCACACGTTCGTACCGCGTTGTTGTTACGTACAGAGTGTTTTTACAGTCACTTTCACTTGCCTTCGAACGCAGAGCGGGGCACCACGACAAGGTAAGCTAGAACAAGCAGTTTACATCAATGATACCTTATGGTCTGTCTGTTCTCCGATACAGTTAGTGAGATTATGGCGTTTACTGGCAAGACAGTACTCCGGATTATCATCGTACTATGCATCATCCTAATCGCTCTCGGCGATTACAGTGGGTTTATTGACAGAATATTTAACACGAATGGGATAGAGTCCAGTTCGCCCCATGGACCAAGGCCCACAAACCCCGGATACGGCGACATGAAGCCAGAAATTGATCTGGATGCTGATATTGAAGATGACACACTTCAAAAACTAGGTAAGCCCATAATATAATTGCTCTAATTATTTGGCATATTCATCGTCAAGGTTGAATCAGATCAGTATCCTGTTACTTTTTGCTTGTTTGTTGTAAACAACGATGTTCTGGGGTATACACATACAGGGAATCCCAGAACACATTTTCTGGGTTTTCTGAATTGTAGATAGGTTGTTTCTAAAGCAATGGCCAAAATACTTGAATAATTGATTGTGTATTTTAACATGCATTAAAGATCAAGGTTAAACAGAGTATATACAATCTCGTGAGACAATTTATGCTTAAACCAAACATACAAACAAAGATTGTCCGTGTTATTTATTACGTGACAACTTTGTTATTACTCAAGGATGCCAAAAATGCATTGTTTGTATTTCCCTGTGTCCTGTACTCAACCTAACTCAATATTAACACAGTCACATAACGTCTCACAAATAACATAATTGAGATTATTATTATGGCTTTCCATTTAGAGCTGCATTGTTAAGTTATTATGCAAGCATCCTGAATTATTTATTAGTTATGAGAATGCAATTTAAGTACTTTGATAATAAATTATTATAACTCAGTCGTAAACTTTTTTTATATTATCTCTGAGACGAATAGGAAAAATCCATGTTATAAGACATCTTTGGAAGTTTTAAATTTATACTAGATATAGGTAATTATTTTATTTACATCGAAAGTTTCCATGTGTAGAACACATGAACAGTCATTACTGATTACAGTATATTTTCTTATAATTTGTTTGATTCGCGAATTATACAGGGTTACTCATAAACGGCCTATCTAACATTCTTTTATCCTTGATAGTTTTTATAATGCCATATCGGACAAAACTTTCCATGCTCTTTGGTGGTTTCAAGCTTAGACCACTTAGACACAAAAAGAAAAACACAAATTCACTTTTTCAACATTCATTCAATTGTTTGTTTCTTACAGGTCCGTCAACATCAAAATTGCAGATATTGACCACGATAAAGAACGCTTGTTTGCCGAAGTTGATTTGCGAGTTGAACGCTACCCCTCAAAAAGAAAAGTTAACGGAATCCGAAAGATCGCTGTTGTCTTTAATCAGGTAAGGAAAGAAAGTAAGCTGCTGGTTGAGTGTTAAATCATACTCACAAGAAAACGAAAGTTATTACGAAACCTACGTAATATTGAACCATACTTTCTCTCTTCGGTAATAGCTATTCTCCATAAGGAAGACGCACCAGACGGAATGCAAGCGCAAAACGTTTGCATTATATAACATCGCTTTCCTATCTTAGCAATTAGCGATGTATTTCAGACCTAGATTCGTATTGCGCATTCGACATTTTATTTTATCGACACACTAACCTTGTTTAGAATTGCACTTCTAACCACATTTTATTGTAATCATTCTAGAAGACTCATCAGTTCTATTCTGTTCTATTCTGTTCTGTTCTGTTCTGTTCTGTTTTGTTCTGTGATGTCCTGTCCTGTCCTGTCCTGTCCTGTCCTGTCCTGTCCTGTCCTGTCCTGTCCTGTCCTGTCCTGTCCTGTCCTGTCCTGTCCTGTCCTGTTCTTTTCTGTTCTGTTCTGTTCTGTTCTGTTCTGTTCTGTCCTTTTCTGTTCTGTTCTGTTCTGTTCTGTTCTGTTCTGTTCTGTTCTGTTCTGTTCTGTTCTGTTCTGTTCTGTTCTGTTCTGTTCTGTTCTGTTCTGTTCTGTTCTGTTCTGTTCTGTTCTGTTCTGTTCTGTCCTGTCCTGTCCTGTCCTGTCCTGTCCTGTCCTGTCCTTTTCTGTCCTGTCCTATCCTGTCCTGTTCTGTTCTGTTCTGTTCTGTTCTTTTCTGTTCTGTGATGTCCTGTCCTGTCCTGTCCTTTTCTGTCCTGTCCTGTCCTGTCCTGTCCTGTCCTGTCCTGTCCTGTCCTGTCCTTTTCTGTCCTGTCCTGTCCTGTCCTGTCCTATCCTGTCCTGTCCTGTTCTGTTATGTTCTGTTCTGTTCTTTTCTGTTCTGTGATGTCCTGTCCTGTCCTGTCCTTTTCTGTTCTGTTTTGTCCTGTCCTGTCCTGTCCTGTCCTGTCCTGTCCTGTCCTGTCCTGTCCTGTCCTGTCCTGTCCTGTCCTGTCCTGTCCTGTCCTGTCCTGTCCTGTCCTGTCCTGCCCTGTCCTGTCCTGTCCTGTCCTGTCCTGTCCTGTCCTTTTCTGTCCTGTCCTGTCCTGTCCTGTCCTATCCTGTCCTGTTCTGTTCTGTTCTGTTCTGTTCTGTTCTGTTCTGTTCTGTTCTGTTCTGTTCTGTTCTGTTCTGTTCTGTTCTGTTCTGTTCTGTTCTGTTCTGTTTTGTTCGGTTCTGTTCTGTTCGCTTCTGTTCTGTTCGCTTCTATTCTGTTCCGGTCCGTTCCGTTCTGATCCGTTCCAATCAGTTCCGATCCGCTCCGTTCCATTCCATTCTATTCTGTTCTAGTATATTATTTATAGGGTTTTATTTTTTTAGGGACACATCAATAACCACAACAGCCGAGTTGACGTCAAAATACCACTTTGCTGCTCATATGGGTCAGCTGATTGCAGGAATTGATGGTAACGGTTGTCACAACTTCTACCCTTCGTGTCCCTTTCCTGGTTTTCAAGTCTTGCAGATGATGAAGAAAGTGAGAATGCGTTAGGAGTAGATAGGAATAACTGACTCATGAAATAATCGAATTTGGAAAACAGCAGTGAATAAATGAGAAGATATACTAAAGGTGCGTTGACAACAGGCTTGCATGATCTGTCCGGAAAATGAAGAAATTTTACAGATAGATATATTTAGATAAAAATTAGAATCAAACATGCAAGTGCAGTCGTGGCAACCCTGTACCAGGAGAGACCAAATGCTGTTTTTAGTAATTTTAGTTACCTATATGACGTATCTAGTCCAATAACTGCATTGATTTGAAGAAAACAAATTATAGGAAATCTAAATAAAAAATAAAAATAAATTGTAAAAATAAAAAGGCAACTGTTATACAAAAAGAAATATATGTATTGTGATTATTAGGTAGCATTAGCTGCATACAACTAAAGACTGTTACTTTAAATTACATTCTAAACTGTATTGCCTACTTGGCTGTGTGTAAATTTACAAGGAGTAAATAATGTATAAATAGTGTACATAAATAAACTTTTATACCTACGTAATGAACAGCGCTTTTGTTTCTTAATTCCTATGTTAGTAAGTAATCAATATCTGATTGAAACGAATGGAGTCAAACTGAAGAGTGTTTTATTCCATTTAAGTGATATTGGTTGCCTATCTTTATAATCCACATTGGTTGCTTTAGTAATATATATAACCTATAACCTCGTAAGGCGACCAATCGTGCTTCCTCCTTTAGGGAGGTTTGTCCTCCCTATTTAGGGGTGCCCTCCCTTTTATTATTGTCTTCCTAACGTCCTCCTTCTGTGTGGAATGTCCTCCTTATCCATTTCGAATACTTTCTTTGCTCTCTCAGATAAAATACAATTTAAACAAATGCTTGATTCATTATTATGTTATGGTGATACAAATGTGGGACCAGTCACGTAAATAGTGACGATTGTGTATTCATGATGAGTTGCTAGGGGAAAGTTAAACCTTTGGGGAAAGGAAAACACAATCAGCATCGCTAATTCCGAATAGAAATTGTGTTCGCACCATAAAGAATGATATCAAAGATTTAAAGACGAATAACTTATTTATGTATCGTGCCAAACGTGACGTTAAATATTGTGTTGAATATTGTATTGCGGGCTATTTAGGTGTGCATTACTCGAGCACTATCAATTATTGTTCAATTACTGCCACTGACATAATCTACATTTTGCAGATGCGTCCGGGGTTTAAATTATTTGGCGGTAATTATTGGCAATGCGCTGCATAATTAATTGCCGCATATCAAAACTGCGATTAATTTCGAATTTGTAACGCAAATGAGCGGAATCAATTCCAAATCCGTACCCCACTTTATATTAACAATAATTTATGATACACCATCGACTGTCGATAGGCACATTACCATATTTACATCGTATGGAGTATTTAGGCCGATCCTGCATGCTGCGATGTATATCGCCAACGCTGGCGACATACATCGCATCATGGAGGAACGGCTTTACAAAAAAATTTTGCACATCTTCTAGTAATCCAGCAAGTGGACATTGTATTGAGTGCAAATGGTACATTGTCTGCGATTGCAGTTACGATTGGTTATGACTTGTGCATGAGGTGATAATAGTAAATCAAGATAGGACAACAATGTCTAGTCGAGTTGTCGAGTCCGGACATAAACCGGGTTATACGCCCTTTTGGGACTCGCATAAAATGCTTACTTTACATACTGAAATTAACGTCTTTCGACAATGGGACAGTGCGGTGGTCCGTACTCGGGAAATAATAACTCCCCTGCGAAAAGAAACCGTCGTTGCCGACCGAGCTTGCTGTCCGTGGGCTTCTGTGCGAGAGGCATTTAAAAAGCCGGAGCTCCCGACAAATAGCCTAATGAATTATATCTGGAATATGCCCACAAGTTTTATTACTCGAACGTCGTTACCTGTAAGTGCTTTTATAGCTTTGCCTTCTTGTCCGGCGACATAACCCATCCGCTACCACATTTCCCGGCGACTCGTTGATCACTCTTATTATGAGCATTGCCCGAACCCTACCTCATTTATCAGAAACCATATTCATTAAATCTCGCTCTTTATTATTTCGACGTACGAACACCGTGCATACAATGTTATACATTTGTACAGACCCGCGTCTACAAACGACTCAATTGTCGCATCTAATCATGTCTGATGATCATTTCTGCACTTCTCTGATACTCCATCCATAATCCTACATCTCCGTTACCAATACAATAAAAAAACATAACTCACAGACACCTGAACATACTTCTATATACAAGTACAATTATACAGGATGTATTATATATGTAATATGTTGCTATCAAAGAGTTCCCACACGAAGCGATGTGTGTCGCAAACATTTGTAATAGGACTGATGACGTTGGCTACACACATCGCAACGTGTCTTTTTACACAAACCTAACACAGTGCTTGCAACTGAATCACACCATTGTCACTTACCAGCACTTTTTGGCAGAAAATCCTTGATAAACTCAGAAAGACACCTTACTTATGTCTTGTCAGAACAATCTCAACAATAAAATAGTATTCGCATTCCTGAAATAGTCTTAACCGATCCCATTTCAGACAACAATACTTTGAGTGCTTGCAACTGAATAACATGAGTGTCACTAACCAGTACCTTTTGTCAGAAAATCCTTGATAAAGTCAGAAAAAGACATTCCTTGTGTCTTGTCAAAACAGTTTCAACAACAACATAGTATTCCCATTCCTGATATAGTCTTAACGGATCATATTTCAGCAAACATTACTTTGAGTGCTTGCAACTGAATAACATGATTGTCACTTACCAGCACTTTTTGTCAGAAAATCCTTGATAAAGTCGGAAAAAGTCCTTCCTTGTGTCTTGTCAAAACAATTTCAACAGCAACATAGTATTCCCATTCCTGATATAGCCTTAACCGATCCCATTTCAGCAAACAATACTTTGAGTGCTTGCAACTGAATAACATGGTTGTCACTTACCAGCACTTTTTGTCAGAAAATCCTTGATAAAGTCAGAAAAAGTCCTTCCTTGTGTCTTGTCAAAACAATCTCAACAACAAAATAGTATTGCCCTTCCTGAAATAATCTTAACCAATCCCATTTCAGCCAATAGTTTGAGTGCTAGCAACTGAATAACATGATTGTCAATACAATAACTACCATTACAATAAAAAGCATAAGTCACAGAAGCCTGACTCTTCTATATACAACTACAAATATACAGGATGTACAATATGTAACATGTTGCTATCAAAGAGCTCCCACACGAACCGATGTGTGTCGCAAACGTTTGTAATCGGACCGATGATGTTGGCCACATACATCGCAACGTGTGGGAGCTCCTTTATAGCAACATGTTACATATTGCAAGATAAAATACAGCATATGAAGAATTAGTAAAACATGGCAGCTTTTATCTTTCAAAACATTTTCTGTTCGTTCTCATGTTCCAATACTGACGCTCCCATGCAATGCGATGTATATACCAAACGTTGGTCATTGGTCAAACTCCGCATAGCGAGACACAACTCCGTCTATTCAGCAACATCCTGAAATAATCTGACATGCATCATTTCACATCATTTCAACATGTCGATTGTAGCCGAATAATGACACCAATGGCCAATATTGGCCACATAGATCACATCGTATGGGAACGGTCTAACATTTTAAAATTTTCATACATCGTTGTTGCAAGTACTGAGTACTGAAGGCTTGCTTATAGGCGGTATTTCAGACATGAAAATTCGCATAGGCACAATGATGAATTCCAATAAGATTTGTGGGAAAAAAGCACAACTGGTAGCTATATTAGATTGAATAAAGTTTTAAGTGCTTCGTTAGGCGTTCTGGTGCACGAGACGGAGATGGAGATCTATAAAGATGTCAGCTGAACTGTGGTTTGAATGAGCTAAAAGTAATAAATAATAATTATATTCTTTATGGTTAAACCATTAACTTCGGAATGAGGGTATTTAGGTATGTATAAATTGTCTTAAGCCACGAGAATAATCGTAAACTTTTTTGCAGTTGTAATGCATATTTTTGTTGGTATGGAGACGAGCTGTTGACGGTGCGGCGGTGAGGTTTACTTTCGTTTTCGTTGCACCAGGCTTATAGACAGAATACCAAGTGTGTATGCCTTCCACTTTAGAAAAGGGAGTGGTGGTTATACTTTCACCGATAATTTTATACTCTGGCCAGCGTTCAGACCATTGATCGTTTTCACTTGGTGGAACCCGAATCTCGTTTACGATGAAGGTGTTTGGATCTTACTTCCTCGTGGTGGCCCTTGTGGTCATAGGCACCCTTTTAGACTCGACACTTCCGGTCAAATCGCAACAACCATCTATACAGCTACCCGTGGAGTTAATTGGATTTCCGGTTATTATACTAGCAGTACGGTTATCCAATTTTGTGAAGAAGCTCGCATATTCACTAAATCCAGGTAAGTCACATTTTTTTTGTATTGGGTCTGTTAATAAAAATCCATGAAACATATGCTTGATAGTTTAACCTTAAGGTATATTTTTTTCGGTACAATTCGAACGCTCTAATGTTGTAATAATGCTTAACCTCGAGACCTTTACATGTTGACCAAGTTCTGATTCTACTTAGTCATGTAGTAAGTTTTGGATAAAACATAGCCAAGCCCAAAACTTTTTGTCATGGCATCAATTTGCTATTCCGACATCCCAATTTGAGTAACCGCAAATATTATTATGTCTTTCGTAATATTTCATTGAACTCTCTGGTAATTAATCGTAATAGTGTTAATTTATTGAAAATGTAAACTAACCGATGAAAGTTAATGAGTCATTTAGTTTGCACTAATCTGGATATTGCGAAATTGTTCGGATGTTGTTATGGACGCTAAAGGTTATTTGATTGTTTGTCGAATAGTTAGAAAGTTTGTTTTGAAGTAGAGAGATTTTATAGGAAGTATTTTGTCAATGCAAATATTTGATGAGGTCCGTCCTTGAAACTTTTATATCACAACAAATGAAGATGAGAAGACTTTAAATTAACGCTAGAAGAAAGTAGAAGTCTCATCAAATAAATGAAACATAATCTTATTAGCACGAACCTAACACTTACCAGCACTGTTTGTTAGAAAATCCTTGAAAAAGTCCTTCCCTATGTCTTGTCACAACTATTTCAACAACAAATAAGTATTTCCTGTCCTGCAATATTCTTAACTGGCCCCATTTCAGACAAAAATACTTTAAGTGTTTGCAACTGAATCACAGCACTGTCACTTACCAGCACTTTTTGTCAGAAAATCTTTGATAAAGTCAGAAAAAGTTCTTCCTTGTGTCTTGTCAAAACAATTTCAACAACACATAGTATTCCCACTCCTGAAATAGTCTTAACCGATCCCATTTCAGACAACAATACTTTGACTGCTCGCAAATGAATAACATGAGTGTCACTTACCAGCACATTTTGTCAGAAAATCCTTGATAAAGTCAGAAAAAGACCTTCCTTGTGTCTTGTCAAAACAATTTCAACAACACATAGTATTCCCACTCCTGAAATAGTCTTAACCGATCCCATTTCAGACAACAATACTTTGACTGCTCGCAACTGAATCACATGAGCGTCACTTACCAGCACATTTTGTCAGAAAATCCTTGATAAAGTCAGAAAAAGACCTTCCTTGTGTCTTGTCAAAACAATTTCAACAACAGCATAGTATTCCCATTCCTGATATAGCCTTAACCGATCCCATTTCAGCAAACAATACTTTGAGTGCTTGCAACTCAATAACATGATTGTCACTTACCAGCACTTTTTCTCAGAAAATCCTTGGTAACGTCAGAAAAAATCATTCCTTATGTCTTGTCAAAACAATCTCAACAACAAAACAGTACTTTGAGTGTTTGCAACTGAATAACATGGTTGTTTTTTAGGTACTTACGTTTCGAGAACTCGTAGGGCGATAGCTAGTGGTGATATGATCGATATGCTGGAAGCAGAAAAACGTCTCGTCCAAGAATTGGGTGACAATGTCTGCATTTATACGAGGGTCTGTCTTCACCATGCGGAAAAAGCTAGGAAATCTGTCGGGAGGACAAAATACGCCGTCGATTGGGATGAGGTTTTTAGGTACTTTTTTTGCCAATACAATATTTAGCGCCCGAAGAGCAATTCGACCAAATTTACGTCTTTCCGGGCGACTACTTTGCATTTAAATTGATATTTACGCTTCGATATCGACGAAAGTCGGCGAACAAACTTGGCGAGATAGTTTCAATCTCCGGATTAGATCATTTGTCACATATTAATCGGATTGGTCCATTTTTTGCGCGACCCTTTTCTTTCGTCTCTGAGATGATTTATCAATTCTTTGTGGGGATTTACATTTACAAATTGTCTAATTCGCAAGATTGCCCCGAATGGAGATAGGATGTCATTCTTGATAATATATCACATGTTATGACTCCATGGAAATGCAAAATAACAGGAACAATATCAATAGAAAGATGTCCAACCAATTACTTAATAATTGAGTGACTCATGGTGGTGCTTATTATACCATTTTAATGATAGTTTTCTCTTTTAAACCGACTTTCCCATGTCATTTTAAACTATGTTATTCAGAAATGATCATTTTGATTACTTTAACAAAGATATGTAAATGTAGCAATTCGACCAATTGTTTCTTTAGTTCACTAAATGCAAATCAGTAACTACGTAATATTAGAGATAAAGAGAACATTATAGGCATTACGACATAAGCGCAGACCTATTCATTAGCGTGCTTTATTATTATAATTAGTTCGATTGCGAAATAACAATATTTTATTATTGCTTTTTTATCAGTTATTGTTGTGACTACTGTTGAACTGTAAAGATGAACTGCATTGTAAACAGAAAAGCCTCGCCGCATTTTGATGTAGATGAGTTTATATCACAGAGTGTTGAGTGAAATGATTGTAGTCGATTTAGGCCACGCCCATGTAAATAAATTTGTACCGCTTTACACAAAGAACTGTCAAACTTGAAATAGGTTATGCAACCAATTTACCTTTCGCGTGTCGAAGATGGGTGTCTCTTTCATGCTGCCAACAAAAATTGTATTGTCGTTATAAAAGTATTTATTTTTTTAGCCACTACAAGAAGACGAGTCAGAAGAATAAGGAATTCTACCTCCTAAGCGTGTTTCTTGGGGACTTCATAGCATCTCCTAAATTCTGTAACATGCTAGCGAAGAGGGGTCGCGTTTGCAGCGATTGAATGGTGTAGAATAAATACTAATTGTAGGAAATTGAATAGAACGGCTACACATTCAATAATTGCGCAGGAATGCCATTGTATATAAATAAGGGATAATTGCTGTCGATGAAAAAGAGCAATTATTGGATTTTGTAGTTGTTATTAGTATGCTTGTTAGCAAGTTAGCAAGTTATCTTAGTTGTAAATGTATTGCTCAACTTTATATTGTAATTAAGAAATAATTTATTAGCGGAATTCCCAATAACTAGATTATAAGTTATTTTATTTTTCTTTTGTACCCCTTTTTGCAAATAAACTGCCAACAGAACAAACTTAGAGAGGTGATATTGTTGTATTTCCCTTTTCCAAACATATCAGTTATAATCAATCTTACAAGAAGTACTACGGAGTCATTATAAATGGTTCTAGTCGAAGTAGGCCATGCCCATGTTTATGCAACCAAATTAACACACTTCGTACAGTAATTTTATGGAGCGGCAAACGCAAATTTGTACATATGATTTCCCCGCCTACTTTGACTACAATCATTTATAGTGGCCCGTTATATTTGCACAAAAGCAATGGTGACACCACCCGATTGGATAGGCAACCAAATACGCAGGTCTTGGAAACACGTCAACATCAAATGATTAGTCATGATAGTCTGTTTGAAGTTTAGAAAACCCAACGGATTTGATTCAATTGATATAAATATTGATGAGTGAATAACGAACTGAGAGAAAGTTTGCGTATCCGCGAATATGACTGTTTTTGACAATATTTACTAGGTCAGTAATTCAGAAAGAGAAATCATACTGTATGAATTTTTCTACGTGGGCTTCAGCCACCTACCCATTATTCGGTGAAATTGCAAGTTTTCAATGATCACTATATCATATAGCCGTTAGTTTGTTGCGGAACATCATCTAGGTACCATGGCGATTAAATTGTGTGTGGTGTTAGTTTTATTCTTCCAATCCGGATACTCCATCATCAGGACTCCTTCATCTCCACAGATACTGAACGAGACACCTTTGGATTTAATATGGTAAACGAGGAGTCTGTAGCCATACTATATCGTTTTACCATTTAAACATTTTAGGAGATTGACGGGAATGGCAGTACAAAGCCGACAGCATAATTTCCTACCCCAACAGAATTACATCCAACCAGGAATTGGTTATCCCGTATTTGCTCCAAATGGGAACCCTCCCGTTCCAGATTACCCGCAAAACTTGATGTCCCAGTTGTTGCCGCATGGCCAAAAAGTGTTGGAAGCCATGTTTTCCATAGCCCAGAACGACGATCTCAAGTGCGTGCCGAAATTGTTATGCGAAATCACTTCTGGGACAATTAGCCCTTACGGCAGGCAATTCTCTCTTCCTGAAGTCAACATGGATTCCTTCCTTGGGTGAGTCTTGAAACCAATCAAATTAATGGAGCTTATTTGACGAAGATGTTATTCCAGAATATTATCTACGTTTGAAACAACATCACCAATATTATTGTTTGGTAGAGCGGCCCTCCTTGGATATACAGCTAAAGGGAACGACCGTTCTTGCACTTATGCCTACCCCAGATGCCCTAGTAACCCAGATGTGCTTCTGAATTACTTGAACAACCACAACGGGGGCTTTTTCCGGTTCTTCATGGGAATAAATAACCAACATTATCAACCAAGTCCCAACCAAGGTGTTTACAACCAAGGTGTCTACAACCAAGGTGTCTACAGCCAAGGTGTCTACAACCAAGGTGTCTACAACCAAGCTGTCTACAACCAAGGTGTCTTCAACCAACATTTGTCTAACCAGCAACCAGCAAGTTTGAACAGTGATAACACTCAGGTGCTTGGCTTTGATGGACAACACTTTGGTTTCACAGGAAGATATGCTAAATCTTTTCCAGAGAGTAGGATACTGAATCAAGAGCATGGGCATCGCTACGTAGAAGCTGTGGTAAGGCCAGTAGTTGATGGCGTGGCTTATAGAAGAGGACGGTTTGTGTTTCCAAGTGATGGCGGTAGATACGCTGAAGAATATCAGTTTGGAAGTTTCCGTGATGAGAAGAAGATAAAATTTCCTAGGTACCAAGATGATAATTCCTTGGATAATTCTTTGGATATTCAGAAGCCATTGCCGAACCATGTACCAACTCGGAATATATTTCCAATAAGGACAGGCACCGGAAGCTTGGTGCTGGAAGACAACAATGGAGGCGACTACAACAGGGACAACAATTTTGTGCGCTTCTCCTTCTAATCAGCAAATAAATAATATCTGCGGTCTCGTACATGTGTATTATTTGTCATAGTTGGAATATGTAGTTTCGATAAGCAGTTGACCTTATATTGTTATCATGGTTATGTTCGCAAAGATAGTACATATATTAAGCGTGTGAATTCTATTTTTGTTGTTTCTTTTTATTCGTCTCCGCAATGCGTAGGAGGTATTCAAAACAAACCAGCGCTTCCCACATACAGCGAAACGGAAAGTGCGTAGTAGCACTTCTTTGTGGTCATTGTCCATCCCGCATATACAGAGTGTTTCACTTGTGGAAAAAAATATTGTTTTTAATTTTTTTCTAGTGTACGTGACGTCATCAATGGTCGGGGTCTTTTGATTATTGCTGGCTTCTCGGTAATTAAAAGTCAGGAAGTCCTAATTCATTGTCACCACGGCGCTCGCAAAGATCCAAATGAACGTAATAATAAGTAACGAATAACAAAAGACCCTTTGACAGTTCCAACTTCAAAGTGTACAGCGACACGTCGGGGAGTCGGGCCCTTTTCCGCTTATCCTTTAATGCCTTACAAATCCCTGCTTGCGTATAACTAAATGAAGGTTTACCGCTTTTCACCCCGCCCTAGGCCACGGCGGGACAGAGACGTGATTTCTCTTGTTTTCAATATACCTACGTATTCTTTTTGTCTCCGTGCCTTTCGAAAAACTTGCAATGAACCACGATCCACTCCACCGGTCTGCTTACTTTGTGTCTGAAATTCGTTCATTTCGGCGCATGACGTCACTGCGAGAGGAATCCTTAAGTTTTAGACTTTTATAGGTGAGTTAGGTTAACAAGTTGATAACCATGCCAATGCTTTAATTGACAAAAAATCTTGAACGTCGCAACAACATATTAACTACCATGACAACGAACGCTACTTCTCGCAATGACGTCAGTTGTAGGCGTGGCCGATGCGCGTAAGCAGACCGGTGTATGTGGTCATTTTTTTAATAGATCGTGTTGATATGTTATAAACAATTATTTATTTTTATTTTTTAATTAAATTAATAAATAATCTGTTTAATGCAATTTCTGTGGCTGAATAAAGTGTTGCATCCTCGGTTGCATGCCCTGGTTGAAGGTGAGGATGCGAAATACAGGAAAGAAGAAACAAGAGAAAAAATAAGAAGAGCGAATATACAAAGGTGTTTTATTATGCGAGGATTTAAGTAATTGCGTTTTATGAGATTTTCGCTAATTGGCACCTAATATATTCAGGGTATATGGGGGGGTAAAGTGTATTAGCAGCGCTTTAAATTTCTCTCGCGATTTCGTTTTAGATAGCATCTGTAATTGCGGCGGGCAACAAAAGGTGCGGAGTACAATGAGCGGCGCTGAATTAAAATAATTTGAATAATTAGCCACTCAAAACTGCATTTTTCTTATTGCCCGCGCATTATTTCGCCGCGTGCGCTACCCAGTTCTTTACATGAATCATTGATTTTTATCTCCCAGGGTTCATTTACCTAATTAGCGACGACAAGAGGGGCAATTTTCAATTTGCCGTAATTAATTCCGGCCGTATTTACATTGCTATTAAAAAAGATGTTGCTTTTTATTTCATTGAAATATTTGCGTATATCAACCATTCGTATGCGGGCTTCACACTTACTGATACAAAAATATCAAACGACGTAGCTAAAAACATTCAAAGTTAGTTATTTTTGATACGGTTAGAATTTCAAGTTAATTTGATGGATACAAATCAAACCATTCAAACTTACTAGTTATTTTTGATACTGTTAGAATTTCAAGTTAATTTGATGGATACAAATCAAACCATTCAAACTTACTAGTTATTTTTGATACGGTTAGAATTTCAAGTTAATTTGATGGATACAAATCAAACCATTCAAACTTACTAGTTATTTTTTATACGGTTAGAATTTCAAGTTAATTTGATGGATACAAATCAAACCATTCAAACTTACTAGTTATTTTTGATACGGTTAGAATTTCAAGTTAATTTGATGGATACAAATCAAACCATTCAAACTTACTAGTTATTTTTGATACGGTTAGAATTTCAAGTTAATTTGATGGATAGAAATCAAACCATTCAAACTTACTAGTTATTTTTGATACGGTTAGAATTTCAAGTTAATTTGATGGATACAAATCAAACCATTCAAACTTACTAGTTATTTTTGATACGGTTAGAATTTCAAGTTAATTTGATGGATATAAATCAAACCATTCAAACTTACTAGTTATTTTTGATACGGTTAGAATTTCAAGTTACTTTGATGGATACAAATCAAACCATTCAAACTTACTAGTTATTTTTGATACGGTTAGAATTTCAAGTTAATTTGATGGATACAAATCAAACCATTCAAACTGAGTAGTTATTTTTGATACGGTTAGTATTTCAAGTTAATTTGATGGATACAAATCAAACCATTCAAACTTACTAGTTATTTTTGATACGGTTAGAATTTTAAGTTAATTTGATGGATACATGTGGATGGAGGCATCAACTTTAGATTTAAACGTGTCACTTGTTAGTCATTTCTTCATTTGTGATGATACTTCTCTGACGTGTGTTACAATGGGGTGGTCTTTGTAAAATGAGGGGGGGTGAGGTTCGCTGACATGTCATCCGCATACACCTCAAAACGCCTTTCCATTATACTCGGCTGTCTTGTTTTTCTCTCTAATGTTGGGTATTGTTGTCGCAAGGGTTGTAGCGGGTATAATTATTCGTGCGCGGTGGTATTGGTGGGCCGAAAGAACGAGCGTTAGAATGAATTTAATAATGGTGATTAAGGGCGTTCGGACTGCACGTGGCTGGTCTCGTATTGACGCGCGGGCGTCCGTCATCCGACGCCCGGACGTGCGCTACTGTTTTTATTTCATTTGTATCTCGCCACAGAAGACCGTATTTATTATGCTCGATCGGATTGAGCCGATACAAAGCTGGCTCCGAGTAATCTCGGCGCTATGCGGCAACAATTGATTACCGACATCCAGCCCAAAGCCGCGCAAATCTGATAGCAATCAAAAAGGAAAGACGACAGACCCCGGCGATTGGGCCGGAATTTTTCACACTCACTTGCGCCAAATGTCACCAGATTAAGTACGATAAAATACCGCTGTTTGCGTTACGAATTTCTTTATTTATGCGTACTTATCCGAACGAATATTAGTTTTCCAATCGGAAATCATTGCAGCACATGCGAACGAATCCCGATACCGTTAATATCATTACCTACAAAACATCCGATTTTAATTAGCGACATCAAAGCGATAGGTGCCGCATCACTTCAATCAATTTTGCTTGCATACGCCGATCAAACAAATATGATATAAATGTGCGTATCATCCAAATAAAAATCTCTAGAGGCTTCAGTAACAGGAATTTCACAAAATTACCAATATTTCTGAAGTGAAAAGCGGTTTCTAATGAAACAACGTAAACAAACGATCGGTTGCTAAGGTATAGATGTTTCAAATTAAGAAGAGGGTATCCCCCACTTTTGACCTTGAGATGCCCATATAAGGCAATGCATAGGCGCCTCGTTCCACACGGATTTTGAAACATACAAAAGGAACAAAAAAACACGTGCGCCAATTTTTGTCTTGTGCTTATCATCCAACTAAAAACCTCAAGAGGCTTTAGTAACACGAATTTCACAAAATTTCTAATATTTCTGAAGTGAAACTTCTTACGGGACGGAGTAAAAGCGGTTTCTAATGAAACATACAAAAGGAACAAAAAAACGCGTGCGCCAATTTTTGTCTTGTGCGTATCATCAAACTAAAAACCTCAAGAGGCTTTAGTAACACGAATTTCACAAAATTTCTAATATTTTTGAAGTGAAACTTCTTACGGGACGGAGTAAAAGCGGTTTCTAATGAAACATACAAAAGGAACAAAAAAACGCTTGCGCCAATTTTTGTCTTGTGCGTATCATCCAACTAAAAACCTCAAGAGGCTTAGTAACACTAATTTCACAAAATTTCAAATATTTCTGAAGTGAAACTTCTTACGGGACGGAGTAAAAGCGGTTTCTAATGAAACATACAAAAGGAACAAAAAAACGCGTGCGCCAATTTTTGTCTTGTGCGTATCATCCAACTAAAAACCTCAAGAGGCTTAGTAACACTAATTTCACAAAATTTCAAATATTTCTGAAGTGAAACTTCTTACGGGACGGAGTAAAAGCGGTTTCTAATGAAACATACAAAAGGAACAAAAAAACGCGTGCGCCAATTTTTGTCTTGTGCGTATCATCCAACTAAAAACCTCAAGAGGCTTAGTAACACTAATTTCACAAAATTTCAAATATTTCTGAAGTGAAACTTTTTACGGGACGGAGTAAAAGCGGTTTCTAATGAAACATACAAAAGGAACAAAAAAACGCGTGCGCCAATTTTTGTCTTGTGCGTATCATCCAACTAAAAACCTCAAGAGGCTTAGTAACACTAATTTCTCAAAATTTCAAATATTTCTGAAGTGAAACTTCTTACGGGACGGAGTAAAAGCGGTTTCTAATGAAACATACAAAAGGAACAAAAAAACGCGTGCGCCAATTTTTGTCTTGTGCGTATCATCCAACTAAAAACCTCAAGAGGCTTAGTAACACTAATTTCACAAAATTTCAAATATTTCTGAAGTGAAACTTCTTACGGGACGGAGTAAAAGCGGTTTCTAATGAAACATACAAAAGGAACAAAAAATCGCATGCGCCAATTTTTGTCTTGTGCGGATCATCCAACTAAAAACCTCAAGAGGCTTTAGTAACACGAATTTCACAAAATTTCAAATATTTCTGAAGTGAAACTTCTTACGGGACGGAGTAAAAGCGGTTTCTAATGAAACATAGAAAAGGAACAAAAAAACGCTTGCGCCAATTTTTGTCTTGTGCGTATCATCCAACTAAAAACCTCAAGAGGCTTAGTAACACTAATTTCTCAAAATTTCAAATATTTCTGAAGTGAAACTTCTTACGGGACGGAGTAAAAGCGGTTTCTAATGAAACATACAAAAGGAACAAAAAAACGCGTGCGCCAATTTTTGTCTTGTGCGTATCATCCAACTAAAAACCTCAAGAGGCTTAGTAACACTAATTTCACAAAATTTCAAATATTTCTGAAGTGAAACTTCTTACGGGACGGAGTAAAAGCGGTTTCTAATGAAACATACAAAAGGAACAAAAAATCGCATGCGCCAATTTTTGTCTTGTGCGGATCATCCAACTAAAAACCTCAAGAGGCTTTAGTAACTCGAATTTCACAAAATTTCAAATATTTCTGAAGTGAAACTTCTTACGGGACGGAGTAAAAGCGGTTTCTAATGAAACATACAAAAGGAACAAAAAAACGCTTGCGCCAATTTTTGTCTTGTGCGTATCATCCAACTAAAAACCTCAAGAGGCTTAGTAACACTAATTTCACAAAATTTCAAATATTTCTGAAGTGAAACTTCTTACGGGACGGAGTAAAAGCGGTTTCTAATGAAACATACAAAAGGAACAAAAAAACGCGTGCGCCAATTTTTGTCTTGTGCGTATCATCCAACTAAAAACCTCAAGAGGCTTAGTAACACTAATTTCACAAAATTTCAAATATTTCTGAAGTGAAACTTTTTACGGGACGGAGTAAAAGCGGTTTCTAATGAAACATACAAAAGGAACAAAAAAACGCGTGCGCCAATTTTTGTCTTGTGCGTATCATCCAACTAAAAACCTCAAGAGGCTTAGTAACACTAATTTCTCAAAATTTCAAATATTTCTGAAGTGAAACTTCTTACGGGACGGAGTAAAAGCGGTTTCTAATGAAACATACAAAAGGAACAAAAAAACGCGTGCGCCAATTTTTGTCTTGTGCGTATCATCCAACTAAAAACCTCAAGAGGCTTAGTAACACTAATTTCACAAAATTTCAAATATTTCTGAAGTGAAACTTTTTACGGGACGGAGTAAAAGCGGTTTCTAATGAAACATACAAAAGGAACAAAAAAACGCGTGCGCCAATTTTTGTCTTGTGCGTATCATCCAACTAAAAACCTCAAGAGGCTTAGTAACACTAATTTCTCAAAATTTCAAATATTTCTGAAGTGAAACTTCTTACGGGACGGAGTAAAAGCGGTTTCTAATGAAACATACAAAAGGAATAAAAAAACGCGTGCGCCAATTTTTGTCTTGTGCGTATCATCCAACTAAAAACCTCAAGAGGCTTAGTAACACTAATTTCACAAAATTTCAAATATTTCTGAAGTGAAACTTCTTACGGGACGGAGTAAAAGCGGTTTCTAATGAAACATACAAAAGGAACAAAAAATCGCATGCGCCAATTTTTGTCTTGTGCGGATCATCCAACTAAAAACCTCAAGAGGCTTTAGTAACTCGAATTTCACAAAATTTCAAATATTTCTGAAGTGAAACTTCTTACGGGACGGAGTAAAAGCGGTTTCTAATGAAACATACAAAAGGAACAAAAAAACGCTTGCGCCAATTTTTGTCTTGTGCGTATCATCCAACTAAAAACCTCAAGAGGCTTTAGTAACACGAATTTCACAAAATTTCAAATATTTCTGAAGTGAAACTTCTTACGGGACGGACTAAAAGCGGTTTCCAATGAAACATACAAAAGGAACAAAAAATCGCGTGCGCCAATTTTTGTCTTGTGCGTATCATCCAACTAAAAACCTCAAGAGGCTTTACTAACACGAATTTCACAAAATTTCCAATATTTCTGAAGTGAAACTTCATACGGGACGGAGTAAAAGCGGTTTCTAATGAAACATACAAAAGGAACAAAAAAACGCGTGCGCCAATTTTTGTCTTGTGCGTATCATCCAACTAAAAACCTCAAGAGGCTGTAGTAACACAAATTTCACAAAATTTCAAATATTTCTGAAGTGAAACTTCTTACGGGACGGAGTAAAAGCGGTTTCTAATGAAACATACAAAAGGAACAAAAAAACGCGTGCGCCAATTTTTGTCTTGTGCGTATCATCCAACTAAAAACCTCAAGAGGCTTAGTAACACTAATTTCACAAAATTTCAAATATTTCTGAAGTGAAACTTCTTACGGGACGGAGTAAAAGCGGTTTCTAATGAAACATACAAAAGGAACAAAAAATCGCATGCGCCAATTTTTGTCTTGTGCGGATCATCCAACTAAAAACCTCAAGAGGCTTTAGTAACACGAATTTCACAAAATTTCAAATATTTCTGAAGTGAAACTTCTTACGGGACGGAGTAAAAGCGGTTTCTAATGAAACATACAAAAGGAACAAAAAAACGCTTGCGCCAATTTTTGTCTTGTGCGTATCATCCAACTAAAAACCTCAAGAGGCTTAGTAACACTAATTTCTCAAAATTTCAAATATTTCTGAAGTGAAACTTCTTACGGGACGGAGTAAAAGCGGTTTCTAATGAAACATACAAAAGGAACAAAAAAACGCGTGCGCCAATTTTTGTCTTGTGCGTATCATCCAACTAAAAACCTCAAGAGGCTTAGTAACACTAATTTCACAAAATTTCAAATATTTCTGAAGTGAAACTTCTTACGGGACGGAGTAAAAGCGGTTTCTAATGAAACATACAAAAGGAACAAAAAAACGCGTGCGCCAATTTTTGTCTTGTGCGTATCATCCAACTAAAAACCTCAAGAGGCTTAGTAACACTAATTTCACAAAATTTCAAATATTTCTGAAGTGAAACTTCTTACGGGACGGAGTAAAAGCGGTTTCTAATGAAACATACAAAAGGAACAAAAAATCGCATGCGCCAATTTTTGTCTTGTGCGGATCATCCAACTAAAAACCTCAAGAGGCTTTAGTAACTCGAATTTCACAAAATTTCAAATATTTCTGAAGTGAAACTTCTTACGGGACGGAGTAAAAGCGGTTTCTAATGAAACATACAAACGGAACAAAAAAACGCTTGCGCCAATTTTTGTCTTGTGCGTATCATCCAACTAAAAACCTCAAGAGGCTTAGTAACACTAATTTCACAAAATTTCAAATATTTCTGAAGTGAAACTTCTTACGGGACGGAGTAAAAGCGGTTTCTAATGAAACATACAAAAGGAACAAAAAAACGCGTGCGCCAATTTTTGTCTTGTGCGTATCATCCAACTAAAAACCTCAAGAGGCTTAGTAACACTAATTTCACAAAATTTCAAATATTTCTGAAGTGAAACTTTTTACGGGACGGAGTAAAAGCGGTTTCTAATGAAACATACAAAAGGAACAAAAAAACGCGTGCGCCAATTTTTGTCTTGTGCGTATCATCCAACTAAAAACCTCAAGAGGCTTTAGTAACACGAATTTCACAAAATTTCAAATATTTCTGAAGTGAAACTTCTTGCGGGACGGAGTAAAAGCGGTTTCTAATGAAACAAAGCAAACAAACGATCGGTTGCTAAGGTATGGATGTTTTAAACCAAGAAGAGGGTATCCCCCACTTTTGACCTTGAGATGCCCATATAAGGCAATGATGCATAGGCGGCTCGTTCCACATGGATTTTGAAAAATACTGTACTATATAACTCATGGCATTTTTTTAATTTCAAAATATATACAGATATATTACACATCAATTGTAATCCGTTCGGTTGACAGGTACCATAAGGACGGAATTATGATGCTTAATCAGTGGCTGAGGTTGTGAGCAATGGATAAAACGATAAACTAAAACGCAATGCTAATATTTGCGTGATACCTCCGCGCCGGCGATCAATTTATAAAATATCAAATAATACCCGGTCATATGTTGATTTTAATGAGGATGTATTGTCTGGGTTATCAAATCCACTGCGTACACGGAACGTTCGATAACAGATAGTACACGAATGTTTACAGTTGTCATCGGTGGTCGTGCTGAAATTTCGTATTCCAAACGTCATCCTAACGTTGTATATTGAATAAATTACGGGCAGCGAAGTTAAGACGCATATGGGAACAGATAAAATATTATCAAGAAACGGCGCTGAACACGTCTGAGCATGTTCGAAGGTAGGTACTCCGTAGGAATTGCGTAAAATGACGCTTAGATAAAAGTAAATAAAGCTTTTCTCTCCACTATAACCGAACTGGTTGAATCACTTGATGCTTACGCGTATCAAGTATGAAAACAATTATTCTGGAGTTGGTGGTAAACGTCAGAACCACCGCACATGTCACCAGACGTTGCGCAAACCGTAAAATTAATGGTAATTATAAGTAGAATGAACTGTCAATTCGGCGGGTTTCCTAATACGGGGGGGGGCGTGTCGCTCCGCTGACATCTATTACTTCGTCCGCCACACTAGCAGCCCTCATTGTCAGACACAAATAGCACAAAAAGCGTTTGATTCCAATTTCACAGAATGCCCGCCAATCTTTACACGGTTTTCTTTTGTCCGGTTCTCCGAACTATCTACGACACTCCTCGTATTATATCCACTACAAAAAGATAACCGAACTTCGTCAGCATGTCGATATTCACACCGGAGTTAATTTTTAATAGAATATTGTTTCACTTTGTTCGACTCATCTTTGTGACGAGACATAAACCAAAAGATAAACTACGCAGAGGAAGAAATCTCTTTATCTGCAATAAACTTTATTTCAGCCAAAGAAACTATTGATTATCAGCAATCAAATAATTGCTACAACAATTTCCCATTTTGCCTCTTAACCCCTACACAACCAGCTTTACTGACTAAAGTAGTCGAAATCATCTTGGAACCTGAAGAGAGTCTGTAGTTGCTCCAACAATAACTGTACCCCTGACACAAGGACACAGTGATATGTGGATGATATGTAGGAAACCAACACTTCAAAGCTTGTTGTTGCAGTCGTAGATGCTTGGACACACAATGCCAGATGAATACCAATACTTGAGGAGACCTTCGTGACTGGTTCTGATATTGGTCTTCTTCTACCTCAATTTTGCACAAGACAACTTCTGGCTAAACATAAAACTATATAAATCACTTTGCAGAATCACCTTCTTAACAAACCAAAGTCACTTTCTTCTTGCTCATTAACAAGAACCTATAGATTTTACGACAGTCGCCACCTCACCTTATTTGTATGTCCACCAACTATTTTATACGTTTTATATCACATAACTGATTACGATGCACATCTAGAATATGCTTACATGAATTGAACTACTTTCAATTTGCATAATTGTTGATGGTAAGCAATTAAATTTTTTGTTTTGTTAACAACGCTTAATTGGCTTTGAAGTGTGTTGCTAAACGCACTACGAATTGTTGGATAGGGGCGAAAGGCAATCAAATCCAAATGCAAATATCAAGACACGTCGCCGTCTTGAATAACAACAAGCGAGGCCAATTTGACGTAATTCAATCTGCATACGCGGACGAATTGTAAAGTAATTCACGTCTAATTGTGCCTAGTGGTATTAATATTTATTGAAATAGGGTTATATACGGGTTTGCCCGTTATCAGTTTGGAAACGCCGGAACCCCTCCACGGTCGAGACACGAAAATGATCGTCTTTGTAACTTTGTTACCGGCTAAACTAATCCTTTACCGCATGGCACGTAGAACTCAATCAAAACCTGATGGAACAACTGCCTTCTCTTATAATATACAACGATATACCTCAACTACTTGACATATTTCCTTAAAAGGCTGGAATGATGTTTTTTTAAGAAAAAACGTCATTACCATGACAAAAATGTGGAACATCAGAGACTAAGAAGCCACAAGGTCAATCACCAGAAGGTTGAAAAGTCTTACACACACTTACTCCAGCATTCGTCTTTGGTCTTTGTGGATCTTCTTGATGTATGTTGACTGATTATTGGCCTAGACCAGATTGAAAGGTCTTACTTAGACTTACTCCACCATTCGTCTTTAAAAAACATTTCGTCTTTGGTCTTTCTTGGATCTTCTTAAGGTATTTTAACTGATTGTTTGACTAGACAAGGGTGAATGGTCTTGCTTACACTTACTCCAGCAGTCGTCTTTATAAATCATTTCTTCTTTGGTCTTCCTTGGATCTTCTTGATCTATTTTGACTGATGTTTGGACTAGACAAGGTTGAATGGTCTTACTTAAACTTACTCCAGCAGTCGTCTTTATAAATCATTTCTTCTTTGGTCCTTCTTGGTTCTTCTTGAGATATTTTGACTGATGTTTGGACTAGATAAGCTTGAAAGGTCTTACTTACACTTACTCCACCATTCGTCTTTACAAATCATTTCGTCTTTGGGGTTTCTAGCATCTTCTTGAGGTATTTTGACTAATTTTTGGACTAGACAAGGTTGAATGGTCTTACTTAAACTTACTCCAGCAGTCGTCTCTATAAATCATTTCTTCTTTGGTCTCTCTTGGATCTTCTTGAGCCATTTTGAATGATTTTTGGACTAGACAAGGTTGAATGGTCTTACTTACACTTACTCCAGCAGTTGTCTTTATGAATCATTTCTTCATTGGTCTTTCTCGATCTTCTTGAGCTTATTTGACTGATTTTTGGACTAGACAAGCTTGAAAGGTCTTACTTAGACTTACTCCACCATTCGTCTTTATAAATCATTTCTTCTTTGACCTTCCTGGGATCTTCTTGAGCTGTTTTGACTGATTTTTGAACTAGACAAGTCTTACTTACACTTACCCAAGCAGTCGTCTTTAGAAATCATTTCTTCTTTGTTCTTTCTAGATCTTCTTGAGCTATTTTGACTAATTTTTTGCCTAGACTAAGGTGAAAGGTCTTACTTACACTTACTACAGCAGTCGTATTTATAAATCATTTCTTCTTTGGTTTTTCTGGATCTTCTTCAGTTATTTTGGACTTGACGGTAGATCAAAAGTTATAAGTCAAAGTAAAGAGTCTTTAAAGTAACTAAACTTAGCATCTCTTAGTAATTGATTGCTATAAATGTTCTATTCTTAGTTCCATGAACTATTCAAAAGATCAGATTGTATTATTATAATACCCAAGCTGTCAATTTGAAAGCGAGTAGCGCTATCCATTAATAACCATTATCAGCAAGTAATAAAGTATAAATTTGGCGATTTGAATAATCTCGTTAATTGCGTACCTTTGTGCGGGCACAGAAGGCGTGAAAAATCCGGTTGGGGAAATTCGGGATCTATGCAAATGGCGCCCCTCGGTTGCGAAGAAAAAGGGCGCTGCTAGAAAGAAACAATAGAATCTATATCGAATTAATTTCGTCATAGGATTTAGGAATCCGGGAGATGGAAATCTGCGATCCGCATAATCTAAATGGAATTGAAACCAGTGTCAATCCCGTAACATTATCTCGCCCGGTCCCCCTTTTGTCAAGTTCGAAAAAAGTATACGGCAACGCGCCGTGACAGATTACAGTAGGGCTTAATGTCAACATCATGATTCAAATTACACCACGGGTTAACCCAGCCTAACTCGAATATGGGGTGGGTTACTACCACTTTGCGACGAGGCCATAAATCATCTCGCCAAGACGAACGCCCGAAAACGGTTCAGATGCTACATCCTAACCCTTTACCAGTCAACTTAAATCATACCAATTAATTACAGCGAAAATGTTACTGATTTACCACTTAATTTCAAATACAAACCTGATTCACACAAAAGATGCTGTGCCTCTTCGAAATTATACAAACCTTCCAGCCTTTTGTAGCTCTTCAAGACTGGATATCAAATAACCGAGGATGGACCTTAAAAAGCAATATAATTTTGACCAAGCAGTGAGATTCATCAAAACCAGATAAAATATCATCGAGGAAACACACTGAGGTAGTAAGATAGTGCTGGTCAGAAGGTATAACTCCTAAGAAGCATGAGCTCACTAGATGTAGCTCTAACCTGTCTTGAAGAGGTTACAAGATTCCGAAACGCAGTACAATTTTGACCAAGAAGCCAAGAGGCATCAAATCCAGATAAAATATCATTGAGGAGACACACTGAGGTAGTAAGCAAGTGTTGCTTAGATGGGACAATCTCCCAAGAAGCATGAGATACCTAGATGTGGCTCTAGCTAGTCTTGAAGAGGTTACAAGATGCCGAAACGCAGTACAATTTTGACCAAGAAGCCAAGAGGCATCAAATCCAGATAAAATATAATTGAGGAGACACACTGAGGTAGTAAGCAAGTGTTGCTTAGATGGGACAATCTCCCAAGAAGCATGAGATACCTAGATGTGGCTCTAGCTAGTCTTGAAGAGGTTACAAGATGCCGAAACGCAGTACAATTTTGATCAAGAAGCCAAGAGGCATCAAATCCAGATAAAATATCATTGAGGAGACACACTGAGGTAGTAAAGCAAGTGTTGCTTAGATGGGACAATCTCCCAAGAAACATGAGATACCTCGATGTGGCTCTAGCTAGTCTTGAAGAGGTTACAAGATGCCGAAACGCAGTACAATTTTGACCAAGAAGCCAAGAGGCATCAAATCCAGATAAAATATCATTGAGGAGACGCACTGAGGTAGTAAGCAAGTGTTGCTTAGATGGGACAATCTCCCAAGAAGCATGAGATACCTAGATGTGGCTCTAGCTAGTCTTGAAGAGGTTACAAGATGCCGAAACGCAGTACAATTTTGATCAAGAAGCCAAGAGTCATCACAGCCAGATAGAATATCATTGACGAGACACAGTAGGGTTGCAAGCAAGTGTTGCTTAGATGGGACAATCTCCCAAAAGGCATGAAATACCTAGGTGTGGCTCCAGCTAGTTTTAAAGAGTCTACAAGACGACTAAACTCAGTATAACTTTGATCAAGAAGCCAAGAGGCATCAAAGCCAGATAAAATATCATTGAGGGGACACACTGTGGTAGTGAAGTAGTGCTGCTTAGATGGGCCAGTCTCCCAAGAACCATGAGATCACTAGAGGTGGCTCTAGGTAGCTTTGAAGATGCTACAAGAGGACTAAACGCATTATAATTTTGACCAAGAAGTCATCAACGTTAGATAAAATACTATTGAGGAACACGCTGATGTTGTGAGTTAGTGCTGCTAGATGGAATAGTCTTGAAGGCCGAAACGAAGTATGATTTTGATAATGAAGCCGCTATTTCTCTAATATTTTTGTATTATGTGAATCAATTCTGCTTCAATTATTTAAGTGGTGGAAGTTATAGGGGAGATGTATCGAGGCGTGCATGGCGTGGTAGAGCGCAGGAGAAGTGACAGTTGCAACGAGGAGTGAATTAATTCTTTTCACCCCAAAGATGCGGTGGAAACGAGATCGGAAAGGAAAATAAAAAAGATTAAAAAGATGAGTAAGTTCACTTGTCGAGGCGTCAGACTCCCCTAACGGGCACGTGTCGCCAACAGACATTTATTATTACAGAGGGATTTGCTATTTCGATGAAACAATCATCTCCTGTTTACTTTCGGTATTGGGTCGTTTTTTTCTTCTCGCCGATCGGTTTTCATCGTTGATATAAATCAACGTCACAAGGCATTTGCCAATCCCCTCAGTGATTGAACTGCAGATTTTTTTTTGATTTATTGGAAAATGATGTAAAATAATAAGTCATGGGTGCTTCTAAATTCAAATTTTTAAATGTTTTACATTTTGCAGATGATGCTGAATGAATAGTAATGGGTATTGCATGGAGACGACTGGACCAAGCAATGCCAAGAAGAGGGCCAAGGAGATGAAGAACACGACAATGGTGGTCCTTTTGAAAAAGACGTCAGAAAAATACAACGTATATAGGAAGTTATCAGTTGAAGTCCTTGGAACTCTCCGTGCTATATTTTGCAAGGGATGCACATTGATAGTGAACGGCAATGCATGGTGAAGATTGGACCAACCCATGACAAGACCGAGGAGATTGATCACATCACACTGGTGGACTTTCTGAAAAAGAGGTAAGAAAAATACAAATAGCAGTCTTCCAAATAATCTTTTGGTGTCTTCCTTCTTCTACGGTTGTCTTTTTTTGCTAATGTTTTCTTATGTGTTGGCTTATTCTATTTCTTTGTGATGACAAATGCTGTATTTGCATTTACTTGCAGAGGATGCTGATGATAGTAAAGGGAGCATGGAGAAGACTGGACCAAGCAATGCCAAGAAGAGGACCAAAGAGATGAAGAACACCATACTGGTGGTCCTTCGGGAAGAGAGGTCAGAAAAATACAACATACATAGGAAGATATCAGTTGAAGTCCTTGAACTCTCCGTACTATATTTTGCAAGGGATGCACATTGATAGTAAAGGGCATTGCATGAAGAAGACTGGACCAACCCATGATAAGACCGAGGAGATTGATCACATCACACTGGTGGACTTTCTGAAAAAGAGGTAGGAAAAATACGAATGGCAGTTTTCCAAATAATCTTTTGGTGGCTTCCTTCTTCTATGGTTGTCTCTTTTGGCTAATGTTTTCTTCTGTGTTGGCTTATTCCATTTCTTTGTGATGACAAATGCTGTATTTGCATTTACTTGCAGAGGATGCTGATGATAGTAAAGGGAGCATGGAGAAGACTGGACCAAGCAATGCCAAGAAGAGGACCATGGAGATGAAGTACACCACACTGGTGGTCCTTCTGAAAAAGAGGTCAGAAAAATACACCGCACATAGGAAGATATCAGTTGAAGTCCTTGAACTCTCCGTACTATATTTTGCAAGGGATGCACATTGATAGTAAAGGGCATTGCATGAAGAAGATTGGACCAACCCATGACAAGACCGACGAGATTGATCACATCACACTGGTGGACTTTCTGAAAAAGAGGTAGGAAAAATACAAACGGCAGTCTTCCAAATAATCTTTTGGTGGCTTCCTTCTTCTACGGTTGTCTTTTTTGGCAAATGTTTTCTTCTGTGTTGGCTTATTCTATTTCTTTGTGATGACAAATGCTGTATTTGCATTTACTTGCAGAGGATGCTGATCATAGTAAAGGGAGCATGGAGAAGACTGGACCAAGCAATGCCAAGAAGAGGACCAAAGAGATGACGAACACCACACTGGTGGTCCTTCTGGAAGAGAGGTCAGAAAAATTGAACGTACATAGGAAGATATCAGTTGAAGTCCTTGAACTCTCCGTACTATATTTTGCAAGGGACGCACATTGATAGTAAAGGGCATTGTATGGAGAAGACTGGAGCAACCCATGACAAGTCCGAGGAGATTGATCACATCACACTAGTGAACGTTCTGAAAAAGAGGTGAGAAAAATACAATGTGCAGTCTCCCAAATGATCTTCTAGTGTCTCCCTTCTTCTATGGTTGTCTTATTTGGCCATTGTTTTCTCTTCTTTTGGCTGGTTCTATGATCAGAAATGCAATATCTGCATTCATTTGCATTCCGTTAGTGCTGGTCGTTGCAGAATCGATATTCGGCGCAGGGGGGGAGGTGGACGAGGTTGGTGTTTGCATGAAAGGGTTGGCCCGCACTTAAACAATATTTAATCGGGGCAAATAGTTTCGAGTGTTTCACATCGGCTGTTTCTAATTATATTTCAACAGAGCCGACGCCTCTATATTTACATACCCATCACCGGCAGGGCTCGTCAAAGGGTTATCATAGTTGGCAAGAATAATTAAATGATTGAAACGGGCATTTTGTATCAGTCAACCGCACACTATTTGCTAATTGCGGACAATTAATTACGCTCATTGTGCGGTACGCACCGCTCACAACTATTGTTCTCATTGTTGCTCCGCATATGTAAATATATCAAGCGAGCCACTTACATATTCTGATTCCCGACGCTCTCGTTTCAATTGCTCCCGAACGCCACCTACCGCCAATTGCCTAATTTACCGCGGTAATTGTTTTAATTGCACTTTACTCACTTTCAACGAGGGATTGTTTAACAAAAAGAAACATTTAACTCAAAATCGGCAATCAGATCCATGGAGTGCTTCCATTTATGCCTCAATGAGCAGTTTACGCGTTTTTGGGTGGTATGCGATATGGCGTCCGTATACGGACGCCATAGAGAACCCGGACGCCAAATGTAATGGAATTGGTCAATTCAAGGATGCCGTAAGTATGGTAGGATGGTGTATATATATAGATAGATAAGAAAATAGTGATGTTTACGTTTGTGTCTGATATAATTAATCTGGTCAACTGTGTGGCGTAACCTTGTGGGGTTAAAAAATTGTTATCGCTACGCTAACAACGGATGTTGGCATTGTTTTGTTTCGATCAAATTCATGATGCAGTTCTTATAATTCGCCGACAATGCCTCCTCTATTCGTCGTATTTGCCAAGACGGCGGCTGTATCAATTCTAGGAAGTTATTCAATGTCACATTTGCGTTTACTATTCTGAGGTATTTACAAATTTATATTGTATTACGTTATCTATTATGGAAAACCATTGTTGAGGTCAATAAAATTGTGGTCGATATAATAAATAACAATAACGCGTAACAATACCGTCTTTCAATTGTTGGCTACTGGGCGACACCAATAAAATGATGATGCAATGGATTATCTTTTTACTACTTTCCATAATAAAATCTGGTTATTATTTATAGCCACCTAATAAATAGATATTATGTTTGTACCTATAATATCTTATCTCTAAACGGTGATAATTATAAAAAATAAAAATGCGTTGTTAGTGTCTGATATAGCATCATGAACGATGTGCTGCCTTTCGTACAAAATGAACTAAATTTCGCAGTGATTTAAAATATAACATATTAAAATTACGAAATTCGTCAAGAATCCCACGAAGTGAGTATATTAATTGCATAATTCGTGTTTTAGATAAATCAATTGCTTATCAGTTGCAAACACAGTTAGTCAGTGTGGACACAGCGTTGTCACTTATGGTTTCAAGGTTGAACAAATCGTGCCTTACGTAAAAACATACGACTGCCTGGATAACTGTACAATTGCCATAAAATCTCCAACAGGTGTTCACGCTACCCCTTTTTGTGGAACAATTTTACTCCTTATTTTGTAAACTTACTACGCTACACGCAGCAGCGATGACGTTTATGTTTGTTTGCCTCGATGTAGCTTACGTACTCCAGCCAAATGCATTTATTTGTACGACTCATTTGTTTGCTAACTTATTTTTGGATTATCTATGGTATTTTATGAGTCGCAAAACACATTTTAGCTGCTATATATATATATATTATATATATATATATATATATATATATATATATATATATATATATATATATATATATATATATATATATAGTTCAATTTAAAATTATACTTATTTATTTATTTATTGGCTACGGATGAAAGATGTGGAGATAGATCTCTAGTCGTCAGATTTTCAGAGGGTGGGAGGGGGAATCTGACAGAAGCTGCGGTCAACACGGTCGGTTTTAATCAACCCACGCTGGAAACTGGTAGTAACATTAAAGCATAACCTGTATTAGTTTCTTATTGCCCGACGAAACGGACCGTTGCGCTTTTGTTCGACGCGCCCTTGAGATGCGAGACTGCTTGTCGCCTCGGACCGAAACCCGATATTTTTCTACACAAAAACTCACAATAAATCTTATCTCGCTCTCGCGTGTGATCACTTTTTACGAGTGGACCCTCTCCTCCGGTTTCTGTTTACTTTTCTCCGCGTTCTTTCCTCCATTCAGATTACAAAAACTACGCAATTTTAACGAAAGAAGGTATTTCGGATAATTAATCGTCATATCTCTAACGTAGACGCGCTCGCAGATCAACGAAAATAGAGTTTATCACTGCGGGGTCTTAGGAAACGTGACAAAGCGCACGCGCCAACTATAAGCGGGTTTAGTTCGCTAAGCCGCGCACAGATGGCGCAACCGTGCGCTTACTGCGTGTGAAGCACACATGAACTACCCTGTATGTCTTTTGCGTTTAAGTTTATATGTATTAGAGTATGTGAGGGAATTAATATAATAATTACTTCTACTTTGACAATGTATTTTGATGTGAAAAATTGTTTGTTGCCGCATGGTTACCTTCGTCGTTCTACTCACCTAGTTTCTTCTACTTATCGGTCGATGTGTGTAGTTTTACTCACCTGTCATTTGTTTTTTAGTTTTAATTTAGCTTTTTTATTGCTGTTCAGTGCATTGTTGGTTAAAAATTTACTGATCAAGCAATTTTTGTTGTTGTATGGGGTGGGATGGGTAGGTTTTTTTTTAAATAAAACATCATGTTTGTTATTCAATTTTTTTTACTATTACTATTTCATTATTTTTTTAATACTATAAAAGTGAAAAATGCCTATTATGAAAGACTGCCGGTAGTATATAGACGTGTGTATGGTAAATATGCATTCTCCATACATCACTAAAATATGTAGTGATATACTATACAAAAAAGGCATATTCCAAAATAAACTAACATATGTCTTACGAAAACAAAGATAGCTGAACAAACTAATCTCACTGACCGGGCTCAGAAAATGGAGCCTGGCTCTTGGTCCGTGTCATCATGTACATACAACTGGCAGACAAATATAAATGTTCAAAATTCGCAAAATGGCGAGCGCGTCGTTGCATCACGATCGGGCGTTCGCTTTTTCTAATGCGCTCAGCCGCGACATTCTTTGTTTTCATGTCGCCCGTCGTGGTACATCGAGTACAACATAGAGAATCTTAAAAATAATCATCACACAGATATACAGCTGTTGAACTATGTTGGGGTCTAGGGTACGTACATTATTACATAAAAAACATACATTCCAGTTACTGATACACAGAGACATAGTTCGTTTATCGAGACTGCTAGGGTAGCATGCTGCTGAACTGACAGCCCACGCGCAAAAACTTGTTTTTGGTCCATATTTTTCAACAAAAAAAAACAAAAAATGGGGTCAAGGAGAAAAAATACGGTGTTTTTGCTTGGTGGTTTGCGCCTGGGCTGTCGGTTCCATTGGGTCGTGTACATTACAACTGACACAAATGAACAATAATGGCGTTCCCATAAGATAAAATTATGAAACATAACGTAAAAAATTAAAATAAAAAAAAACAACTTCTTGACTAGGGAACAGTATTAAAAACATTTGCATGTATTCTGAGATCAGCATTCAACAGTAATTGTAAATCACAGAGGCGCTTTGAGGAGCGGTCTATATTTGCAGTTACTTTACGCTACTGCTAACTAACCTAACAATTGCATTAAATTTTCTTTAAAAATATCAGCATCTATACTTACAAATGATATATATGTACTAGTACTTTTACAAAAGTCAATACAAAAAATACGATCGGAAATGTCGCGAGACAGTCGTCGGAACGAGGGCGTTTTTTGAGTCTCGAACGTCAACACCGAGGTGAGCATACATATACATATATATATATTTAGATATATACACAAGTTCAGGTGCGGACTGATCGGCATTTTGGATCGGCACGCGTCCGGCTTTATTCTAACTACAGAGATCATTTGAAAACCTTTTAAGGCAGTCGGACTGCCTCTTAGAACATTATAAACAAACAAACAAGTCAGACTCATGGTAGCGAAAGCGAACAAACGGACGACGTCCAGCCCACCTGCTTGGCACACATTCTATCTTTGGCTATACTGAATCCAACTTTATAGAAAAAAAAAAGGTCACTATTTACAATAATTACAAACATTTAGCGTATATCATATATTTTAAATATTATGTCATAATGGGAACAAATAAACAAAAAATCATTTCTAAATCGTAAAAGGTAAAATTCCTGAGTATAGACGGTTACTCAGTGGGCGTACCACCTTTACAAACGAGATCATTCGTTTTCTAAGCCCTGTCCTCTTTGGAACCAAGAAAAAACCGCGCGGGTTTGAACTTTGAGCACGAATATATTATACGTCCGACTCATACTTTTAGGTTTACGGATCAGAACACGCAAAGAATGCTTTTAAAAAAATAACGAACATAATACGGCAAATGGGAGAGAAGAGTAGAACGGAAGTAGAACAAAATACACTTAAAACTAAAGCTACTAAAACTATTAACTTATCAAACATTATACTCAATTTGGTTTCGGGTTGATTGCAGACGCACGGGCGACGACGATGCAGTTACCGATTCTGCAGCAAGTGCCATCCGACAAAGATCACCGCCGTGCAGATGGAGCCCATGATGAACGACGGCCTGGGCAGCAGTTTGAACAGTATGCTGCACCTCGAGGGGCACGCTTCCGATCGGCGAGGCAAAGGTGAGTCTACCTCATCTCCACCACCAATATGAATCGCCTGCAAGAATTACAAATTTTGCTACAGCGCACGAACAACACAACCCGTATCTTATCTTCAGTTATTTCCGCGACAAAGAAACTAAATTCAATAATCGCGATCGTAAAACAAAGCGTCCGACGCAAGGTCAACGGAATCGACTGCACAAAACGGTGCATCGGTTTTACGCGAGACACATGACACATACCTCAGATCGTTGCTCCAATGTGACGTCGAATTCGTCGGCGATTTTCCGAAGGTCGCTCCCGACCCTTATCCACAATTCTCCCTCGAAGGTCAGCAGTGGCAGAGGCGCTGCTTCGTTCGGCTTCTGGCAGCCGGAATCTGATCTTTTCAATCGCTGACGGCGGACCTGCTGGTTGCCCTGCAAGGCTGCTGATAGCGTTGAGAGGACTCTTCTTTCGTAGCTGACTGTGGTCGCCGGTGGCGATGTCGTCACCGAGGCTGCGACAAACAAAACCAATCTTTAAAACTCTTTTCAAACTCAGCATTTGCTCGCCACACAAATTTAGTCACTTGAACCGGGTGAACAAGGTGAACGAGGTGAACGATTTGTCTCCTCGTGGAAGATATACAGACACGTCATGGGCTAAGAATATTATTTTCCTTTCCGTGCCGATATCGTCCAGAGGAAGACCGCGTGAAGGGAAGCAACAGCGCAACAGGTCGAGCACATGGGCACGCACACTTCAGTTCACTATCGGTGTCACAGCACTTCACTGGTTCTCGCACTTCGGTCGGTTTAATGCTTTAATGCTTAAGCTTACCTCTGTTTCGTACAGCCTCCGCGGCGAGGATCTGCTGTTGACAGACGATCATCAGATGTTGGAGGAGGTCGTAGAGTTCTCGGATCTGTTGCTCGGACATGGGCTGCTGATTGGGTATCTTGAAGGGTATGGCCATGGTGTTTGAGCAAAGTAAACAATCGCGAAGGGAAATGTTTTTTTTTTAACCGGATAGACTCGCGGTGAACACACGAACTCGCGCTCTAACTCGGAACGGTCTGGTCGCACAACCGACGCTAGCGGCTGCCGGAGTTGTAATGTGCGGCTCGGCTCCGGTCACCGGATTGTATCCCTCCGAAGACTGAAGGCGCTCCGGGCGCGGATTGGCCGGGATACGTCGGTGGGCGGGGCGTCGAAACACGCCACTTGGCTTCAACCGCCGTGAACTCCCTCTGCGATAGTCCTATGCCCAAAAGAAAGCCCACCTTTTTGACATCGCACGCAGGCACACACTAATATCGATGATCCACTATTGACGACGCATCTCCACAACAAACCCCGGAAAATTAACACCCATGGGATTGGCCAGCTCCACAAAAACAGGAGGGCTCAAATCTCCTTTCTTCTCCACCTTTGAACTGTTTTTGGTTTTTTTTTTGCAATGAGACAACTATTGCTACCCGCAATAGCACTACTATTTTATCACATTTTGATAATTTTAATTAAATGTTTTTTTCAAAAACTGTACACGCCAAAAAAATTTTTGTTGTCCTAAAACTCTAAATTCCTAAAACTCTAAAAACTAAAAGGTAAAAATTTATTTGAAAAATAATTGTATTGCACTGAGACAAGGCAAGCACAGCGTGAGACAATATAGTTTACCACATGTATTAGAGATTTTTACTAGTACTAGTAAAAATCTCTAATAAAATAAAATTAGATCCTTTTTAATTTTAATTTATTTTTTTTTTTCAAAAAATACGCACCAAACCATAACAAACTTTGAGAAATCAAGAACTTGTGTGAGAGATTTTTTACAAGTACATACTAGATGTTTAGTTGTCCTAAATCTCTAAATTCCTAAAACTCTAAAAACTAAAAGGTAAAAATTTATTTTAAAAATAAATGTATTGCACTGAGACAATTATTGCAAGCACAGCGTGAGACAATATAGTTTACCACATTATAGTTTACTACATGTATTAGAGATTTTTACTAGTACTAGTAAAAATCTCTAAATTCCTAAAACTCTAAAAACTAAAAGATGAAAATTTATTTGAAAAATAAATGAGACAGTGATTGCAAGCACAGCGTGAGACAATATAGTTTACCACATGTATTAGAGATTTTACTAGTACTAGTAAAAATCTCTAATAAAATTAAATTAAATCGGCTTTTTATTTTAATTCAGCTTTTTTTCAAAAGCTGTACACACCAATTCATTACAAAATTTTAGTTGTCCTAAAACTCTAAATTCCTAAAACTCTAAAAACTAAAAGGTGAAAATTTATTTGAAAAATAAATTTATTGCACTGAGACAGTGATTGCAAGCACAGCGTGAGACAATATAGTTTACCACATTATAGTTTACCACATGTATTAGAGATTTTTACTAGTACTAGTAAAAATCTCTAATAAAATTAAATTAAATCGTTTTTAATTTAAATTTTTTTTTTCAAAAACTGTACACACCAAACTATAACAAAATTTTTTAAATCAAAAACTTTTATTAGAGATTTTTTACAAGTAGATACTAGATGTTTAGTTGTCCTAAAACTCTAAATTCCTAAAACTCTAAAAACGAAAGGTAAAAATTTATTTGAAAAATAAATGTATTGCTTTGAGACAATTATTGCACGCACAGCGTGAGACAGTATAGTTTACCACATTATAGTTAACCACATGTATTAG
Organism: Melinopterus prodromus; assembly: GCA_964023965.1. NCBI lineage: Eukaryota > Metazoa > Arthropoda > Insecta > Coleoptera > Scarabaeidae > Melinopterus > Melinopterus prodromus. Next base: position 13,933,850 of record OZ030399.1, read on the forward strand.
AGATTTTTTACTAGCACTAGTTGTTTAGTTTCATAAAACTCTAAATTCCTAAAACTCTAAAAGTATTTGTAAATTAAAAGCATTACAATGAGACAACTGTTGCAAGCATAGCGTGAGACAATATACATAGTTTACCCCATTTTGATCACAAGATTGTATTAGAGATATTGTACTAGTACTAGTTGTTTAGTTGTCCTAAAACTCTAAATTCTTAGACTCTGAAATTTGACTATTTGCAAATTAAGTATTGAAATGTACTCAAAGAAATCGAACAAATTGTTGTTTGAATAGACGCAAAATATATTTATTTGCTATAAATACCGTACAGGAAACGTCTAAAAATAACTTAATACTTTAACTCAATAGCAAAGAATAGTGACACATTCGCTGATAATACCTAACAATTGTGATAATGATTACATTGTTCAGGTTGGTATATATTTTTAGGCTTGTAAGTCTTGTATAAATTTTTGATTTTATGTATTATCAATATGAATTATTTTTGGTTAACAGTTACAAAAAAAAATTGGCAGAAAATAGTTCGTACACTTGTTTGATTTCCCAAGGTTATTTTTTTTTTAAATAAGAGTTATCAATTAATTGCTAGATAATAATTAAGTTAGTTCTCGTTGATAATAAGTTGGCTAACATTTTCACTCATAATTTATTTGTCACTAACTCAAACAGGTATTAGGTATTAACTTAAAATTAAAATCACAATAATATAAAAATGATATCCTCGTATAATAGTCATTATCATTTTCCTTGATTTCCTCATCTCGCGTGCTTATTTGGGCTTTCCGTGTAGTTTTCCAAACCCAAAGAATAAAGATGATGGAGGTCGCACTTATTTGTCACTCATCGCTCTCCATTGTTAAGATGGGTGCTTGCTAAAATTGTAAAAATTATATATTAAATGTATGAATAATACGCATCGTTTGTCTGATTAGCTTTTATTTTAAATTGACGATGTTATAATAACATAATATAATAATCATTTACCTTGTATGCTGGCCCAACATCTTAAATATGATCAATACTATATACAATGTTGTGATGTAGTCTATTGCTGTTGGCACACCTTCAAAACTTGTACTGTTTGATTTGTTGACAAAGTCCTTATAGATTAAGTTCTCGACCGGCCTATGTCTCCATCTAGACGAGTGGAGTAGCCAGAATCTGTAGCACCAGATGATTTGTATAACCAATTGGGGTTCTCCACTTCGAGGTTTCAAAAAACAGTTTGCCATTTCTCAACTTTATCGCCAACTATAGGTTCTGGATAAACAAAGTGCACTGACGTATAAATCAGGATTCGTCATTTTATATAGATGCAGATAAGCTTATCTATTATTTTGGTTATTTTTTTAATGACGTCATATAAGCTTCGTCTATGAAAAAAAAAAATAATAATAAACAACCGTTCAAAATTGAGTTAAAAATTAGTCCTCCAAAAACGTGTACTCGCATATTTAAAATTATGGTAATTTCGTGCTTGTTGCAGCGTGTAAAAATCCAGTTATTAATTGACGTGCTTTCGGAAAATTAAGCCTATTGTAAAAGTTGCGGAGATAATTGTTGATGCCCGGGCAATTCTTTTGTCCGAAAAATTGCATAAATCCGCTACCTGTCTTACACATTAGCAAATAAAATTAGCCTCCGCTCAAAATCAGCTCTTCCGTCGCTGCTGATTTGCATTTTTATGGTTGTCTCGGTTCTCGGTCTCTTTTATTTATTTTTCTCCATTCTCTCGAGTCTGAGAAAGGGCCTACGCTAACACCACAAAGGGAGAAGGCAGTGATCCCGAAACTGCGTGAGTCACCGTTTGTTTAGACATAAAAAAAGGTCGGCCACAGCATCACGTGCAAAGTGCAGGTGCCCTACGCGCCAGCGGGCGGTGCACCAACTTTCAGACCAAAATACTAATGGACCCTACGAGATGATGATGACTAATACCAGTATTGTGGCTGGAGGAACAATACGAATCACATACTGGGCGTTCTTGGATTACGCGAGTCTTACATGTACTTACCACTAATTCCAATACTTAAAATAAAAGATTTAGATGAGTTGGCTGATGAGTTGGCAAATCTACCAATTGATCTCGTATTGCTCTAGTTGACCTACAGCAAGAACAAATCTCGTAGTTGATAACACCTGCATATTTGGGAGTGAAGTCATCACCAAAAAAGGAATCACGAGTAAAACACCTGTTTTGTGATCAATCTGAGCAAATATTGTGTTATTTTGATAGCTTAGTTTATTGTTTTGCGTTCTGTGACGTAGACACTGCATGTTTGCTTCGATATGTATCTAACCAAAGGAGACCATGAGGACCATGAGACCATGAGGAGACCAACCAATCTTCATGAAATGAAGCTATAGAGGTTCATTCAAAATTCTTATTGTTAGCCGAACTCTTCTACCAATTGGTGTGTGACAAACTGTAAAATATACATGTGATAAATCTCGAATAACTTCGATTTCTGCATTGCGTTCATTCGGTGCTATGAAGAGAACGAATGCTATCATTAGCGATGTTGCACAACGGTTTTCTTGCGCACGTGTTAGCAGGTTTTTGTCGCCGTGGAGAATTTGCATCTACATAGCGGTGTACCGTTTTGCCGAACGCACCATTTGTTAATAATAAGGGCTCCCGATCGTGGTAATTGTTTTCGAGACCGTCGGCCTTCAGTGGCGTTCGTAATACGTCAATTGCAGCACACCTGGGCTCGTGGTGTTACCTTGCAACACCAGCTTACCGGGAAGTATCTTCGCACTTGTTATTTTACATTATCTTTCAAGTGTAGGTGCTTCAGAATTGTCATTTTGCTGATCGGTACATCCAGTATTTGTATTTTTTTGTGTTTGTTGGAGAGTGGTGGCAATTAAAGTTTATGGGTCAGGTCTACGGGGTGGGTCCTTCTGCAGAAGAGGTATATTGGCTCTTGCGTGGGCTCAACTGACCTGTCCTGACCTGTTCTAAATGAAAACAAAGGCCCAGTGTGAAGGGGCCACCTGCAGGGGCAAAGGACCACTTCCACTATGAAAACCTTTTGAAATTTAACAGTGATTGCTAGATTGTAGCAGCTTCATCAAGGATTCATTTGAATGAATCAAGACGAAGCGATCTTGAAAATCGCTACTTGTGATAAAACAATGGCACTCGTCGCTAATTGACATAATGAAGTATTTATTTATGTATTATATTTATGTTGGTTATCTTCAAGCTGATCGGCTTATGGATCTGATGATAAATTTGATTAAAACGTAGTTGGTCGTGTTATTAACTTTCTGTGTAGGGCATTCAACGTGTGCATTTACGTAAGCTGCTTGTAACATGCAATTCACTGATTCACTTGTTTTGATTCACGCATAGCATAGCTAAGGGAGATAGGGATATTGCAAAATGGATGAGATCACAACTGATAATATACGGTTCAACATCTAAGTGCATATAACCTGATTAAATTGTGTAACGTCAGGTGCCAGGCAGTCTGACTGTGCTCACGATAATAATATAATAAATTTAGAAATGTGTCATGCAAAAACAATGGCAGGTGGTGAAATTGGTTTCAATTGTTTTCTGATACATTTTCGGGAACTCGTAAACAGGCAGTGTGCGCAACCGTGCGAGAGGATAGATAAACATCAGGTGGCCTGGCTTCTTGGCTGAGATCCGAGAATTTTAGCTCATTTCCAGGAAGCCTGTGGTCCAGATGTCCTTGTAACCGTTTACAGCCATAAAGACCTAATCGTCGTCTCTCTCTGGAAACTCCGAGCACGCTGCTCCCTGCGAACGTGCAATTTTATAAAACTGGTAGAGTGCACCAGCAACGGAGCCCGCGACACCATCGCACCTTCTCGAATGATTCACGAGTGCGTTTTTCTGCATTCGCCGCACCGCGGCAATTCGGTTAAATATTAGACGCTCTGCCCGTTGGCCTTGAACGGTTGTTTGTTGAGTCACAATCTTCGGTCGTAATGGGACCATGGCGAGTCTTCTTGTGGCCGGTGACTCACCGGTACCTGAGGACCTCTGTCCTCTGGTCAGACGGCTCTCTCGATCTTCCGATAACGCACTTTCTTGCATATTACTTCCGAAACACGTCTACGTATACCCGATCCGACCCCATCTTCGACCGTTTTTTGCCCTTTATTTACTTACGGTCCGAATCTACCCGACGATTTAATGTACCTATAATGTCGTTTGTCTCCCACCAGCGAACACTACCCCCATAATCGACCTGACGTCCCTCAATTTGTCAAAATCAACTCGGGCTCGTCCGATAACATTACATCACCGTTACGAAGTTAAAACGTTCACCCCTGTATCGTCAACAACGACAGAACTCATTTTTCAAACAACGGACCATACAAAAAAAGCTGAGGTTTACATATTCCGGACTTTAAACACATCGCCTTTTGGCTGAATGCAAGTTTACTCTTGAGTAAAGTTATGCAAGTGGTCAAATTAGTATAAGAGACCGTTGGAAAAAATTGACAGGCACCGACATAATAAAATGCTATTAAAGAAACCCTCAAGACATATAGCCGCTGAGATGATAAAAGTCAGTAAAAACAACCTAAGGATGTGACCGGACTTATAACCGGGCACTGCAGCCTCAGGAAGCACCTGCACAGTTTTGAAAGACATGCCTCTCATATCTTATTCAAATACTTAGCATTGGCCTCCTGGAGGTACGGAAACCTTGGAAGAGGAAACCCCACAACCAACTTCCCCAAAGAAAAGCTAATCGGAACACTCCTGCTCAGTAACTGGCCACACTGGCCAGTGCAGCCTCAGGAAGCACACTTTTGAAAGAAGAACCTTCTTGCAGACTTTGCAACGAAGAGGAGGAAGATGCCTTCATCTTATTCATATGCAGGAGACCAATGGGCCTCCTGCAGGGAAGCAAACCTTGGAAGAGGGAACCCCACAACCAACTTCTCCAAAGGAAATCTATTCGGAAGACTCCTCAGCCTCATTAACTGGACGAAGATCTTCGATTAAACTACCCGGGCGGCGGCAGTACAACAAGCCACATGGTTGCACGACGAAAACATAAATCGTTTAAACCCATGAGCCCAGATTAGACAAATTTTGTGGGAAGATGATGAAGACGATGAATAAATTAGAAAGACCATGCAAGTGGTCAAATTAGGGGTTCTCGATTTGGATACACGCACATTACTCGTTTGGGTCTCTATAATAAGCGTATCATTTAGGAATAGCCTCGGGCACGATTAGCAGGGACAAACTATACGTCGGAAATCAAAAACTATTCGGCCAACCGCGGACAAAGTGCGCTGCTAGGTGGTATCGATCTGCCATGGCAAATGCGGTCATTAAAGTTTGCCGGTTAATGAGATCGGTTTTGTAGCCAGTGGAGTGGTCCGAATCGCCGGGCGGAAGACAATGCAGCGTACGCCCTATTGTCTTTCGAGTGTCATTGATAAGTTTGAAACTCATTTACAAGTCAAACACATGGGGCACTCCGCGTTCCGCGGAAAACTCGAGTGTTTGCCCTGCTCACTAATGGTCAGCGTTGTACCCCGTCCAACAATTGTCTATCTTCTGATTTGGCAGAAACAAAGAGTTTTTAAGGCTCAATTCTGCCCGAGGCTCGAAGCGTTCCAGCTTACTTTAGCGTTCGCAAGTCCAAGAGGGACGCTTCAAACGCTTTAACAAGCCTTTTGCCTTTAGGCAACCTGATGTATGCCTTCAATTAAACCGTTATGGTTTCTCCTGTAGATCTGAAAGACCAAAACTGATCAAACACTCCTTACTACACAACACACACACACAGACATAAAATAAACACAAGTAGTAACATGGCATGGCCTACTTCGACTACAATTATCTATAAAGACCTGTATATTATGACGCTATTTGTTGGTCAGTGGTTATGAATAAAGTTGTGACTCCCAATCTGCATTATAATCAGTGCTGTTGGAAGTTGAAGGGTTCTGGGATTGGGGATCTGTCTCGCAGTCAAATTGATCCGATTCTAGTTGGGTAATTAGTCGAAAGATGGCAGATTATGAGGACGAGTTAATTGGAAATTGTTCGGGCGATTGGAGGATTTGGAAAACTCTGAAATCAATCCTCGCTTAATTGGGGTGCTCTGCGCCGTGTGTCCGTGCGTACTGGTTCTCTCTCACCCTTCATCGGCGGGGTTGTTCGCGTTTACAAATGTTTAAATGATAACGGTTACCCTTTGGTTTGACGGTAGCCATTGTTAACACGTTACTAATGACCGATGACACTGTGTTTATTTTGTATAACTAATAGGGTACTTTGCATGTTGAGAATGGGTGTCATGCCAGGTAGTGGAACGAGTGCCAGAGGAAGTGAGTAAAATTTGAATCATAAAGGCCGAGATTTGAGAGGCGGTCGTAAACGTCGCTCTACATATTCCTTCGGAACGTCTTAAATAGCCCCAAAAATTGGATTTGCCGTTCAATAACCATAAAAGTATATGGGGAGATCGGGGTGCGCGTTGTTTAATAGTCGCGAGGCAATGTTTATAAAATAATGCAGTAAAGCGGGGCATTTTAAAGTCTAATACTCGACATTATAACGAGATATAAAGACTCCGAAAGTAGTAAAAGTTTAGAGCCACGGGCGACCCCCTCGAGTGACCCACACCACCCCCACCCCACACCAACCCCCTCCGATCGACTCTTCGGATCGAAATCATCACGCTCTTAAAATGTACCACCTCTCCGTGCCCGCATGTAGTTGTCAACCCTTATAAGATATTTTACAACACCCCATTTGAGCGCTCCCAATCCCATTCTGCCTTCTGCTTATCTCTGCACCAAAAACAATTACTCACTGACTGAGACGACGAACCACCGACCCCCATTTACAATAAGTGCAACTTTGATAACTCAATGATTTGCTCTAATCTCGTCACCCTGTCGAGAAATTGCCACGCGGCTTTCAACTGACATTATGTCAACCCCTCCCCCCCCGTGTAACACGAGTTGTCTTTTATTGCATTAACATTTCGATCCGATCAAAACTTATCAAAAGTTAGCAATTCTAAGCTGTTTTGAGAAAGCCAAGAAAGCCGTCCGGCTGCCGGACACGGTCGCTGCCGTCCGGCAGCCGGACGGCAGCGACCGTGTCTCGTATGAATGATCTAGGCAGATCGAGGAAGTAGCCGTAAACAAAGCAAAATAGGTATAATAAAAACCCCATGGAATGAATCGACTATATTTGATAGTTCTGTTTGTTCTCACGTGCTTCAAATAAAGCGTATCGAATGTTGCATGCCGACCGGTACGAAAGTGTTCGGCACCCCAATTAATTAGGCAACAACCCCGAATCAATTCGGCACGTCAGATGGGAAATAAAGTGATGGTTCGTTGTTGGTTTTTTTTGTATAACTGGAGCGGTGCGTAGTTCCAGTAACCAGAGGGCGTTCAATGCAAACAATAGGCGAAAATGTAAATAACTCACTTCGAAATGCCTTTGGTAATTATATAGTGGCAGTGGTAAGCACTCATTTGGCTCTAATATAGTTGTTGGAATTAATTGCCTCGCTAAGGGTGCTTCATCAATTGTACTCTGGGCGTATGGAAAAAAAATCGACCCAGAAACTACTACCGGTTTATTGTATCCACAATTTGAACAACTGACTTTCAATTATTGAATTGAACTATTGATTTTAAGGGGTTGCAGCGAAATATTTCGAGGAGCCTTTTCTTTGTGTTTATTTCTTCCTTAGATTTGATGAAATTATTTATTTCAGTCGTAAATGATCATACTGACCAGTGTTCTCCCGTGTTGTTATGATAACAAATCATGTAGATCTTATTAAATAAGATAAAATGTTTATATCCGTATATTTAAGATTTTATCAACTTTTACTATTGGCCCATTAATATTGCGCATTTTATTTAGGTTAATGATGCAGATTGAGATTAAAAAAGGTTATTGTCATCATATGACTTATACTTTATTTATACGTAATGCGCCGTTTAGTATTTGCATTGATAGTTGTATAATATGTGCACCACTTACAGTCAAATATTTACGCAGCTGTGTAACTTCAAGTTAGTCACAGTCAACAAAACTTGCAAATTTGAAAGCGATACAAACCAAAACCCTTTGTCGTTTTGGGTCAATAAGACACACCTTATCCTTATCCAGATCAAGAATTAGCATTCGTAATATTATGGAGAACTTTCCGTTGTGCCAAGTACGTAGTTATTTTAGTTTCGATGACCTTGATTTTAGCAAATACACAAGAAGCCAACCTCAGGCCTACATACAATATGCTATATTGTATACAATATATGGACTCATCACTAAATGCAACTGAACTGATGTGGACAATATGGATTTTTATCGGTCTGTTCAATTCACGATGGCTGTCTGTATTTCAACTGATCGTCTTTCGTGTCATTGCGTCCAATTTGGTGGAACTTCGTGATTCGATGCATAACCGCAGCGTTGGTCTTCATTTAGTAAGAAATACGCTTAATAAAACTGGCGGCGTAGAATTTTTCACCTGGTCACGACATGGTAATTACGTCGGGGCTCATTTAAATGCTTTTTCCCTTGCGTATGACTTATTGGCCACTTATTAACCACCCCACAGTTCTGCCGTAATTATCTTGCATGACGGAAGTCATATTTGTTTCCACAAATCGTTCATTAACGCTCCTGATTGCCCTTTTTTCGACCAAACTGACCATTAAATATCTATTTCTATGGCACATATCGTAGCCCAGCACCGGTGGTTGGCAATTAATCATTTCGAAGTGTGATTGTTTTAAGACATGAACAAGAGAGTACTCCAAATGTTTTTGGGCAACAAACAACTCAATTCTGGTAGCTGATTTAATTTTCAGCGCTCAAACGGCGTTTGTTCCACCTGAGCGTATTGAGTATACGTTGTGGAGTCGTCGATAAAAGGGAAGACCTAATTTCTGCTGGCGACCGGACATGCCTAGGCAGTGACTCATTTTTTCACCGTGCTGCAGGAATCCTGCCCACTGCGAGCACCTTTGTCTTACCAACAAGTTTTTCTCGTTCCATGAGAAAATCGACGAGTCGCCGATTCATCTAAGACTATTAAAATGGTTCATTCGCTGTTGCATCCATTTCCCACGCGTCTATGTTGTAAATAAATATCCACAAAAGGCTGATGCAATATCTACAGTTTCCGTTCGTACTGTTTTATCTTCCATACATGGACAGTCCTTATAAAAATATTGATAACAACATTGCATACGATGATGTAAATATTGATATGTGTTGCATGGTGTAAGTAGATGCGGAAATAAATTTTTATGAGACGGTTTTGGGTGCGGCGAATTTGACGACGGCTTATCAGGGTAGAAATATTCAATTTGCATGGCATTTGGAGGCGTCGCGATATCGAGCGTCGGGATGGAAATTGGTTAAGGTGTAGATAAGAGGGCGCACCTAAGGCTTTGTTTGCCGGCGAGCGGTCACATTTATTCGCGGGGTGAAGTGTGACAACCCGAATATGTCCCCCGAGCCGTCGGGGTTGAGGCCGTTCAATCATACATTTATCAGCCGCTTCTATTATTTACGCGCACCAACCCCAAGCCACCCCCACGATCGAGCGGATTTATTATTATCGGTCTTGGGGTTGATTTTTTAATTGAATCTCCCAATTAACCGCGCCGAAACAACGCAGCCGAGGCCTAACGATCAATCCCTCAGGACCTGAGGATACTCTTTCACCTAACTACATTTTTCCGGGCCCACAAGGGCGTATATAATGATATAGATATATCGCAAATGACCGGGAGTCACTTCATTTTCCTCCATCATTACACGTAATTATTTCCCTTCGAACTGCATCGCTGCGCACACCCTGAAAAACACCGCTCATCCCCATTTTTGAGACCGACCCCACCGCATCAACACTGTCCAGCTGCAAGCTTCGCGACACCCTACAAAATTACTCTGATTTCCTCACAAATCAAAATTTTTATTATACTATTATATCACCCCAAATAGCATCACGCTTTTTTTTATAAAACTGCTACCCTTTTATACTGCACTTTATTAAATTATACAATTTATTTATGGCATCATCTACAAAAACGTCAAATGGGATAAACGTAACGGATGATTTTAGTATAACTGCCTGCGTAATTATAGAAACATGGATGAGGAGAAGACGAGGAGACGAAGAGGAGGCGAGGATAAGATGAGGAGAAGACGAGGGGACGAGGAGAAAACGAGAAGACGAGAAGAATACGAGGAACAGATGAGGAGAAGACGAGGAGAAGACGAGGAGAAAACGACGAGAAGACGAAGAGAAGACGAGTAGAAGGCGAGGAGACAGGAGATGACGAGGAGCAGACGAGGATAAGACGAGGAGCAGTCGAGGATAAGACGAGGAGCAGACGAGGATAAGACGAGGAGCAGACGAGGATAAGACGAGGAACAGACGAGGATAAGACGAGAAGCAGACGAGGATAAGACGATGAGCAGACGAGGATAAGACGAGGAGCAGACGAGGATAAGACGAGGAGCAGACGAGGATAAGACCAGGAGCAGACGAGGATAAGACGAGGAGCAGACGAGGATAAGACGAGGAGCAGACGAGGATAAGACCAGGAGCAGACGAGGATAAGACGAGGAGCAGACGAGGATAAGACGAGGAGAAGACGAGGATAAGACGAGGAGCAGACGAGGATAACACGAGGAGAACACGAGAAGACGAGGAGACTAGGAGAAGACGAGGCGAAGAGGAGAAGTAGTTGTACATCGATGATGTTAACACAGTTTCCTATGCAGTGATATTGGCATAGGAGTTGTTAACATAGTTCGCTCTGTAGTCATAGTAGTAACATGGATGATGTCAATGTGGACTACCACACCTAGGATCTTTTGACTAGAAGTTAGCTAACGATTATCCCAAGAGATATATGACATAAGGAGGCTGCCTAGGATGATGCCAGGATGAGGCAATGAACAAGGGAAAAATATTGGAAAGAAAATATAATGTTTCTCTACTGTGAGAAGTTCTGGATAAATTTCCTTAGACAGGCGAATTAAATTTCTTAATTAATTCTGGTGCTGTTTGTTCCGCTTAAACAACCGGTAAAGAATTTAAACCAAACTCGAACGACTTCCAATTTTGCACCTGGGCGATCTGACCCTTTGACTTGCTAATTAAGGGTCGCATAGCGTTAATAACGCGCTTACGACCGCAGGGGTGCGGGGGTGATTTTCGCTCGGCAATTTCGCTCAAGTCGGAACTGAATTACCGCGTATCTATATCGATCGCGATAGCGTGATTCAGTGCCGTTTTCAAAATCGTTACATTCCTCGTAACACTAGTCAGCGCGAATCGATAAATTCTTTACCTGTTGTTCGTACGGCCCGATGAGAACATTTGGCGCGCGATGTCGTCTAATGGCCACTTTGTCTTCATCAGGACAAAGGTGCAAGACAATGAGTACGTCGACATTGACAATATCCATTTCTAAAAATAAAAATTGATTGTGGAGGTCACCAAACAAATCGGTCAACCCGAAAACACCAGTTTAAATGTTTAATTAGTCCGCATTTAGATTTTGAAGGTTAAGGATGTTATTACTACTTTCATTACGCATGCTTTACCTTCATTGTTTTTTTGTTGTCTAAGTTATTGAAAGATAGATCATCAAACTTCAATTTATGTTATCGTACGCTAGGCCTTGGTCGTCCGACCATTGGGAAATCTGTTCCTTCCTCTGGCAGATTGCCTGTGTGGTAATAATATCCACTCAGTCTGTCAAAGGGTAATGGAGATTGTTGCATTTAGTCCAGTAAAGCTGGAATTGATACGTCATCAAACAGCTAGTCGATTCACAACACCTTTGGACAGGGTTTGGCCTCCAGGCGGTACTCCTGTTGCCTTGACGACTAAGTCGATAATGGATATAGGACAGATCGAGTGCGGTAAATGTATGTTCATCTTGCGCGGGGCAAATTAGCCCGTGCATATCCCGTGTCAATCCCGTAATAGGTACATATATAACCATTACACCGAATTATACACGCAAATGTTTACTAACACATCTAATGGCCAAGCTATTTATGGCCGATGTTTTCTAACAATTTTCGCAGTTCGAGCCATTTCGTCTTCTCAAGGGGTAAACTTCCGCGTCCAGGTCGGCTATAAAATACGTAAAAATCCGCACAATAGGTAGTATTGTTACGTTACGCCTCGCGTGTTGACATAACGGATTGTGTACTGAGATAAATCGTGTTTGTATAGCAATATGTATCAGCTACCAATATTTAACTTCAACTACAGGACAATTAAGGATACACTGTCATTATAAAGGTCACTTCTAGATGCCTCTATCATCACCTCATCACAATACGTCAGGAGTTTAGGAAGTGATGATGTTTTTAGGTTGGTGTTTCTCGCCATGCTCTAAACCTTATTGCTTTCGTTGGACAATAGTGGTGAGCAATAAAAATATACGACGTTTGAGGATGGGGTTATTTATTATGTGTGGGAAGGCCCTAATTGATTTATCAGGTGGAAACGTTCGGCACTATTCCGCAGATAGTTCGCGGCAATCCTGATGAGAGTGTATTGATTGCGTGGCGGGGTGGTCCGGGTGGTGAGTTATAGTTATGGTTATGGCCCAGGGTCCAAGAGCAGTCCAAGCGGCGGCGCTAGCCGTTTCGGAGATTACTTTATTATGGAGCGACGGATGCGGACACTCTTACCTCGCCGATATGTGAGATGATGGCCCCATAACCTCCCCTGCTGACAGTTTGCTCCGTGTTACGGCGGTTGATTTCGGTCGCCACGACGCCGCACCGCACAGATATATAGTTTCGCCCCAGCGCATTCATTGCCGTCGCCCTTCTTGTTTCGGGCAACCACTCACTCCGCTCGTCGAGCCGACAATAAATAATAAAACAAAAATCGCGCGTTTACGACCCTCGATGGGACAATTCCTACCAGATAAGCGCTACACGCAACTCTATATTCCACGCAAAAGATACTCATCGACATAAAAATCATACACAATATCGAAATTGTAATCTGGCCTTTCTTTTATGGCAAGTATTTGTGACGTGGCTTTTGACAGTATTAAAGATAATACAGATCGTCAATTTCGGAAAGTTAATCGAAGCACCCAAGGACTACACAAGAGCACAGGTAGGACCGGAGTTTAGAGAGAGGAGGCGAAGAGAGGAGGAGACCAGAAGATGAGACGAGGAGCAAAGGAGAAAAGAAGACGAAACGAGGAGACGAGACAACAAGAAGATAAGAAAACGAGAAGACAAGAAGGCGAGAAAACGAGATGACGAGAAGAGGAAAAGCCAAGACAAGAAGACAAAATGACGAGAAGACGAGAAGACGCGATCAGCCGGCAAGAAGACGAGAACACGAGAATAGGAGATGAGAAGAAGAGAAGACAAAACGACGTATTATTTGATGAAACAGATCCTAATTCCCGCGCACCCTTATAGTGTATGATGATTAAAAGAGATATATAGAATTTTTATTCAATATTTTACATCATAATACCCGATGGCTCAGTAAGCAATGGCGATTCAAATATTTCAAGTCTAAATTGAGCAGAATTACTGGGGTAGCATTGAATGCGGTGCATTGAGGAATGGGTCGTTCAATCATGGTCAAGTTGTGAGGACATTATGGTGAAATTATGTATATTTTCGGGACCGTTATGGTGTAATGTGCAAAAACTAAATGAAGCATTGCGATGCGGTAAGTGCGTAAGGGTTACAGTCGGGCACATTTACATGTTATAACGTCGTGCCTATGGTCATCCGCGAGTAATCTGAATGAAATATCGTTGTCCGAACGGCAGTGTTGTGGGGGAACTACAGCGGCTCGACGAAACCGAATGAATAAATCACATTTCTCACCCTTGCCCGACGCTGCTTTTTGGATTTTTAGAAAATAATTATCGCCCTGATACCCGAGGATATTGAAATTTATCAAACTCGTGTTACATTGTACAACCGTCAATTTAAATATCGGTTATTATTATGGTGTTTACGTGTCCCTGGTTCATATCTCATCATGCCCATAACACGCGTAGTTGATTTTCACTCTATCATAATATGAGTTTATTACAGGCGTTTAATCCAAATGAGCCAGTAATCGATTACTACAATGTCTTGCTGCAGATAAAACTTATACTAAAATAAAACCCACTAATAACAAATATAGAAAATGTATTCAATAATTAAATATACAAAACTCAGATGCTCTACATAATACATTTTAAAATATACACACAAAAAAAACAGTAACTGCAACAATGATATAATAGATGTTCCGCAAAATTAGGGGACGAGCGTCTACCTGCTTATCGCACCTGCGACAAGGGGAACCCCGAACAATGCACAGTTTTCAATTCGTAAGCGCACTACGGTTGGGGTCGACGAAATAACAACGAAACTTCCGGTAATGAGCGCCTCCTAATGTACTGCGGGCACACCGGCGAACTCCCGATGTTGCACGCCACATAATTCAGAGACGACAGACGCGATGCTGGACTTGCACTGTACGACCTTTCCTGCAACAAAGAGAAAACATACTTAGAATGTATTTTATTTTACTGTGGTTTCGCATATTGTTATATCTAATTGTTATTTATTTGTTCCAGATTTGCGAAGCAAACGTGAAGAGGTTTCGAAGAGACGCCAGTTCATTTGAAGACGATTATAGAAGATGAGAAGTAGAACTGAAAGGAGGAGAGGAGGATGAGAAGACGAGGAGACGATGAGGAGACGGCTAGGAGAAAAGGAGGAGATGAGATGACGAGGAGCAGACGAGGAGAAGACGAGGAGAAGACGAGGTGAAGACGAGAGGAGAAGACGAGGTGAAGACGAGAAGAAAACGAGGAGACGATGAGGAGAAGACGAGGAGAAGACGCGGAGAAGAAGACGAGAAGACAAGGAGACGAGGAGAAGATGATGAGGAGACGAGGAGACGAAAAGAAGACGAGGAGAAGACGAGAGGAGAAGACAAGGAGAAGACGAGGTGACGACGAGGTGAAGACGAGGAGAAGACGAGATGAGAAGACGAGGAGAAGACGAGAAGAAGACGAGGAGACGACGAGAAGACGAGAGGTCGTCTTCTCCTTGTCTTCTTCTCTTCTTCTCCTCGTCTTCTCCTCGTCTTCTCCTCGTTTCTCGTCTGCTTGTCTTCTCGTCTTCTCCTCGTCTTCTCTTCTTCTTCTCCTCGTCTTCTCCTCTCGTCTTCTTCCCTCGTCTTCTCCTCGTCTTCTTCTCGTCTTCTCCTCGTCTTCTTCTCGTCTTCTCCTCGTCTTCTCATCGCCTTCTCCTCTCGTCTTCTCCTCGTTTCTCGACTTCTTGTCTCCTTGTCTTCTCTTCGTCTTCTTCTCGTCTTCTTCTCGTCTTCTCCTCGTCTTCTCCTCGTCTTCTCCTGGTCTTCTCCTCTCGTCTCCTCGTCTTCGCCTCGTTTCTCGTCTACTTGTCTCCTCGTCTTCTCCTCGTCTTCTTCCGTCGTCTTCTTCTCGTCTTCTACTCGTGTTCTTCTCGTCTTCTCCTCGTCTTCTCATCGCCTTCTCCTCTTGTCTTCTCCTCGTTTCTCGACTTCTTGTCTTCTCGAGGAGACGAGGAGAAGACGAAGAGACGAGAAGACGAGAGGATAAGACGAGGAGAAGACGAGAGGAGAAGACGAGAGGAGAAGACGAGAAGCAGACGATGAGAAGACGAGAAGCAGACGAGGAGAAGAAGAAGAGAAGACTAGGAGACGGGGAGAAGACGAGAAGCAGACGAGAAGACGAGGAGAAGAAGAAGAAGAGAAGACTAGGAGACGAGGAGAAGACGAGAAGACTGAACTTTTGGCGGAAGCGCCGGCTATAAGCCCGTCCCCTCCACAAGAGGAAAATAATGTATATATAGAAAATAATTTATAAAAAACATGTATAATATAATAAATAAATAAAATACCGAGTTTGTAGAATGACCTAAATGGAGTTTTAAAAAAATGTATCAAATATTCAACCTTGAAACATGCATCATAGACAGAACGAAATTCCTTCTGAATAAGTATGCCAAAAATCATAATTATTGGATGTTCAAATTCTCGTAACTGCTGGCTAAGACAGTAAGACTATCAAAGAGGAAAATCTATATAGAAGTTTGAAAAACTGTAATGAGTTTCAAATAGAACTTGACTCTTAAACACATTAAGCGTAATAAAATCTGTTTTATTCCTATAGGATTTGTGGCGTGCCAGTATATTCTATCTGAAAAAGGCCAATTTAGTTAGCGACCAAGGAGGAGGTATACAGGCGATGTGGTAATTAAGGCGATAGATATATACTCGTAGTTTTCATATATTTCACCGTTACAATCAGTATACTATTCGATATTAGGTTTAATTATTAAACGTCGCAGGGTCATTAGCATAAAACGGCGATTGGTTTCATTTTTAAATAACAAATGAAGACGATTTACATAAAGAAGTAATGATTTTGTGCTCACTATCTCGGTAACGCATCGTCTACGGAGAAGGGAGGGTCTACGGACGTGGAGCCGTAACAGGTCTTCTTCGGGCGAACAGTGGCCACGTTGGATATAAATCATGTAATCGTGAAAGACAAAACAACTTTTCGACTTGACTGTACAACAACAAAATCTGTCTTACCTATTAGATTGATGCTACCGGGCTTACCGGGTTTCAGAGCCTGCGGCTTCAAACCGAGGGATTGAAAATAAGAGGTCGGACAACTACTAACTGCACGCAGGTGCACGAGATGGACGAGAAAGGTTCAAGGTATTCTTCTGTGGGTAATTATTAATACAATTTTAGATGGAAAATTGAACGCAAATATTATTATTAACGAACGCATCTCGTACGCACACACTACCACATACATCCAATACCAATAATGGTTCTACCGAGAATTATTTAATTGATACGTAATTGTTTAATTGTAATAAGGACAGGTTTAATTCTAATTAGTAGGTTTAGGTTATTGAACTGGGCCTTCCACATCTACACAAGCTTATCACGTTTAGTTTGTTATGTAGTACGTAATAATTCGGTCTGGAGGAACAGGACCGGACTCGTTTCTTAAATTAATTTAAATATTTAAATGCAATAATTCTTGTGATTACTTAGAGAACCAATCTACGAAGCGTTGACACAGGTAATTTGCGTAAGTAGGAAGTAATTGAATGCAGGGAAGGTAAGTTAGGCATGCCGAAGAACTCCATTACCGTCGATAACTTTTTGTGGACATACATCAATTATTATAAGAGCTATCATCAGAGTTGCACGAGTTCGTATACGCGACGCAGTTGAAAATCGTGAAGTGGAATGGAAGAAAAGCGCCGGAAAACTTTGTAAGCGCATAGGTAATGTATATTTCAAGGTACACGTAATTAAAAATCGTTCAGGGTACACTTGATTAGGGACGAATGAAAACCGAGTTGAATAAATGCAGTTTGAAGCCGTACATAAGACATATTACAAGAAATCATTGACCAATAAATAAAGGTTAAGCGTAGCAAGAAGCAAGTGGCCCAGCTGCAGCAGAGGCAGTGGATGACGTACTGGTGCTCTGGTCTGGTAGGCGATCCTACACGGAAAGGTAGTTATTAAAAAGTTTTATATCGCCCACTGTTTTTAAAGAATTCATTTCATACATGCTACTTGTATTACCCGCAGGAGCAGGTTCTCCACGGGCAGTTCAATTTATATACTCAAGATATCGCTCTCCCCTACCCACATCGCGCCAGGTTGCTGCGCGCAACCTCTCCGGGCCTGACATATTGTCTGAGATTAGCTTTTTTTTATTTCATCTCGCACTCGGTCTTGTTGCCCAGAGATGAAGCTCGCTTTAAATATGATTACTGGAGACCGTTCGCGCTGCGCCCGAGATAAAAAATATTAATTATATGCCAGAGATCGGGCACAACTTCCAAGTCGTTTAAGTAACCGTAAAACTGCAGCGCTGTATTATCTACGGATGTTTCCTCACCTCGACAACGCTGCCAACCACGGCGCTACAAGAAATTATCGCACCACATATTTTTGCATTACGTTTTTACGAGATTTTGTTGCCTGCTTTTTGCGAAGAATATTATACCAATTTTAGAACCAGCATTGGAAAATTGAAGGTCATGTCATGTCTATGAAGTATCATAGAATAGTTCTATACTGCAACATGAGTTTTAAATTTTACTAAAAAATAATCTTGCCCTCCATAGACATTTTAAATTGTGCCCATGCTCAATGTACTTATAAATAATCAAACAATAATATTCAGATTGAGGAGACGAGTAGGAGAAAACGATGAGACGAGGACAATACAAGGAGAAGACGAGGGGAAGACGAGGAGAAGACGAGGTGAAGACAAGAGGAGAAGACGACGAGAAGAAGGACGACGAGGAGAAGACGAGAGGAGAAGACGAGGAGAAGAAGAAGAGAGAACGAGGAGAAGACGACGACACGAGGAGAAGACGAGGACACGATTAAAAGATGAGGACACAAGGAGAAGACGAGGGGACGAGGAGAAGACGAGGAGATGAGGAGAAGACGAGCAGGCGAGAAGACGAGGAGAAGACGAGAGGAGAAGACGAGGAGGCGAGAAGACGAGGTGAAGACGAGGAGAAGAAGAAGAGAAGACGAGGAGCAGACGAGGAGACAAGAAGACGATAAACGAGGAGAAGACGAGAGGAGAAGGCGAGGAGAAGACGAGAAGAAGACAAGGAGACGACGAGGGGAAGAAGAAGAGAAGATGAGGAGAAGTCGAGGAGACGACGAGAAGACGAGGAGACAAGGAGACGAAAACGAGGAGAAGACGAGGCTTTTCTACGGAGAATATTTACCAATTTTAGAATCAGGAAAAGTGAAGGTCATGTGAAGTGTCATAGAATAGTTGTATAGTGCAACATGAGTTTTAAATTTTACTAAAAAATAATCTTAATAATCAAACAATAATATTCAGATTGGTATGTGCTGGTTTGTAGATGGTGGGTTGAACAATTAAGAAACCTTAGTTAATGTTGTACTGATCCGCCATACCTTGAGCGCGTAATTTTTCCAACTCTCAAGGAGTGCGATATGTTTAAAACAGTTTCTGCTCTGATAATTCCATGATGTACAACACGCATAAATTAATGTGAGTGGAGTAGAGCGCGCGCGCGCGAGAGAGAGAGAGAGATAAAGGAAAAGTTATAAAAACATCGATAACAGAGGCGTTTTACGACACGCTCGCCTTGTGATTCGTGATTGACAAAGGTCCTAAAACGCGACAATGTAAATTACAAACGTCGAAGAGATCTATTACGAAATAGCGGCCGTAAACGTTACATATACACACGAGCGGATTGTTGTAAATCATAAGTTAATAGACCATAAAACAATATTGCCATTATATGGATGCATACCACAAAAGTATAACTTTCTAATCGCCTCTTAAACCGATATTTAAAAACGTGTTAATAACTCCGAACAGCCCGGGCTACCACTTTACCAACAAAAGATGCGCTCGCTCTTTGTCATCGCGCAGTTACATAAGAATCAATCAACCGTTTTCGTTTGGACCTCGGATCGTTACGTTTTTCAACTCATTCCCACAAACGCTATGCAAATCCGATCGGTTATTTATTCAAATGGCGAAATGGTAAACAGATAAATTTGTTTGGGGTTGCTTTTTTCACACGTCAGGTGCCTACAGGTACCTAAAAAAGGTATGCAAATATTTACAAACGAACAGTGATTGACGTGGATAATTTCCGCGGTTGCATACGCATTTACATGACAGTCGAAAGTAACAAAAAACGAAACGGAGAGGAACAAGGAACGAGACAAAAAACGCGAAGCCACCGCGCCAGGTGTGCAGCTCGTCTTCCTTTTTTATTTTCTAAATAAGCCATCCTGACAAACAGCTAAAAGCGTACGATGGAAATGAATAAATAGCCTTGTGGTTTCACGGGTTTCCATCTTCAATAAAAACCAACGTCGAACATTCACAATAGCCATTGTAGTCAGTCAGAATCATTAACTGTCTCGGAAAGCACTCATACACTCTCTTTTTTTCCTAACTGAACGAATATGCAAGATTTTCGACGAACCAGTCCTAAGAGACCAGTTGACCAAACAACCAATATGCAACCTAACCAACAAGTCGCTTCATTTCAAAACGTTAGGTTTGAAAAAATATTGGATAGTATGCTTATTGTTCGCGCAAACAATTTGCAAGGGGTTTGCCGGGCGAGGGTTTCGCAATTCGGCACGTTTTGTTTAATCGCGGTGTATGTTATAAATGAAGGGTTGTAAATGGGTGTGTGTCACATAATACTCTAATAGTCATTAATCAGAGGGCCATGTGACATATTATCTGCATTCGCGATGCCGATGCAGCGGCGCATAATGTCATGTCATCGCGTCGGAACGACCGGAGGTGCGATTGTCCGGCACCAAACCCGCCCCGACGCCACTGATTACATCTTCTATATGCAATTAGTATTGGTAATATTCAATCGCCGATCGTATATTACGCCACACGTCACGCGTGTCCACTACTCGCCATAATTAGCCACAATTATACCACACAACAACCAGAATGCAAACAAAAATAACCAGGTATTTTTTGTCGCAGTTCTTCGGAACAGGTACTTTTTGTCACAGTTCTTCGGAACAGGTTATGATTTTTTTGGTACAGTTCAACGGAACAGGTTGTGAAAGGTTAAGGGAAGGGGTCCTCATCCATTTTTTTAATAAATGTCTCCAGAAAGCCTGTAGACGAGAGGAGAAGACGTAGAGAAGCCGAGGAGACGAGGAGACAAGAAGGGAGAAGAGACAAGGAGAAGACGCGAGGAGAAGGCGAGGAGAAGACGAGGAGAAGACGAGAAGAAGACGAGCGGAGAAGACGCCAGGAGAAGACGGGAGGAGAAGACGACAGGAGAAGACGAGGAGATGCCGAGGAGACAAGAAGGGAGAAGAGACGAGGAGAAGACGCGAGGAGAAGGCGAGGAGAAGACGAGGAGAAGACGAGAAGAAGACGAGGAGACGACGAGGAGAAGACGAGCGGAGAAGACGACAGGAGAAGACGGGAAGAGAAGACGAGGAGATGCCGAGGAGACAAGAAGGGAGAAGAGACGAGGAGAAGACGCGAGGAGAAGGCGAGGAGAAGACGAGGAGAAGACGAGAAGAAGACGAGGAGACGACGAGGAGAAGACGAGCGGAGAAGACGACAGGAGAAGACGGGAGGAGAAGACGAGGAGATGCCGAGGAGACAAGAAGGGAGAAGAGACGAGGAAAAGACGCGAGGAGAAGGCGAGGAGAAGACGAGGAGAAGACGAGCGGAGAAGACGACAGGAGAAGACGGGAGGAGAAGACGAGGAGATGCCGAGGAGACAAGAAGGGAGAAGAGACGAGGAAAAGACGCGAGGAGAAGGTGAGGAGAAGACGAGGAGAAGACGAGAAGAAGACGAGGAGACGACGAGGAGAAGATGAGCGGAGAAGACGACAGGAGAAGACGGGAGGAGAAGACGAGGAGATGCCGAGGAGAAGAAGAAGAGAAGACGCGAGGAGAAGGCGAAGAGAAGACGGGGAGAAGACGAGAAGAAGACGAGTAGACGACGAGGAGAAGACGAGGAGAAGACGAGAGGAGAATGTCTCCAAAAAGCCTTTATTAATAAAAATAATCTTAAGATTATTTTTCAGTTGCCCAAAAACAGTTTGACAACTATAGTATAAAATCATAGTAGATGACAAGTCTCATCGAATGATCTATCTGGTGCTGTGCTTAACGATTAAGTTGTGAAGTAAACAGCGTAATATGAGATGAAGAAGTTATGGTGTCGATGTTGTACGGAGATATAGATGTAGTGATTGTTTTAAATGGCAATTTAATTAATGAACTGTTGGTGCTAGAATAAATGGGAGCGTTTACATTCAATTAAGTGGATCGCCCACGTTTAATTTCGGATTTAATTGATGGTGTGCCGTCGCATTTTGACTGTCAC